>JAFMSR010000014.1:19523015-19928671 GCA_022818135.1 Saxidomus purpurata
ACTGTTTCGTTGTATCTGAAATTGGAGTCTAAATCGTTGTATTGTTAAAAAGGTAGATTTTCCCCATAGAAATACCAGATCGGTCATGTACGAGTATAATCTTACGAGATTTGACTAAAAGTAACATGCCAGTGCATTTGTTTTATCCTAAACACCTTAACTTCGCTCATTTTGTGTAAAATCCATGTATTTTGGTCTGTTTTCGCACTGTTTACCGTTGAATCCTCTGCATTCAACTTGCATTACTTTCACACGCACGGATGTCTGAAAAAGCCGACAAGCTACGGTCATGCAGGACAGGTGTGGGCATTCCGTAAGAGTATTCATTTCATCAGAATTTGCGAATAACTATAAAAAATACACTAATCTGTTATACTCACGTGCGTTTTGTTTACGAAATCCGCCATGTTTTATTGGAGCCGGTTCGTTACGTTAGTTGGAGCATTATCGTTAAGTGGGAGCCAGTGCGTTTTGCCGATACAGTGTGGTAACGTTCTAGTTGGAAACAAAAATGTCCGTGTCAAAAGCATTCGGGTTTTAATCATGCACATAGTTTGTCGTTTTCCGGTCGTTTTATTGTAATGAAATTCGTTAGTATATGTTTTCTTTATCATGGATTGTATGTTTTTTACATAAAAACGTAAAGTAAAGATATATATATATAGTTAGTTAAAGCGTGATAACGTGGTCTCGCTGTGATACTGTCAAGTTTGGTCAATGAACATTCACAAATTTCCATAATTTCATCATGTATAATACATGTACATGCTAATGAAATAAACAAATTGTATACGAGATAAAATTACCCGTTCATTTTCATGTCCAAATTTGTTGATTTTTTTTCCGAGACTCATTAACCCCAACTCTTTCCCGAAAATAAAAGGATAGGAGAAGCCATAGGCTTTGAAAGTAAAATCAGAATTCAAAACAGAAAAGTTTCGTGTTCACTGTCGGGCTGGCATTACATGTAGACTGGAAATATTGATTTCACAGATTTTTTTTTACAATTTTGAACAAGTAAAGATTTCGGCAGGCAGGTAAAATTGTCAGAAGCCGAATACGACATAAGTGTGCTTCGACTCAAATTATCAATTTCGGAAAGATATTTTCTTCTCATATTTGGCGAAACATGGACAGTACGGTGTGAAAAAGGCATTTTAAAATGGCGTACTGCACTTTTAATGAAAATTAAGTAGCTAATACTGTTCGTTATATCTTAAAGCACTGAATTGTACATACATGTACAAACAGTGTCATATGCATGAAGACAATTCAAACAAGGCTTGAGAATATGTACCCAAAACTGTGCTTTTCAATTTTATTTTTGAACAAGTAATATCTTTAAAAAAAGTGGCTTTTTTGTCCATTTCCTGTACATATATCAACATAAAGTATTTTGTTCTTTAAGATAACAACAGAATCTACTGAGGAGTGGTTTTCGTGGACTTATCCATCAAAGAATGAACTTTTGCCGAGTAAAAACACACATGACCTCTCGCTTCATTTCAGAGCACCGGCATTTGGTTCACTTTTATCAACGATATTTAGAAAAGTAGACACTGTTTAATGAAACGGATAAAGCCTAGAATGGCAAAATCATTTTTCTATCGGTCTGTGTAAGAATTTCATTTCTGAAATTCGTTTTAACTAGTTACGAGGAAAAAAGTAAGACACCTACTTTTCACATCCACTCTCGTCCGCCATCTTGGAAATTCCGAAAAAATGTTAACCGTCTCGGTTACACCACAGTGAGTCATGTAAAATTATATTTTCTCCCATATAAACAACATCTCGGCGGATTGTAGCTACTTCAGAGACCGTTTTGGATTTTTGCGACGGGCTGTAAATATTACAAATACACATATCACTCGGTAATAAAATGGTGTGTTTCACTTTCTTATTTTGGAATTCAGAAACCTTCGTGTGACATCGTAAGAAACCTTGACTGTACGGGTTCAAACTCTGGTTATGAAGATTTAATTTTACGGCACAACCTGTCAACAATTATTATTGAGTAACACGGATATTTCATACTGAACTTGAATTGGGTATAAGCTACGCTTTTCTGAACTCTCGGGATAAACTGAGGTGTAACCTCACCACTTTGAGAAGCTATCGTTTGGTAATAAATTCCCCCGACTCCGATGATCTGTTGCTTCAAAACTTTCTTAACTCTATGCCGCTACGCCAATTTTACAGAAAACATTTTATGTCAAATTTAGGTACAAGTATCGTTTTGTTATCATTCATGCAGATCGTTTATGGTTCTGTTACTTTCGAGTATCAGAATATTCGGACGTAGCCAACGGACTGGTGATTGGACAGTGCAGACAACGTAATAAATGGGCATTTGTTGGGTACTTTCCATTGTAAGAAAGTAGTCCACAGCGCACTATATAAAGTATTAAACCTACCCAACATGTGCCCCTTTTTTTGTTGGCTTCCTGACGGAATGAAGGATATAGTACCCAATATATGCCCATATGCGGGCTCATGTAAACTGGCACATGTAGTTACTTTCCGGGTCATGTACAGTAAATGCAAACTGCACATGAACTGGCTCAGAGTTTACCAACGTGAATAGAGGAAGACGACACTGTCTTTCGATTTTAAATCCGCTGAAATATTTTTACCTTGTACCAAGGTCTTTCAAATAGTATTATTTGAAATACCTTGCTTGTACATAAGATCTGCCACATTGTCTTCATTTTGTATTAAATGACGCAAAGAAAGGTTTAAATTCAAGCGCATGTACTAACGACGTGAGTGTACTAACGACACCCCTATTTTAAGCGGTAATTTTATAATGGATTCTCCCACTTTATGTATCGACAGATGTATCGGTTTTTTGTTAGAAAGAAAGGTGTGTAGACGTAGTTAAACTAATATGAAATGCTGCAGATAAATTACCACGGCTGTAAGAGCAAATATGTTAGCTTGAATTTCATAGATGAGACCTCATGTGTGAATTGACAGCAAGTTATTCAGTAATTAAGGGTGACACTTTCTGTTCAATAAACAATCAATGCTTTATAATGGAATGGAATATACAGATTGACACTTAGTGGCCAATAAACAATTAACATTCCAGTAATTCCAATTGTTATAAAGCTGTTGTAAAAATAATGCTTAATATTAATCAGGCAACATTTTGTTGTATCATACCATTAAGTCTGATCCTATCATGATAAAATATATTTATTTATGCTGTGTTCTTACTGTATTAAAAATAATTAATAAAATGATTCATTTTTTTTACGTTGTTTTGTTTAAATAGAATGCATAGAAACGTACTAGCAAGCTGCAAGTACCAAATGATGAAGGAATTTAGGATGGACCTGATCAGGGATCGTATATATATCCTGACCTGATGTAGCATCTCATAAAGAATTTCATCAGAAATTATTTTGAAATTTGATAATCATACATAATCATGTACAATATCTAAAGTGGGTAATCTGATTTAGTAATAAATTTTATTTTTGAGTAATTTCATTTTCAAAAGTATGAAAAATATTTTCTTTGCTTCTTTAAATTTAAAAATAAATATAATGAGCAGGAAATGATTCACTTCTTTTACTTTAAATCAATGAATACAATTTTAGTTTTAAGTCTTTAAAAAAAATCAGTTTGACAAATGTTTCTTAACATATGATTCAATTTTTTGGAAAACTCTCCTCAAACAATGATGTTTTACATGTTGGTTTCTGAACAAATTTTGACTGAAAAAAAGAATTTCAATGAAAGTTTAAAACATTTTTATTTAAAGACAGTTTTAGAATTAAAAGATCATCTGTTAATTCTTAAGATAATAAACTGTTATTAAAAATAACCAAAATGCATGGAATTAATACAATATCAAACTCAATAATTCAATGAGTCAGTAGGTCTAAAAACATTTTTTATTTAAAGACAGTTTTAAAAATGAAAGATCTAAGACTTCTGTTATTTGTAAAACATTAATCAGTCTTTAGATTAAAGATCTGTAAAAAACAACTTAAAAAACACAGAATGTATTTAATTTGAAATCAGAAATTTTTAAAATCTTTTCAATGAAAAGTTCTTCTTTAAAACTTTAAATTCTGCTTTAATTTTAGGTGGTAATCAACACCTTAATATGCTAAGCTTAAACCTTATGTTAGGTGAGAAATGCCTTGGGGGAGAAATGACTAGGGGAGAAACATCTTGGGGGAGAAATGACTAGGGGAGAAACGACTAGGGTGTGAAATATCTGGATACCGGTTAAAACAATGAATGTAGCTTTTTTACAGCTATGCTTTTCACGCATGTTACAATAATGAATTTAATCATTGATAAAATCGCTATATTGAGGGTACTTATAGCAGGATTAGGCTATCTTTTTTGTGATGCAACACCTACAAGTTTCTTTACATCCGATTTTCGCTCTTTTTTTTCTTTCTTGTAGTTCAAATCGTGGGGTCGGACTTTTATTCAAATCAACCAATTAAGTTACAACAATATAAATAAAGCCAGATGATTGGACAATTCGTTTGACGTCCGCGAAATTCGAAAGCACTTCCGCTATCAACAAAGTGAATTTTAGTTAAAAAAACACACACACACACGTAAATATGCCACCTTTACCAAAAGCAAAAGACAAACAGGAGAATCAACATATACAGGTCGCTGTACGACTAAGGTATGGGCTTGTGCCTTTCTTTTGAAGTTTGCTAAATACGCTGAATATGGAAAGTGACACCCTCCCCAACCCACGGTTTCTACCATGCCCCTTCTTCTCGTGTTACTGGCCACCTTCAACTGATTGATTGCCAGGGTGCACAAAAAGACAAATAGATATAAAAGTGAGAATATGTACAGTGAAGGATAAAAACAAGAGGAAGTTGGATAAAGTTTGAAAAGTTGAGCTCTTAGTCTGAGAGCGGGCCCGCCTCTGAAAAGAGTCCACTGCCCGGTAGCCCAACTAATTATGTGCAAGGGCATTTTGCTATGTATCATGGCCGCCCTTCTATAAAAACAGACATATTTGTAATGTCAGTTTGTAAAATGGTCAGTCTTGCAGTCAAAAATTGAGGTTAGATGAAGTTTAAAATAGCCTAATTTATTTGGCGTTTCAGTGTGACCCCTTTCACAGATCTGATATTTTATAACTGTCGCACATTTCACACGACAGAAGGTGGACAACCATAAAATGTCAACCTGTTAAATTGGTTTGCCTTCAAAGTGGTGAGACTAGATGAAGTTATGATCATTGTGTCTAGTTCAGTCTAGCGGTAGTGACCTTTGTCCACATTTGATTCCGATTCACTAACTAATCAGGTCAATTTAAATATAATATTGACTGATTTGTGTATCATATACAGATGTGTGTGTCATACAGTGATGATACACTAATCTGTGTATCTGGTAATTAATAAACAAATTGGGATACTGATCGAATGTA
Source organism: Saxidomus purpurata (assembly GCA_022818135.1). Classification (NCBI taxonomy): domain Eukaryota; kingdom Metazoa; phylum Mollusca; class Bivalvia; order Venerida; family Veneridae; genus Saxidomus; species Saxidomus purpurata. The sequence continues at coordinate 19,528,438 of JAFMSR010000014.1, forward strand.
TCCTTTTCAACTTACTGTAAATTTGTTTTCTTATATTTGCAACATCAAATGTAGGACAGACTTGGTTAAATTCTTTTGTGAATATCCCAATACACAAATCAGGCCATAAAATATACCTGGTAATGTGTCTTATAATGAGAAGAAAAGACACGTTCATATCCCCCCTGCACCTATAAGAAGGGACTTCAAGATAGCAAGTAACACCACCGGGACGCACCGAATATACCTTGAAAGAGGTTGGTGGACCCAATAAGCACAATTACAAACAGCAAGTAACACCAATGACCTGATAGCTAGATTGCAGTAGCTGATCATAATGAAGATGCAAACCACATGATGATCTAAATTAGACATCACAGCAGCCAAATTTCCTCAAGCCATAGCGCCATCCACCAGAGACCACTAGTTGAAGTTCCAGTTGCCAGATGCACAAAAACATAAATAATAATACATTGTACTTTTGATCAGTTGATTACTAGGAGTCACACGGTGACAGATAGGTATGGATACAATATATCAGTGACATTCATTTGATGTGATATTACAGAGATGCATGCTCACTCCACAGGCCTTTCAAACATTTTGTCATTTGTGTATAAAATTGAATACTGTCACTATTTTGCATTGCAAAACCAAAATTTAATTGCTAACTTTGGGGAAATCTTTGTTTTGCAGACCTATCAACAGCTCAGAAAGAAAGCAGGGCTCATATTCTGTTGTTGATTCAAGCCATGAAAAGAGGGAAGTATCGGTAAAAGAAAGGCTTGGTGTAAATCCAACTACAAAGACATTTAGCTTTGATCATGTCTTCACACAAGATTCAAAGCAACAGCAGGTCTACAAGACAGTTGTCAGTCCAATCATTGCAGAGGTCCTTAGCGGATACAACTGTACCATATTTGCGTGAGTAGCTTATTATAGTGACTGCTTGAACCTTACAATATAGATTGATCATTATACTAGGACACCCATTGGCTGATTACTTAATTTAGAGAATTAATTTCTACCACAAGCTACAGGTCTGTGTTGTACATTTTATTGTCTGAGCAGAAATATAAGCAATTTCTTAAGAGTGGAAAGTTTCCTAGTACTTCAAAACTTAGAATCGCCTTGTGAAATTGTGGCCCATTAATTCACTTCTGTGTCCCATTCAGTATTCCTCTGAATAGTGCCATTACACAAGTATAAAGAGCTTATACTGTGACTATATTTGAATAAACCTTCATTTGCCCTTGCTGCTTTTCAGTCTTTTTAAGTTTTCATCCCATGTAAGAAGTTGGTTTCTACGCTTCTTTGAGCTAGTAACATTAAGGTCTAATTTTCACCATTTAAGGTATGGGCAGACTGGCACAGGTAAAACATTTACCATGGAGGGTGAGAGGTCAGATGATCCAAGCCTTACCTGGGAGCAGGACCCTCTAACAGGAATCATACCCAGATCCCTGGCACATATATTTGACACACTTCAGGTTAGTTTATTGCAGGAACTTTGTTCCATTGGCTTTATTGATAGAAAATATTAACAGAGGTAATTTTTCTAGGAAAGAACTAGCATGATAGGGCAATGTAATGCAAGTTAATGGGAGGTTTAATAATTTGTCTGTCAAATGTAAATATTTTTTTCCAATGGCCTCTTAGAAGCATTGTCCAAATTTTCCTTGTTTTTTTATTGTCTCTATGTTTTACTAAAGTACAACTGTTACATTTTATGGGCTTTTTTAAAGTAGACAAAATAGGTATTGTGAGTTATATCTTTCATCCTTGAATGACCGATATATGAAAGACTGCAATTTGCTTTACAGGCACAAGAATGTGAGTTTTCTGTGCGTGTCTCGTTTCTAGAATTATACAATGAAGAATTGTTTGATCTCCTTGGTTCATCTGTTGACCCACTACGTCTCAAAATTTATGAGGACAGCAGCAGAAAGGTATGTACTTCTTGTGTAGAATTTGCACCAGCATCTGTGGGCAAGGTCGCTAACATGTAATTTAGTCACAACACCTTTCACTGATTAAGGGTCATGCGTTCAAATCCCAATACCAATGTTGAAATGTATACTGCTTACCACAGTATTTCAATAAGTGGGTACAAACACAGCTCATTGTTTGTAAATGAAGTTACGTCAACAAAGAATAAGATATTGTAACAGCTTTTAAATTGACTGCAGACTTTTTGGTGCTTGAAATGGACAGCATATAAATATATTGATTGAATGTAGGGCTCTGTGATTATACAAGGCCTGGAAGAGATTGTTGTCAAGAGTAAGGAAGAAGTGTATGAGATTTTAGAGAGAGGAGCCTCACGACGTCAGACCGCAGCCACATTGATGAATGCTTTCTCAAGGTAACTTAACACTGATATAACAGGTTTAGCAAATTAGCATTAAAAAATACTAGCAGTGGGTAGATTATACCACAAAATCGCTGTTATCAGTGTATCACGGTTAGTTCTTAGAATAGCCTTACTAGTTCTATCTTACAGACTACCTCCATAGTTGAGACTCGAGTTATAGATTCAAGTCCTGCTACTGACCATGTCTCTTATATGAGATAGCTAGCAGTGGGGTCTATAAATAACATTTAAATTTTCATACTGAGCGTTTCTAAGACTGCAAGTAACAAAGTTAGTATACCACAATACCACAGTTGGATACATGTAGATCATTTTAAGACTGAAAATAAATATATGTAGTATTTTGGTAAAGTAAAAAAAAAATGTGTTCATACTATGTAATTTAATGATATAATGTTCATAAAGATCTTGCATGCTTTTTCAGTCGATCCCATTCAGTGTTCACAGTCACCATACATACAAAGGAAAACACAGTAGATGGAGAAGAATTACTGAAAACAGGAAAACTGCATCTTGTATGTATATTCGTTTACTTGTTGTATTGAGTTTACTACACAGTTTGGTCAGTCCACACAATAAACATATATTTTTAGAAGTAATTTTCTTTTTGTATACAGTTTAATCATATTTATTTCAGTTTAAGTCCCGTTAGCACTTTAGAATACTGTGCTCTATAATCAGTCTATTATGTAGCAGTGCTTTTGATATAAAATATTTTTTTAACAAATTATGGTCAAATTTGGTGGTTCGAAGTAGTATAAGAGCTAAAAGTAAGTTAACATTAAAACTGCCAGTTGGACTTGAAGTACATTAAGTACAATACAGTTAAATGTCTGTATTATCATGATAATAGGTTGATTTAGCGGGAAGTGAGAACATTGGTAGATCAGGAGCAGTGGACAAACGAGCTAGAGAAGCGGGAAACATCAATCAGAGTTTACTGACCCTAGGACGTGTTATCACAGCTCTAGTTGAACACGCACCGCATATTCCATACAGGTAGTCTGTTAACTATATGTACATGTGTAGATTGACTGTCTTTGAAATTAAAATTGTATCAACAGTCGACAGTTGTAACACAGGTTTTTCCAAAATTTGAAGTTAATCGTTTGACGTTTAATTTTTAGTCTAGGATTTATGTTCAGATACGAATGTTTGCTTGTTTATGTTATGCTTTATCATTTACCATGTATCTGGATGACTTGACTACCAACATTTCATAGTCTTTTTATTGTATCCCTATTGAAGACTGCATGTATGGGATGATCAATAAAATACAGTGTTATATTGAAAACAACAAGCAGTACAGCTATTTGAAAGCCATTTTTTCTTGTTCAGTTAAATAGTATCGAAAGAGTTATGCATAACTTCTTTGGTAAGGGGTGTATATCTATGAACATTTTAATATTCAGTTCCTCTATGTGACATAAGGAACATATTGTTTAGACAATAGAACATGTGAATAAAGTTTCAGTGATGTCTTGGAATGAGCCAATGAATGACTATTGCTTGGTTAACTTATTCATTCATTCAATGTAATTATTCCTTTCAGAGAAAGTAAGTTGACTAGGATATTACAGGATTCGTTGGGTGGTCGTACAAAAACATCCATCATTGCTACAATCTCACCCGCATCTATTAATTTAGAGGTAAGCAGTGTTTAAGGAAAAAGGGTTTACATTTTTCAGGTCAGTTAAAAAACAATATACTTGACCAGTGTCAACGTCATAGCTGGAATTATGTTTAGAGTTCTATTCGTGCAACTCAGTTTGAACATGAAAGGTTCATGTGCAACTTTTTGTACATATAAGAAATATAAGAAAGGCAATTTTGAAAATCATTTAAAATGCTTATAGAAAGCAAGTTAGACATACTTTTATTAAGAATTCATTAAATGTATTAGTGTTGTATTGATTCAAAGTTTAAGCACGAAACCGAATTGAGCATAAAAAAAGTTTTATAATCAAGGGACCAGATTGGCCTGCACATCCATACAGTTTGATCTGAATCTTTACTGTTCACTTATCTATCAAAAACAAACTGACTATCATTATTGATTTTGTGATTATAGTCATGTCCCCCATGATGTAAATGTATAGAAACATTTTCACTATTTTGCTAAGTTTGTAATCAATGGTTAACTAATGCCTCTTATTTTAGGAAACACTCAGCACTCTGGATTATGCACACAGAGCTAAGAACATCACTAACAGACCAGAAGTTAACCAGAAACTGACCAAGAAAGCGCTTATCAAGGTAAATATATTATAATGTAGACAAAAGACTGATACCATTCTCATTGGTACTGATCTCTAAGGATAGGTGCTGCTGTGTGCTTATAACTGGCTGGTATGTATGAATGAATGAATGGACCATATAATTCAGAATGTTTTTCTTTGTTCATTTTATGACAAAATTCTATATATTTTGAACCAATACATTGAAATGGAAAATCTTCTAGTCTTCTTTTAAAAGAACATGAATATTCAGGATTATGTACCTGTGATTTATCTACTGATCAGTGAACAAGACTTTCTCCTTTACAACATTTTCATGCTTTCATGTATGGACAAAAAGTTGATAATTGTCTAACCCTTGCCCTGCTGGCTGCAGATGATTCTCACCAATGTAGATCATTAACTGCATTTTTTGCAATACTGTCCATATTGAAAGATGGTTAAGTCCATTTTAGACATTTAGTAGCAAAAGGGTTATTGATTTCACTTACATTCTCAAAATTTTTCTTGTTCTTACTCAGGAATATAATGATGAGATTGACAAATTGAGACGAGACCTCCAAGCAGCCCGGGAAAAGAATGGTTTCTTCATCGCCGAAGAAAATTATAAGTAAGTTTCTTGAAACTATGGGATAAGTTGGGGAGAAGTTTACCCCCGTTACAGGGCCTGTGATATTTTCAGAAAGGCTGTGTAGTCTTAAGATGCAGGAATAATCAAGTCTGGTTACAAAATCAGCCATGTTTTAAGAAAAAGTTTTATTTGACATTTGGACAAATTAAATGCTTCACACCAGGGGAAGTCACCATGTGGTGTATTAAAACTAAGGTTTTTCTCAGACTCTTAACTGGAAATTGCCTGTGAGATATAATTTGGATTATAAAAGCAAAATATTTTGTTAATAAATGGGAAAATAATTTATTAAGATATTTATTGTTTTCACAGTAACATGCAGATGAAAATCACAGCCCAAGATGACTTGATTTCAGAGCTGACAGACAGAATAGAGGCAATGACTGATGAACTCACAAAGGTTAGTGCAATTTTGTTTGGAATTCCTGTGATTCTTTGAGCTCTAGTTGATATAGGAGATGTTTGTTTCCACTTGTGTCATTTCAGACATTTTATTTTCTCCAAGTTTATTTATAAGACTTAAACCTTGTGAAAAAAAGTATACTTTCCGTGATATTGGTCTTTTTGAAAAATCCGTATTATTGTCTGCACGGCTTTGACACTTATGGGATATGAGCATGCAATGTTTTGAATCAAAGTCTTCTGCTTTGTCCAGTGCATTACTCTTACCTAATTTACCTGTAAGCTTCTTATGTTTGAGAATATTTTAATGCAGTGTACTTAAAAATTTTATGTATACAGTCTAATACCAGTACATATATGATATATATTATATCTAATGCAGCTAGCCATGGGTTAGAGGTTGGATTCTATCTGGAGTGATTCTCACAGCAATTAGGATGAGCTATAATAACTTGTTTCCCCAGTTGAAATAAATAAATTAGTACCAAACAAAAGGATGCATCATGAGTAGCAACTTGAAGTACATGTACAATGTACGTGCTGCCTTATAAATGAAAATGGTCAGTTGAGATACATCAGTTACAGTTGCTTAAGTCAGATGGCTGCTTATTTGAGGTGACCACTTACTCCAGTGCAACTTTATTATGTACAAGTAGACAACCCCCACGCTTAATATTCTTTCACTGCATAGTTGCTTTGTATCTCCCATAGGTACAAGACTTGTTCTCTGAAACCAAACAAGAACTGGAAGAGACTGCAGAAAAACTTTCTGCTACAAAAGATAAACTAGTGAAGACAAAGTCGACGCTACGCGAGACAAAAGTCACATTGAGGACAACGGAACAGGACAGGAATGAACAGAAATTTCTGGTGTCGGAACATGTCAAAAATGAAACAGATCTGTATGATAACGCAACATCGGTAAGTAAATGTATTGTTAAATGTTGCTTACATGTAAACTCATGTAAAGAATTAGGTTCCTATGATTAAACAATAATCAACATGGAAATAATAAAATAAATGAAATGCTTTATGCAGATCTCTTTAATTGGATTAGAATATTCAGCATAAGTGTTTGTATCATCCTTGCATATCAAAAAGAGTTTGTGTAAAGATGGAAGATATAAGATAACACATACAAAAACATTTATAGTGAAATTTTGTTATATTAATACAACTAATACTAAATACAATGAAGTAGATCATTTGGTCCCTAAAAAATTTGTTATTTATATAAGCATGTTGCAACATATTTCAGTTACTGAATACTGTGGAGGAATCCACTTCCGATGTTAGCGGGCTACATGAAAAAGTTGATCGTATGAAGTCAGTTGAGGAACATAATAAACAGACTATAGAGAGTTATGAAGAAAGTTTTAACAACAATTTTGAGAAGATGATTGGAGAAGTACAGAACTACACCACACAGCAACAGGGCATTCATCATACTTTTACAAACCACATAGGTATCAAAATATATTAAATAATGCCGTTGTATTTTTCAAGTTGCTATCTTTAAATTCAGTAGCTTATGATTGGGGAAAAGTAAAATATGTGAGTTTTTTCTCAAATCAATGAGATAGGGGTGGGAGGATTCATAAATGTGATCTCTTACGTTCTCAGTCTCATTTGAGATAATTATTTTCTGATTAATGGATAAAATACTGGAAGTCTAGATGTTGCTGTTTCATTTGATTAATTACACAACTGACTCTAGTAGTATCTGTTGTTTCTTAAACATATGCAGATGATTAGTTAACACAAAAAGTAAAATTATATGCATTTCATGCAAACTTGCACTAAATGAAAACTTGTCTGACCTAACCCAAATAGTTTTACAGCAGAAAAATATGTTTTCCTTGTAGAAAATAAAATACAGAGAAACAAAGACTGTGTGAAGACACTGACTACACAGATGATGGATCTACAGTCATGCTTAAAACAACATCTTGAGACGTTAACACAGCACCAGAAATCATCCACAGAACAACACAGTTCTTGGGCAGATGGTTTAAAATCTGCAGCCTCGAATTTGAAGGTACATGTACATTTTAGTCAAGAATTTTCTCACTCAAAGATATGTTTGTGTTTGTATTAAGCTGTATTAAAAGCCAACTTAATAACTTTTTCGCTGTCTATTATTTAAGTGATTTTACTGAGATATAACATTTAATGAGGATGGTAAGAATATAAAGTTCAATTTTGACACGAGATGGGCCATACTGTCTGACTTCTGATTAGAAAGACCTTACAATGGTATTTGCATGGAAAAAACTGTCAATTAGTCACAGCACCTTATATTAATATTTTACACAGGATGAAACTACCAAGCAGGTGGAAGAGATAAAAACAACAATAAGTGATAAATTTACAGGAGTGCTTGGACAGATACAAACAATTGGTACATCACTGGAACAAGTCTCCACACTGCTACAAACACAGGTATAGTCAGACAGTCATGTAATACAACAAGAACCAAATGACATTTACTTACAAATTCAGTGACACCAACATGAAACCATACAGTTATATGAAAATACTGTATTCAATATAACTAAATGTTAGCAGAGCTTTTTACTGATTTGGGGAAAAGATTAGCTTGGTACTATTTTGGCAAAGGTGAATAAAAATCTTGAGGTAAAGCCAACGTTAGGGAAGATACCTGTAAACGGCTCCTACTATCGAGGGGGAAAAATCTCCCGTTGGTCACAATACAAAACATTATGCATTGATGGCAGGACACTCCTTTGCATGAACATAAGAAGACATTCTAGATTTCTTTGAAATAACCACGTTGTAATTATAAGAATACACAGAGTTACAGCTATTCATACGCAATAAATCAAAAGTGCAGTAAGAATTACGGTAATTCGTTCCCCCTCCTTATGAGAAAAATATCTATGAAACGTTCACATATTCATATTTTTTACTGCAAGGACACACTTGTTTATGTTATTTGTAAAATGTTGCTGCAAGTTGCTTCTTAGCATGATGTGCAATAGTTTTGTGGGTGCGTTTCTGTTCAGGTGGAAGAACAGGCTACGTTGTTGAGTGCCTGGTCAGAGCAGATGTCTACAGGACTACATCAGATGGAATCTATGTATCAGACGCACGCTGAAGACCAAGCTAAACAGATTGAAGCCCTGCAAACAAACGTCACATCACTAGACAAAGATTACAGCTCAAGACATCAGGTTTGTTTGTAAAACTGAAAAACTTATTTGTTAAAGTTAATTGTTTATTTTTAGAAGATTTTATCTGCAAGACAACCACAGGCTTGACACTTAAACATTCCTCACCTGTCCTCCAAGGACTTGTGTTCTACTTTCACTGTTCAATATTCAGAGATCCAGATAAAACTATATTCAGTACTGGGCATGGCTGATTAATTTCTTGCGATTCAGGAAGAGTGTAATTTAGTTAATACAAGCTCGCTTCCCTTTTTTGGCTGATGGGAAAAAGGATGCAAATCAAATATATGTGTTTTAATTCTTCTATTTTTCTCGTTTCAATATTTCAACTTCTACTTAGTTTTTATGTTTTACAGGTGATACAGGACAAGATTACTGAAATTATGCAGTTACAAGAACAAAATGGAAAAACTTTCTGTGAAATGAAAACAGTTGTAAGTTGAAGATAGCTAGAGTGTAGAAAGTATAAGTTTTTTTAGCTCGACTATTCGGAGAATATGGAGAGCTATTACAGTCACTTGTGCGTCGGCGTCGGCGTTGCTTCTTTGGTTAAAGTTTTGCCTGCTAAGTACTATCATGCACATATCTCAGTAACCACTTATGATATTGACTTGAAACTTTGTTCATGTCTTTAGGGGTGTCATACAATCAAGGCAGATAACTCTTGAAAAAATTTAGTACAAATTATGGCCCTTGTTTGACTTTGAAAATTTGGTTAAAGTTTTGCCTGCTAGGTACTATCAGTATCATGCACATATCTCAGTAACCACTTACGATATTGACTTGAAACTCTGTTCATGTCTTTAGGGGTGTCATACAATCAAGGCAGATAACTCTTGAAAAAATTTAGTACAAATTATGGCCCTTGTTTGACTTTGAAAATTTGGTTAAAGTTTTGCCTGCTAGGTACTATCATGCACATATCTCAGTAACCACTTATGATATTGACTTGAAACTTTGTTCATGTCTTTAGGGGTGTCATACAATCAAGGCAGATAACTCTTGAAAAAATTTAGTACAAATTATGGCCCTTGTTTGACTTTTGAATATTTGGTTAAAGTTTTGCCTGCTAGGTACTATCATGCACATATCTGTAACCACTTATGATATTGACTTGAAACTTTTTTAATGTCTTAACAGGTGTCACACAGTCAAGACAGATAACTCTTTGTTTAAATTTAGTGTGAATATTGCCCTTGTTTGACTTTGAAAATTTGGTTAAAGTTTTGCCTGCTAGGTACTATCATGCACATATCTCAGTAACCACTTATGGTAGTTATATCAAACCTTGCAATAGTGTTCAGGGTAAATTTTGTATCAAACAATTAATTTACCAAAAATTTTGACTTTTTTTTATGATTCAACTTTCCTAGTTTATACTTAATAGTTAGCAGAATTTTGTTTTGCTATTATACTGATAAAAGTTTTGTTTTATTAGCAAACACCCACAATAGTCGAGCGTGCTGTCTTATGGACAGCTCTTGTTATTTGTTCAGGTTAAATAAGATCATAAAATGATTTCAAGTCTGATTCAAATTTATTGTATATAACATGCCTCCCAGGAAAAAAAGAAAACAGTCTGAAGCAGATGGAAACTTGACGCATCTCGCTTAACAAATCATGTGATAACACCTGGAATGAGTGTTTGAGAGTTGCTCAATAACCCACAGACACTTTCTTTGCAATCAAACCAAAATAAATGTGTATAAACTAAAGACTGACAAATTGTCAGTGCATGAAAATGTTTCAGCCATCTGTCCTGTTAAAATTATGTTACAGAAAGAAACTGACCCAAGTCTCAAAGCATGTACAGTTTAACTTGATCTAGTAAAAACCTAGTTAGCATCAGTTGTATACTTTCAGTCTTGTAACTTACATTTATTACATGTACTTGTAATGACTGCTTACTTATGTTCGGACTGGTAATAGGTCTGAGAGAAGTAATTAAACTGACATGATTCAAAGTTGGGAGTTTGATGCTTTATTCCTACTACACAGTACTTCCCTCAACCTGTGTAAAGAAACCAGCCAAAGACAACAGCTATCTAAGCTGCCTGAATATGCTTAACACAGGCGTGTTGGCTTTATTGGGGTTTGGACTGTAAAAAATCTGCTTTATTCAGGTGACAGTATTCATGCTGTTAAAAAAAAACAGTTCTCAGTATGGGATATTACATTTTCAGACTGTGTCACAAACTGAAGACTTGAGGACACAGTCCAGTACTATGTGTAACAGAGTTGGTGAGAAGAGGAAACATACAGATTCAGAGAATCAGTCCAGTCTAAATGAATTCTTTAAAGTTCAAGAAAAACATTGCAAATACTCTAAAGAACAACTTAAAACTGTAAGTGATCATTTTTTTACAGCAGCATTATTGTGTGAATTAACCTGGGTATATATAGGGAACTTAGCAAAGTCACCCGGGAAGAAATCATAATGTCGACTAGGTAATATAAACAATCTAAATAACAACATACCAGGGTATTGTTTGGACACCTGCTTTCTGCCATATTATCAAACTAACTATTGCCAATTAACTAAACTGACTATAAAGAGGAAATCCTTAAAAAGGATCAGTTTTTTATCAATAGTTGTGATAAAAAATTTGCTTGATCTATACATCTTTCAAGAATCATCACCAGCTTTACAGCTGTAAGGTTTTAGCCCTGGTTTAGTTTATAGTAAAGATGATATTCATATATTTTGCATTTGAACTAGGATTTCTCCCTTTTTTGCAGATAAAAGAGACATCTGCTCAGATACATGGGGAGGGTGTTGAGATAGGAGACAAGATTACGCAGTGTGCTAAAGAAACAGAGAACATAGCTACAACATACAGTGATAATTGTGCTACCACTTGTGTACAACATGTTACAGACATAAACACAGAACTTAACACACATTTCAAGCATGCTGATGTGAGTATAAATACCTTTAATTACTGAAATTAAAACTGTTAATGTAATTGTGTTTTAAAATAATTGCCAGCTGTACCAGTCCTTGTCTGACTGCTATGCCATCTATACCAACTCATATCTGACTGCTTTGCCATCTATACCAACTCATATCTGACTGTTATGCCATCTATACCAACTCATATCTGACTGCTATATCATCTATCAGCCTATATATATTCGCTTTATGATCTTAACAACTCACTGCTGTCTGTACTGGGCCGCAACTAACTTCTATGCCATCTCACATCTGACTGATATACTATCTGTACCAGCTCACACCTGACTGATATACCATCTGTACCAGCTACACCTGACTGATATACCATCTGTACCAGCTCACACCTGACTGATATACCTTCTGTACCAGCTGAAACCTGACTAATATACCATCTGTACCAGCTCACACCTGACTGATATACCATCTGTATCAGCTCACACCGGACTGATATACCATCTGTACCAGCTCACACCTGACTAATATACCATCTGTACCAGCTCACACCGGACTGATAAACCTTCTGTACCAGCATACATCTGACTAATATACCATCTGTACCAGCTCAAACCTGACTGATATACCTTCTGTACCAGCATACATCTGACTAATATACCATCTGTACCAGCTCACACCTGACTGATATACCTTCTGTACCAGCATACATCTGACTAATATACCATCTGTACCAGCTCGCACCTGACTGATAAACCTTCTGTACCAGCATACATCTGACTAATATACCATCTGTACCAGCTCACACCTGACTGATATACCTTCTGTACCAGCATACATCTGACTGATATACCTTCTGTACCAGCTCACACCTGACTGATATACCTTCTGCACCAGCATACATCTGACTGCTACATGTCATTTGTACCAACTTGTATCTTGCTACAATGTCATTCAGTCAAAAAATTAGAAAGATAAATTTTAGTCACAGGTTAGTCCAATTTCAGCAGGACTAAATTCAAACATTGATACATAATTTTTGTTTGTCCATGTTTTGCAGACTCTTCAATCGGCATGTCAGACACATTGTGATCGTCTCGTTGATACAGTAGACAAACATTCTGCTGCAGCAGACTCAGAAACCAACTTTGAGACGACAACTGTAGATGGTCAGCTTGAAGTATTGACAACATTTACACAGAAACAACTAGAGGAATTAAAGGAGCATAAAGCGGAAATGGAACGTTACATTAAACAAGAATTAAGTGAATGTGTACCTACTGGTAAGTTTATAAATATTAGAGAAGCATACATCTTATGTTTTGGATGCTAGAAACATGCTGTAGAGGTGTATTTTACATTAAAAGACATTCTACTGAAGGTTTTGATATGTTTTACTCATTGTGTAGAAAACAATCTTCAATAAAGGCCTTTTTTTTCAGAAGATTTAGGAGAGAGATAAAGAAAATAGCTTGCTTTTTACAGAGTTCGTTCTTTCATCATTAATGTGCTGATAATCAGTATGCAAATAAAAAAGTATCATACAGAGATAAGGGTATCCTTCTTTTTGTCATTGACAATTGTGACACATAGGAAGGTTTGATAAAACAATGTATTTTTGATAACTAATTGTAGTTCAACCCAATTTCAACACCTGGTCATTTGAGAAACAGGTTCGAAACATATAATACTGTTTGAAAAATATTAATTAAACAAATGATACAAATCAGAACTTACATGCCTGTACTAATGGTTTTGACAGGTGCCACACCGCAGCGTCGTGAGTTCCAGATTAGACGGAACCTAAAGAGAACAAGTGACCATGGTACGCTGTTGGATAGATTCAGGGTGGACAACATGGTGGACATCGAGGAGGAAATAGATTCTGATCTAGAACTAGAGTCACAAGATTCAGGATCTCGGGTTAGATTCAATACTATTTTGATACCTTTACATTTAAAAGAATCGATATTTTACCCGCTGTGTGTGGTACTTCTGTCATTTAATCACCATTTTGGTTGATTGGTTCAAGAGATTTCAAATCCCAGCAATTTGTCTTTGAATACATGCCCGACTTGGTGTCTTTGAATAGACTAGAAATCGGTTGGGATCAATCATGTATACTAGTAGAAATACTAGATCAAAATGCCGTGCAGATTAAGAACACTTGGTATTGAAGCTACTGCTTAATTTAGAACTAACATAATTCAGTTTGACTAACCTGCTAAGTTTGTACTATACAGGTTCAGATAGTTGTAGATGGTGTGGAGGACGTCAGTCAAGATGGGGAAGATAAAAGTGATACAGCTAGTGTGAAGTCATCTACATCAGGCGTGTCCGGCTTGTCTGGGGTCAGCTCAGTCAGTAAGGTAAGGGAATATTCATACAACAAATATACCAGTATAGCTGTGCTGTCAACTCTTTGTTAACTTGAACTTTATCTGTTTCCTTGTGATAGTCAGATATATAATGAAGAGATTGTAGACCCTTACCAATGTAATCAGTTAAGAACTTTTCATGAAGTTGGATCACTGTTGCTTAAGCAATATACACAAATGTTTAATCACTTTGGCCGGACATCATTTCAAACATTAAAGCCAGCTGGCTGATTTTGACATTTCTGTCTGACTATCATACATATGTTAACATGCAGATTTACACAGGTAAAGGACCTGAAAACGTAATTTCTGTTTATACAGGTATCAGAATGTAAGGAAAATGACAGACAAGGGCGTCCTTTGGGATCTAAAAAGGCTAAGAAGAACTTTGCCAATGTCACACCAAGAGGACGGACACGTCTACCACTCAGACAGAATAACACACAAGCAACAGAATAATGCTTTGGATGGAATTTTTACATAGATATATGCACTTACAAGAGGACAAGAATTTAATCATTTGTGTGTGCATGTGACAAGATAAAAAGGCTGTTCGACTCATCAAGATTTAGTACTTAGAATTCTGAAGTGTTGTGGATGTGTCCAAGAGAGAACTTTGGTTTACTGGTCAGAATTTTGGGTCTTTAAAGAGTATTAGTTCTTCTGTCCCTGATCAATTCACACATCTGTAGGTAGGAGGGGTAACTGCAACACGACCAGCTTGCACTAAATGGACATGAACAGTTCAATTTGGTCTTGATTTTGACTCCAAGTACTTTTTAAATCATCAATTTAAAGCTGCAATGTGCTATAGACCATAAGAACATAGATTTGGGAGTATTTTACCCCAGAAATTTCAAGTTTTTATCTTAAACTAGTTAGGAGTCGTTATCTAAACTGTCTGAAAAATTGTGACATTTAAATAAAGATGACTGTGTCTTTAAATACTGTATCTATTGAAAAAGTGCTGATAACTGTTCAAATCATTTGAACGATAACAAATTATTGTTCTTTTTAAATCTTGTTTTTAATTTTGAAAGAAAATCATTAAATACATTTTTTCCCCATGTTCTAAAGTCAGAATTTTAGGCTATAGTTGACTTTTAAAAGTTACATATGCTTCATTTTTCATAATTTTTAATATACTTTACAAAAGCAGTTTGTAGAGTAAATAAATGAAATTTGTTAGGTAATTGGCACTTCTGATTTAACTTCCAAATACCTACTTTTTAAAATCTTGGTTTAGATTTCTGACCTGAAGTACAATAAAGTACAGTCAAGGTCTGTTTGAGTCATAATACCCTTGTATATATACATGTATATATCATTGGTACAGATTATGCATAACTGTTATTAGTGCAATCTTTTATTTTTATTTTTAATTCAGAAGTGTAAGGCTTTGTTTATAAAGATATGAATGTGTGAGTCAATGGCCGAGAATTTTTAGAATTTAATTGTTTTAACTATTGTGCATGAATATTTGATTGTACTATAAATAGACATGTGTAGGCTGTACTCCCTTTCTGTCCTCATTCTCTCAAGTGGATTCATATTCTGTCAACATTTCTGTCTGATCTTACATGATCTCCAAACTATCGAGTGTGTTTGTATTCCTTGTTTTAAGCACATGTATGTGTGTCCCTGCTTCATCTTTTTCTCCTCTGTCCTGTTTAGTTTACTTGCTTCTATCATTTATTGAATCTTGCTGTATATGTGGCAGTGTGCCTATTAGTGCAAAGTAATCTAGATCCCCCCCCTGAAGTAAATAAGTCATACTTGTATATCAATTCAATCAGTGGTGGTTAACTTTAAATATGCCTTAATAAAGTGTAATTTGCAGCATGTTTTCTTCATCATTCTGATTTCACTTACTATATACAATATAATTGCTCAAGATAATTATACACATCAAAGTACTGTTCGAGCACCTGCTGAAGCATCTGGAAATCTTTTAGAGGTAGCATTTCCTCAGAAAAGTTCAAAATATTTGAGACTTTGAGTGGGGTTCAATCTGAACTAAAAGAAGCTAATTGTGTATCAACTGGGGATAAAAAAAGCTTTTCTTGCAATCCGAGGTTGAGGGCAAAACAGTCGTCAGTTCTTTCTTGAATGTAACTTACAACTCTTTTGTGTTGAACCCCCGAAATGATTCTTTGTAAGAATTAAATAACAAATACATATATATTTAAAAAATTTATTTCAATGTATCAAAGAAATATAGGAAGTCTCTTTCATTCTTTTTTTTGTCAATATGATCTCTGAGGTATTTCTAACAAAACTACATAAATATGTGTTAGTAGTTATCGCATAGAAATACCATTACCATGCATGTGGACTATTTTATATCTGGATTATCTCATTTTCTTTGTTTTTGTGTATTATATAACAAATGGCTATTACAGTATAAAGTCTGATGAAAAACAAATGGTTTCTCTTTTTCTTTGTTGCCAAGAGGCCAGGTGGTACGGACTATGGAGGTAGAATTGTTACTCAGAATGTACAAATGAGGAATCAGTTGCACCTGTGTTGGCTCTTACCCTGTTTTATGATTCTAACCTGACCAGTGAAGACTGTGATCAACATGAATATCTATGCAGTCTGATCATGATCTATATTGTTAGCTATTTGGTCAGTCACCCTTTTGAAAAATTAATGATACTAAAGGATAGGAGTCCATTTTAGGAAGGTCTTATAAGATTGTTTATAGTCCCGGCCGACCCTAGAATGTCTCCCCTAGTCAACCTTCCAAGACCCCATGTGTACTCATACCTAACAAATTTTGAAACTTTAAGGAGCTTTGTTTTACCTGACTGCATTGTCCAAATATGATTACCAAAAGTAAGGAAGATCATGGTTAAATATGTAGCCCTGGGAAAGAACGTGGCCATAAAAGCAGGTGGTCAGATAGTACAGATTTATGTTTGTTAAAATGACAGTATGTAATAATGATAATGGTTCTAAAGGAAAGTGGTAGCTTATTCCGGCTGACTGCTTTCACAGGCTTAACTGTACCAACTAGACTGTCCCATGACAGTTTCATTCTCCATAATCAAACTTTAGGTCACGGTCATTTAGTTTTTCATTCACCATACTGTCAATTTTTTCACTCATTTCTTTATTCATGTGATTGCGCCAGTCTCCAATTTTGCCTGAAAAACAAAACGGAGGTGTCACAGAAAATCAACCGCCCCTAAGGTGAACTGAATTAGATTTCATGACACCCTTGATAATCTGTCCCCAATGGCTGAAAGCATATCTGCATTTCTATCTGTGAGACATTTAACATGCAACATTCAAGTGCATGATTAGGCCACACCAATTTAATTTCTTGGTCATCGGAAAATATCCTAAAAAAATAGGAGCGAGCGAGCGAAAAAAAAATTAAAATATTTTTTTTTCCAATTCAACCATTTATGGAGTGGGCGAAGAGCGATGTGTTAAAAAATTAAAAACCCCACACAAAAACAAATATTCACTGTCAAAACAGGTAAAAAAGACTTGGAAATAGATTATAAAAGAGCTACAGACACCTTAAATATAAACTGCCAAAAAGGTGCAGACCACAAAGTGACTCCTATATACACCAGTACTAAGTTTACAGGGGTATAATGTGTTTCTTGCAAGAAAATATTTTTATTCTTTTTAAAAAGACCATATTTTGTTTTCTTACATATATGTACAGCCAATACAACAAGTCTTTTTGAAAGAGAGACATTTTTTATCATTTAATAAACCATCAGACTAATGTGTATTTCAATTTATGCCCAAACACTTTGTAATGAAACCCATTTGTTAGTCATATCAAAATCACCCAAGAACAACTTTAGTTAAGTCAAGGCATATGCTCTTTTTACTGCTTTTTCTTCTGATCATAAGTGTTTTGACTAGAGATAATTGTTCAATTTCACAATGCTAAAAACTTGCTAGTTTCTTGATTTTTCCTTCCCAAACTTTAGCCTCAGCGCCATTATCAATACAATTTTTACACAGAGAGCACACTAAATGTCTTTAAATGTTTCCGAGTTGTCTGTCTGGACAGCAACTCGTCTTCCACCGACGTTTCCCTGGTTTATGATAATAAAAAATTTTGGGTGCATAGAATGACCGAAAAAGACTGTAAAATACAAAAAAAGACCGAAAAATGATTTATCTTCACCGAAAACAACTTTGTTTCAAAAGATAATGTACGGTTTATAAACTTAAAGTGACATTATGCGCATATTACTGCACAAAGTGTATTTTTGGTGACAGTTTTATAAAAGCAATTTTTGGTTGTTGTGCATTTAAATGTGTTAAATTAATGATTATGCCGCATTAGTATTTGAAGTTGGTGGTTTAGATATAAAAAAAATCAGACTGATAAAATGATAGTTGAATGTGTCGTTGTTGATGTTGGTAGAGATTTCGGCAGTGGAAGGGAAGCAACTCCTGCATGCAGTTGTTCTTTTCTTAAATTGACTCTCCCAGTCAAATAAGAAAATCAATATTTTGAAAGTTATTTTTTCATACTGGTAGTGGGAAGAGTTTGGTGTATTGGGTTAAAAGTTATTACTGCAGATTTCATAACAGCGCGCCGTTTCAGTGTTTGTTGCGTATCGATTGAATACAGGTAATGAATGACTAAAGCGTTTGTAGGCGGAGCTACATTTTACACATACGGAGAGCAATCAGATAAAGTGTGTCTGTGTTTTCATAGTGAGAAAAATATATAAATCGGTCATATTGTTTACGGCAATTAATTGTTTAGTCGGTGGTTACGTACATGTTGCTTGTGTGCTAGCGTCCCATCAAGAAGGGGATATACGCATACAACATGTAACGTCAAACCCCCTCACAAGTGTCATTTCACTTACATAATTTAGTGTAAATATATGTCGCAGTAGAATGAATAAAAATATTGTAAATATACATTCTATTCCACTCTTCTATAAATGATCCAATCGCAATATGCATTATAAAATACGACTATACTGATATCTTGTAACAACCGCGCATGCTTTGCACGTGCTGTATTTGACTTACAAGAGTGCTAAAATGTTTCAGTCGGTGCTCTGAAATCTGCAAAAATGATAATCTGTGTAGCAAGAAATGTAACAAAGACCATTAAATTTTGTTTGTTTATCTGAAGACAGGATTTATATCTATCATGTACACTTTTGACTATTAGATTATGAGGATCTTACATGGCCTGCTGTGGAGGACTGGGTTGTTCCGACCAGAGGGAAAGCGGGGGGATAGGAGGAACCGAGGCGGCGAGGTTCCGACTTCCCCGCTCCCGAGGGTCGGAACAACCCAGTCCTCCACAGTAGACCATGTAAGATCCTTTTTTCTTTGCATACTTTTATTTGATGTTATTGCAGATTCTACGAGGAAACCGCTTTAAACAGGCCCTACTATGTTGAGCGGTAAATCAAAACTTCATGTTGATTAAATATAATTCCCGCATGGAACCCCTTTGCGTAGGAAATTTGGTAGGTTCACACGTGAATTTACCACTGTTTATGTATCTAGAGCTAAAAACATAGTGCTTGATCGCACCCAAAACTATACTTTTATTTACGTTGTGAATAAAAAAAAATCAATTAAATCCTAAACAGAAATTCTCCTTACTCGCGTCCAGTTTACTTGATTAATGCGACTATACCATCAATATTGACTCAATTAACTTGTTTTGTTTACACAGTGACGTCATTTATCAAGGGAAACTGTGACGTCATTTACCGCCATTTTTTGTTTTGAAAAAAGTATGATTACAGGTATGTTCTTTGAAATGTGAATATATAGAGGATAATTGTTGGTTTCGGTGTAAGATCGCGTTATAATTTCACCGAGTGGGCACCAAAAGTGATATTTTCACGAGTGGCGCAGCCACAGTGAACATAACAATTTTTGGTGTTCACGAGTGAAATTAACGTGATATTACACCCGATACCAACAATTTTCCTGTTTATTTTATGGTTAAAACTCTACTTTTTATTGAGTTTCCTTCTGTAAAATGACGAAAATCGCGGGAAACGCCATCAGAAAAAATAGCACAAATGGCGCCATTTTAACGCCACCCCCATCGCCCCCCATGGTTTTCAGCATTAATTACGCTCGGTATACTTTTTGATGTTAAGCCGGGTTAAAGATTGCAAAAACAGTGAAAAATAAAAATGGTAATCCACTGTTTCAAAACTGTGGATTATCACTTTTATTTCACTGAGAAAACTCTATAATTCACTGGAAAACATAAAATAAATTCTGTTGCTATACATTTCTAAAATTTGATGCTCTTGCTTGTGACACCATAAAAAGCACCATTTCTTTTCGCAATCAACTCTCGCTTCAAAACTTCATGGATATTCGTTACCAACAATTTTCGTAATTTGAACCGTTATTGCGTACCCTGAAAATTCGAACCATTCCTAAAAAAATAAATTCCTGTTACATTAACTTGAAAAATATTGAAGTGTGTGCTTTCTTATGAGACCTTAGTTTACATTTACGAAAAACATTCTAATCTGTCACATGTAAACCGCCGTGAAACGTTTCTCGGAAATAAAGTGTTCCAGGTACGAGTTGAATACACGAAAGTAGTTCGGGTGCTGTCAAGTAAGCCCGAGGTGTACTTTCCCTAGGGAAAGTATAGGCTGATCTCTTCCCTCCTCGTGCTGGGATCCGCCAATACTTTCCCCGGGGGGTATGCAAGAATATTTCTACAATCCCTGCTGAAGATATCTAGCGCACATGTCATCAGAGTCGTTGCATAAAACTGGAGAAACCAGGCTTTCAAAAAAAATGTAAATGCGTTACCTCTACTGGTAGTCCAACTATTTAGACATAATGCTTGTTTCTTCATGATTTCTATTTTTTTTTAATTTTTGGTGTTTACTTTTTACATCTTTGTTAGCATGACTTTCCTCAATGAATATAAAAAGTAAAATATCATAAAAGTGAAAACTAAAGATAATAAATGCGAGGTCTTATTTCTAGGACTACCAGTACATCACATTGCCAACAAGTTGACCTATCGCCAGTACCAATGAAATTTACTCTGTTTTATAAGTAGTTGGTGCGATTACATGTGCAATCGAGCCCAGTTTTGATGTTTTTCAGTTTGTGTTTATTTTATCGACATACAATTTGACTTTTCGCAAGTTTGTACAGCGATACATTTACCTGAATCTGAGATGGTACACGGAAGTTTGCTATACTGTGCACAAATATTTACATGCAGAGCGCATGTATAATGTATATAATTTACCATACGTTTAAAGAGTGGTCTATCAATGATCTAGACATTTTTTTATAAATTTTACGAAAGTGAATTTCTGTTTTGTCGTAAAATACAATCGACGATGATGCAACAAAACAACGATTATATATATTATACATTTCTAATCACGCTTTAGAAAGGATTTCCAGTATGAAAAAATATACAGGAAAGATGATTAAGGGTGCTATATTCTCTGCAGGTTCAACAGTGATTCACGAATATAAAATGTCTTAAAACAGTTCATTCTAAACATCCTGCAAGAAATGTTCTTGGAATCATGTTTTGTAAAACGTACGTTGTATAAGTCAGACTCTATATTCTTAGCTCAGCAAGCGTTTCGATACTTAGCCAAGGACACATTTTCCTCCATCAACATTTTATTATATGGAAGTATAAAATCTTTTGTATCGTGTTGATTATAGAACACGCAGTACAGTTCGGTTTCGCTTTGTAAAAATTGAATACAAGTTGTTTTATGAAATAAACTTTCGAGGTTTAAAATAAACCAATTTTATCCCAACAGAATACATAAGCACTAGATTCATAAAAAAATCAAATAATGTCACAATTGTAGCTTGAAAATGTGTAAACTTATACTGTCAGTATATTAGTCAGTGTGTACTATCGATAAAGGTTTCGATTTGGGCGGAGCTAACTACAGAATGTGACATCGACGTCATTTACTACCTGTGTGTAAAGCAAACACTGAAACGGCACGGTATTATGAAATCTGCAGTATTTCCTCTACACTTTTGTACACACACCATTTTCAGCTGGATTTTTACTTGAAAAAAATGCGCATAATGTCACTTTAAGTATTAAATAAATGCAGGAATTTGTATGTAATGAATATTTTTTGTTTGTTTTGATAAGTTCCTGTGCTGCATCCATTACAAAATCTGGAGTGCTAATTTCAGAAAGTTTTCGGTCTGCAATATTTGTTTTTCGATCTTTCTACTTGATTTGTAATACAATATTTACAAATTTCTTCATTTAAACTGTAAGTTGTATATACTCTTTTGAAAAATAAGTTGTTTTCGGTCTTCATAAACTGTTTTTCGGTCTTTTTCGTTTTTTCGGTCATTCTATGCAACTGGTGGCTTCCATTTTGACAATATGGTAGTCATGATTATACAAATAAAGCAGCGGGAACATGTTCTGCTGGCGTTTATAATCGAATTGTAGGTTTGAAAGTACTAAATTTACGAGTTTCTCCGCGACAAAAAGGCCCGCTTTGAATGTTTGGTCTTGGTTTATAAAATTGATGCGGGCGGAAGCTCAAATTGAAAAAAAAAAAATTTTTTTGATTTTGAAAAATAATGGAGCGGGAAATCCGTTGACCAAGTAATTAATTTGGTGTGGCCTTATGTAAATTATTGCAAAACTGAAATAAATGGTTTTGTAATCAGAAAATATATTAACTGCACAATACTTAAAAAAGGTTGTTACTTAACTTGAACATTCAGTACATCTCAAAATGGCAGATATGAAACAAAGTGGTAACCTTTTCTGATGTGGCCACCAAAATTGCTGACATTTACTGGCCTGTGGTCTTCCATCCAACCTGCATTTGCTGCTTTACTGGCTTGCATCTCTTTAAAACTGCAGTGGTTGGCAATTTTGTCAACTTCATCAACTGTTACTTTAACTTCTAGATGCTCTGCAATCTGATGTATAGCCTTCCTTATATCCTACCCATAGATACAATATCACAATATCACGATTAAATACATTCATAAACAGTAAAATACATCTGTTTTAAATTCTAAATACCTTGTAAACAGCTTGATCAGTTTTGTAAAGACTTCAGTTGAATCATTAGGGAATATAGATTGATTTGGTCCTTGCATTTTTATATTAATCACGATGGCGAGCATTGTCGGAACCCATGGCTAATTCCTGTCGCTTCTCTCCGTCATCTTTCACATTCAATTGGGTAATGAATAGCCTGGGTTACCGGGGATGGATGGAGAGCAGATTACTTTACTGACTTTCAGTGGATGTACCATTTCTATTTACTGCAACTTGGGATTTTCAATATTTCCACATAGAGTGCCAGGTGAAACTTGTGTCATTTATAAAAATGAGTTATAACTGCTTGAGCACAGTGGTTTTCATCATTGTGCTGGTTCTGCTTTTGTGGTTAGGTTTGTTAGGTAAATAATGACAAATGAAAGAAGAACACTGGGATAACAGTTTTAAGTTCTCACCTTGACAATGTTCTCATACTGCAGAAACAGGATGTTATTAATGTTTAGTCTATTTTCCCAGAATGCTCTTATATGTAACCACCAGGGTGTGCTATATGCTGAAAATAAATTTGGAACAATTAACAGTACAAAATGAAGCTACATCACAAGTACAAAATTTAAGTACTATTAGAATTAGCAAAAGCCAACCAGTGAAACCTTTTCTATAAAACATGAACCTATAAGAAGTGGTCAGAGATAGAAGCCCTTGTCCCTGTTGAAGTACAAGTCTAGGTAAGGGTTAAATGATTGTGTCTGTGAAAGAACTGCAATAACTATACAGTAAACTCCTTTGGATCATTAAAATGTGTTCCTTATATCCGGAGTTTGTTATATCCGTATAACATTTTCATATAGAATAAAGAAAGAAAATAAATCGGGCAGAGGAAATTAATTCCTTATATCCAGATTTTCGCTATATCCGGAGTCGTTATATACAGAGTTTACTGTAATTTGATTTTCGGAAATAGTCTGAATACTAGAATCTGACACTAAATAAATGTTTTTATGTGACACTTTCAAATTTCCCTGTACCATCACCATGATCAAGAGTTTAGAAAAGATAATGGTTTTATATAGATTTGATATGATCCAAAATGTATAAATACACAATGACCTTAAAATCTTTAAACTTGAAAGCAAACATACCCCACTTAAATGCTATCTTACTAGTCTTTTGAGAGCTTTGCAACATTACTGTGAATTTGCAACAAGCATGTATATGAGGAACAAAATTCTAAATAATTATCGGGATTTGTACCATTTCCAGCTAACCATTCATCAAGGAACATTTCCATGGTAACCTCTGGCTTGAGTTCTTTAAGATACTGTCCCAACATGTAAAATGAAACATACACATCTTTTGGATTACGCATCACATAGATTTTCTGTAATAAAAATTTGATATGGTAAACAGAGTGATGGTTTGTTGCTGATTTCAATTTTGGTTCTCTATAAAACTGGTCATAGGCCAAAAATAGGAATAGAATATGACTATTGTGTATACAAGAAAGAGCACACATCGTTTGGAACAGAGTTTTTAGAAAGAAAAATACTAGATCATTGGTTCCCAAGATGTCTCAGATTATTATCAAATTAGATGACTCTGATTTATGTAGGTCAAAGTAAAAAATAAAACTTTCTATTTCATACTTTCATTTTGTGCATGTGCCTTAGCCTAACCATGAGCCGAACATTTGTGTAAAAGGTTAAAGACAAGATCAAATGCTTTACTAATGTAGTGAATACACTAAATAACTATATTTCGTTTAAAATACAATGCTATGAAAAATACCATGTATAAGATAAAGCAGAAAGCATTATGTACCTTACCTTACACTTACTCTTGTACAGACTTTGTGGCAAGACATGGTAATGTAGGTGAGATTTAATCAATCGTCTACTTGTCTGTTCTTCTATGGCCTTCAGTCCACGGAAGTATGGCAAACTGGGATTGCATATGTCAAGGAATGGAAAACGTTCATCCAGCGGGAGAGTTTTGGCAGCTTCTAAGTTTAGTTTAGTGTGGAGCAAATATACAATTTCCTGAGTCACCGTCGTACCTGAAATGGACACAAAGAGCAGATATCACTAAATTTTTTCACATCAATATATTCAGACGAGTAATGGGATATTGACATGCACATATACAACATAGTATCTGAGCTTGTGTCTAAAATGATCAATTTACATGAAACAGTGAGTTTATCAACCAGTTGTCTTAATGATTCTACAATAGTATTATTTTCCAGCAATCAGAAAAACTCGAAATTTTATACTCCAAAATATGTCCTACCTCAGCAAAACATGAAAATTTGTATGCCCAATTTATTAGGTTACAGTAATTAATTTATCAGCAGTAACAAGAGAGATCATTGAACTGCAACTCAGGAGTACATTAGACATTGGCCAATCAAACCACTGGCCCAGCAGGACAATCACTGAACATCAGACCAATGCTAATGTAAATACAGTACAGCAAGAACTGCATAAAATACTTACCTGATCTTGGGAAGCTGAGGACCCATGTGTCGTCATCATGAACTGACATGTTTTGAATGTCATCTGTTTCGCAAGAGTCAAAAACACAAGTGCCTTTATAAATCCTTAAAGGCATGTGTTCTTTTGTATAACTAGCAAGATCTAATCGCACAAGAAAAAATAAAATCAAAGCCAATACAAAAGGATCGCATTACTGCTCCCTCCGTCCCTCCCCCGCAGGCCTCTTTTATCCTGGTATCCCTACACTGTAAAACTATGTAAAATTGGTTCTTTATCCGATACAATATATACTTAAAAAATAAGAAAATTGAAAAAGATCAAGAAAAATCAGACACTTTAAGTTAAAATGACTTTGTATGACAAACCACCCAATAAAATCATACACTTTGTATCTTTTTGAATTAATTTATTTTATTTTAATATATCGTATTAACAACATATTTTACATGCTTGTGCAGTGTACGTGTACGAAGGTAGTAAAGGGGCCTCTGGGGAGGGTTCCATGTCCAATGTCAGGTGCCTGTGACTGACTGTCTATTTCTTTTTTTTAACTATTGAGTATGCACATCAAAACATGTATGATAATACAAAATTGATGTATATAAGCTCTTCATGAACTTTCGAACCATTTTCAGGTCTATCACTGTAGAAGTGTGTTTGACTAACAATGGTTTCATTATTTTTTTCTGGCTGGTTGTAAATTTATCAAAGTAGCCAGGTTTTGACAGAGGCTAAGTACATTCAACGAATGTAGACGGTGGTCAAAGCACAAGTTAAAGGGTAATTTACCACGCCTACATAATATTTGGAACAAGTGCAAAGATTCTTGACTTTTGAGTAACCTATGGCCTAAGTAGATAAGTTTTTTAGAGCATCTAACATGCAAACAACTGTCTTGGGTTCGAAACCTACACTGGATTAGTGGGAAATGGTTAAAAACAGATCTTAATGTAGAAATATTTTTTCTCCACTGATTGAGCTCAAATCGATTCGATATTCCCAATTATTATCCAGCCAGTTTCTTTGCCCTTTTTTGATGATGTTTTCTGTGTTTAGTAATTTGTAATTTATTCAATGTTTTTATATTTCATGTAAATGCACTTATATTTCACAATAATTTGTCACTTTCTTCGTCACATAAAGAGATATTGTATGTCTTTATCAGGTCCAGGTATTCTTTAAACCACCAATAGACACAGATCTAACAAAAACACTTGCTCATTTTATTCGTTTGATACTCCCGCAAAACCAGTACAAATGGTGGAGATAAACAATAGGGAGGTAACTCGGTAAAAATGTATGAGGTTAAGAACAACTAATTTTTGAACATATTGCTGTACTACAGTAGTGGATTTTTTTGCAGATTTATATTTTAGCTAATGTTACTATATGTCATATTAGTATACAATATTTTTTATTTATACACATGCACATTGATTGATAAAACTTTGTGCAACTTTTATCCCCTAGATCTATAATCGACAAAATGTTATTATTAATAATGATAGTCAATCTTTGTAACTATTCTTACATATATCAAATATAAATATTTACTTGATTTCCATATTATATCTATGAAATAAACGATATTTCACGCAAATAGTTATTTATAAACAAGCTCAACGATATCTGTCTAGGAAGAACGAGAGAAAAGAAACCGCTACTAAGTAACTTTCGTTTTATTTCACGATAGTATGCTAGGTATCATTTGATCCAACAGGTAAATGAGGTGGCAGAGTTGAATTAAGAATAATGATAATAAAAATATACAGAGGTACCAGTGCTAAACAGTCAGTGTGATGACCGTGGAACACAGCGGTGGTTGCTTAATTCTAATGTACATAATGTAGCAATGACCGCAGGCTTTCGGCGAGTGACCAGGACCAAAACAAATGCTATTTGTTATATCTCTGTACATTATTTTGGTCCTGGTCACTCGCCGAAAGTCTGTGACTAGAATAAAACAATAGACTGCTTAATTCACGTGACTATTTTGTAAACTTGGCTGCCAGTGTCCCATCACAAAAGTTTCAGTTTCCATATTCAAACTTGAGGTCAATATCATTTAATTTCTCATTCACCATACTGTCAATTTTGTCACTCATCTCTGTGCTAAGATGGTTGCGCCAGTCTCCAACTTTACCTGAAATTGAGTTTTTCAAAAGGAGTGTAAAGTGTCAAAACGCATTAATTCAGAAACATGATGCAGCAAACACATTTGTTTTGTACTTAGATATTGTAATTCCTGTATTAAAGCAATTGGTATGAGCTTTATCAACAGCGACCACTGCATAGTATGTAGTGGACTTACATACGGCAGAACGTCTCAAACAAATATACTGCCAGTCTGGAATATGTATGGTGTTCCGGTACGGCCATCCTTGTTTCGACCTGTAGACTGGCGGTAAGTAATTACGATGAGACGATACGAAGACACTAAAACACGACACACAAATACGATGCAAAGGTGTATTCTAAGTATCATACTTTTCCAATGTATATCTTTTTTTCGCATCGCAAATTTACATCCTCGGATCGTTTGTCGTATATTATAATCGCTTTAAAACAATCAAGAGATCGAAGTGCCGAAACAACGATAGCTCTAACAGAACACCGTAGATATATTGAGCGTTCAATTCCAACACTATATGAAACTGCAGGTTACCTTTCCTGATGTGGCCCCCAAAGTTTTTGTTGACATTTGCTGGCCAGTGGTCTTCCATCCAACCTGCATTTGCGGCTTTACTGGCTTTCATCTCTTTAAAACTGCAGTGGTTGGCGATTTTGTCAACTTCATCAGCTGTTACTTTAACTTCTAGATGCTCTGCAATCTGATGTATAGTTGTCCTTATATCCTGTTTAAAGATACTGATCTTTATTTTACATCCGTCAAAAACTTCTTTCCAGCTATTTCTCCAATACATGTACATGTATACGAAATTCAAATATATCCTAGTTCTTCTACAAGTATCTGGGATAGCCGGTCCAAAAGCTCACCTTATGTTATAACTGTACGTATGTTTGTCGTCTTGCCGGCACGAAATAAAAAACCTATCTTAAAACCCAAAATGACGAACTGAAAGTTTGTAACTTTGTATTAAAACATGAAATCCTCACCTTCACAATGTCCTCATATCGCAGAAACAAGATGTTGTTGATGGTGTGTCTATTTTCCCAGTATGCTTGTACATGTAACCACCAGGGTGTGTTATATGCTGAAAGTAAATTTAGTAGTTTCAACACAGGTGCATGTGGACTTCCGGAGATCGTAAATTAAAGATACTAAGAACTTGAATGATAAATAGAAGCCATGGCTATGCTTGAATAGTTTGTAGGCTTTCTAAACAATTTAGAAACATAATTTTGGCTCAGTTCTTGCGTGTTACCTTTTCCGTCTAACCAGTCGTCAAGGAATGTCTCCATGGTAACTTCTGGTCCAAATTGTTTTAGATACTGTGTCAACATATAGCCCGAGACAAACACATCTTTCGGGTTTCGCATTACGTAGATTTTCTGTAAGAGATCACAGACATCAAACTTTATTAGATAATATGGTATCATGTGGCAGAAAAAGTGTCACAGCCAGGGCCAATACACGCCACAAATTTACTATAGGTTTGTATAGGAGCGCTGTCATTAACTCGCGATAACATTTTAACTAATAAAGTTATTTTAAAATCACAAACGGGATGATAAAATATAACATTTCCCCTTTTTAATGAATACGTTTTTATTTTTCTGAGACTTTATTTGTTTGGTCTTTTTTTAACTTATAAACTCTACCCGTCGTTTTACTATATAATATATAGTAAAACGCCCAAAATGTCACAATTTTAAGTGAAAATTTTGCAGCTTATCTTCAATTTGTTCAAAAACTATAACACTTATTTTAGAATCACAAACGGGATTGAATAAAACAATCATTCTCCATTTAAGTGATATATTTTATATAAAAATAAAGAAAGAAGAGAATGGTCTTTTTTTAAGGTTTTGTTTAACAGGTATATAATTTCAGGTTTACGATCGGAGCTCGGTTGCTTCCGTAATACTGGCCGAACACTTCCGAATGATTGATCTAACTGCTTCAGGCCATCGATAAGTTTTATGGCCGGACATACGTAACATTTACCATGATCTTTAAAACGTTGTATATTGGGGTTTGTTTTACATTAAAATGCAAACTGGGTTAGAATCTTCAGTTTTTTGTTCATAAAAGGCAAAACCTTTCATTGAAACCGGATATACATGATATCAGGTTCCTGATGATATCGTTTTTATAGCGAGGTTCCATGAAATTTTCGTATAATTATCAATAATATTATTTAGCTTTTTGATGTTAATTTGCAACACATAAAGATTCACTATGCATGCATTTTTATTTCGAAACACTTGCACGGGTACTTTTATATTTTGTTTTACATTTCTCTTTGTCTCGAGTGAAAGGTAAGAATTCGCTCCGCTGAAATTGGTTTTATTTTATAGGTGTCAACATAAAGTTTCTTCCAGACCAAAGCTAGTTTTCATAATACACAGGTCAAAACCAGGTAGTCTTATTACTCGTATCTTTTTGTCTTTCAATTCTTCCTGAAGAAATAAGCTGATTATTACATTAACAAAAAGAGAGAAGAAAAAGAAACACGCAAGGTTTGATCTGTGTGCGAGTATTAAAAGACAAAATCTGTAAAATGTAACAGGTATTATTCTACTGCAGAAACGGAAAAGTTTTTTTCCTACAATAAATCCTTATTTTTTCTAAAATGTTAATTATATTTTCAAGCCATGTGATGAAAAATCACATACTTTTTTAAGGTATTCAACATCAAGCGTTTACTAGAGTATGTAAAATCTATTTGATATTCTGAAAGGAAACTGTTCTATTTCTCAAGTTAAAAAAGCCGACCGAAATCAAATGTCAGTCTTTATCAGATCAGGAATAACACTGATTAGGAATTTAAGATCGCAAAATAAAACAGTTGACGTACTATCTACCGGGGACATGTTGGTCCATCTATTTACGTTTCTAAAGCACACCATACTTTTTGCAACAGACTTGCCGTGTGCGTCTGTACTTGAAAATAAGAGGTCTAAAATTTTAAACATTCTCACGAGCAAACGTTACGCACGTGTAAAGGGATTAGCCGATTATGAAAATCAAGTGCACACTAGATTCTTTTCTTATTATGTCAAAATTCACGATTTTGTAGCTTTTGGATTATTCTGTGACTTTTTTATGACTGATGATGTGACTGTAATGAAATAGTGCTACTAGTTAAAACATTACTATTATTATTATTATTAACTGCAAGTAATGTGAATGATAATGCTGATTTTCTTTTATCTTCTGGTAGAAATGATAAAAATTAAAACAGTTTTCACAAGTTACGCGTCAAGTTCAATATCTCCCTTAGGCAATATTCCAGTACATCGATAATCAATGATTTATGACCCTGACCGTTATTTACGGATTTACCGAACCGTAGTTGTTTCCGTAAACTCCTAATCCCCAAAACTTATCGATGCCTGCTGATATACGCTGACCTTTCGCCGATGATATAAACTCTTTCTTATATATTAAAAACTTAATGTAGTTGGGGTTCTTGGTAAGTGTCCGACCCTATCATTCAAAATAATTAGTCCAACCACTGTAAACTCATCAGTTTATTTTTTTTTAAATTCTCCGGCAACTTATACCACTCTCATAACATAGGTAACTAAATATACATAATTATATTTCATTAACTATTGCACACTGAATTTGATTTCCCGTTCTCATATAAATATACATGTAGTATACAGTCATATAGACGCAAACATACCTTACCTTACATTTACTCTTAAACAGACTTTGTGGCAAGACATGGTAATGTAGATGAGATTTTATCAATCGTCTACTAGACTGTTCTTCTATGGCCTTTAGTCCACGGAAGTATGGCAACCCGGGAATACAAATGTCAAGGAAAGGAAAACGTTCATCTAGTTGACGAGTTTTAGCAGCTTCAAAGTCTAGTTTAGTGTGGAGCAAATATACGATCTCCTGGGTCACAGTTGTACCTGTAAAGGACAGGTACACAGCAATCTATTGTGCATCATATTTTAAGACTGACAGAAAGCATTTGAGTCCGTTAATGATGTTCATTATCAGAGACCATACGTTCATAACTCAGAATGACAGAGTATCGTTTATTGCACAAACGACTAGCACAAATTTATCAAACCTTTGTTGAAAATTATGACGATACGCTATTATGCAAGAATGATAGCTTCATGCATTATCTCGTCACAATTCTGTATAGTGAATTTCGCTTCTTTCTACGTCCGAATTTACAAAAACTTTTAACCACGCCCTGTACATAGCGTGACTGGTAATTCCATCTAGCACTAACACATACTTTGCACAAAGAAACCCAACTTTAATTAAGAAGTATATGTTAGTCCATAAATGTATTAATTTTGATCTACCCCATCAAATAATCATCAGACGACTACAATGATATAAGATATTTACCTGACCTCGGGAAGCTGAGGACCCACGTGTCGTCATTATGAACTGACATTTTCTGAATGTCGTCTGTCTCACAAGAGTTAAAAACACACGTGCCTTTGTAAATCCTTAAAGGCACGTGCTCTTTCTTAGAACCTTTTAATTCCATGAGAAAGTAAAAATAAAATTTGAGCTGATAGGAAAACAGAACCTAACTGCACTTATTTTCACCACCAAATGGGGTATGTGTGACTTTGAATCTGTATCAGTATATTTATGATATTTCTATCAGATCGATTATTCAGCTAATTATTTCAAATCATGATTCAGATAATAGTTTAACCCGGTGGCTTCTGTCTGTATTTCTACATTTAGAAATTAAGATGTGAATACATATAATCAAGCCATCGTCGTGTTGTTTGCGCCACCAAGAAATCTTGTTCTTAGATAAACCCTTCGTATCATTTAACATTTTTATCACCATATCTTGATTGTGACAGAAGCCACAAAGCCAGCTCTTTTTTCTAGGATTTCCTGTCATAGTTTACATAATTTTATTGAACGTCAATCAAATGTCTCTAGGTTGCAAATAAGATTTATCTGATTTTGTTCGAAAATTAAAAAGGCAAAAGATTTTTGGAGTATTGAAAAGTATGAAGGGATTTTTTAAGCAATTGAATATTATTTCAGAAAGTCTATAAATGTAAAAATTCTTCAAATGATCTCTTATAAAACAGCATAAAATAACACCCATGCACATATATAGTTGATACTATCCACAGTGTATATACTTTTCAATAACGAATTTGGTACCCCGTGCTCTCATGATTAGGTATGATTGCTTATAATCGCCGATTGTCAGCGGTATCTCCAAATTCTTCTCTCAATCGCGTAAACGCCGAAAAAGTAAGTGAAACGTATATTCAGTCGTCGCGGTTACGTATATAATTTTATCAGGGAACGTGGCATCTTTAAACCATATCCATAGGATAATACAGCTCAGGGTGTCAAAATGTATCCTTCCCCGCACATTTATTTATAACCCATAACCTTTAATTTTCGACTTTGATCTTTTCATCATTAAGATCAAATTCATTTACAAGAAGATAGATGTCCTAAACACACTACAAAATGCAGAGACATATGTATATTTTGATTTGTTAGTACTAACCATACACATTCGTCATGTATATATATATTACACGCTTTATGTATCTTTCAGTCGTCTTGATACGAGGTGTAAGTTACGTAACTTTCATTTTATTTCACATTAAGAAGCTAAACTTTGAATAAATGGTGTCAACAATGGGATAGCATTGCCATATGGGTGAATAATGAAACAAGAATATACAGAGCAACCACTGCTAAGCAGTCAGTGCACGTGCACGAAAGTGGTGGTTGTTTAATTAAAGTATACATAATGTAGCAATGACTAGGATAAACAATGCTGGCTGCTAATAGCCAGTGACTTCTTATTTAATAAGATCGTAGACACATGAGCAGTCTGCCAGGGCCCCATATCAACAGTTTCAGTTTCCATATTCAAACTTGAGGTCAATGTCATTTAATTTCTCATTCACCATACTGTCAATTTTGTCACTCATCTCTGTGCTAAGATGGTTGCGCCAGTCTCCAACTTTACCTGAAATTGAGTTTTTCAAAAGGAGTGTAAAGAGTCAAAACGCATTAATTCAGAAACACATTTGTTCTTTACTTAGAAATTGAGATTCCTGTATTAAAGAAATTGGTATTAACTTTATAACCAGTGATTATTGCAGAGTTAATAGTGAACTTATATCAGGCAGAATCGTCTCATACAAATGAATTAGGATATGTATGGTGTTCAGATAGAGCCTTCGTGTTTCGCCCCTTCGACACGTGGACTGGCTGTAAGTAAACTATGGTGACGAAGACACTAAAACACGATACAGACATACGATGCAAAGGTGCATGATGCTTATTTTGTTATCGTTTTTTCGCATCGTGTTTTTGCATCATGGACTCGTATGTCGTATATTAATTCGCTAGATCGGAGGGTGACACAACGACAGTCCTAACAGAACACCGCATATATTTAAATTGAACGTCCAACTGCAACAAGATACGATGATACCACATGTTATACCTTTCCTGATGTGGCCCCCAAAGTTTTTGTTGACATTTGCTGGCCAGTGGTCTTCCATCCAACCTGCATTTGCGGCTTTACTGGCTTTCATCTCTATAAAACTGCAGTGGTTGGCGATTTTGTCAACTTCATTAGCAGTAACATTTGTTTCTAGATGTTCTGCAATCTGATGTATAGTTGTCCTTATGTCCTGTTCAAAGATACAACACTGACGTGTTGGTCTTTATTATATGCTTTTCAAAAAAGGTCTTACAAGCCAATTCTTCAATTAGTGAAATATTTCACTAGAACTACATAACTAGTCAGTTAAATAAATTCCAGTCTTTTAATAAGTGACAGAATAAATATCATCATTCTCGTACGTCCAGAGCATTTCATTACATAATTTCATTTGTCTGAAAGGTTGACAAACCACTGATGCATGAGGATGAAACATCATCTGATATCATTATTTGTTTATTTAATTCAAATTCTTAAGTTTTCTTTTTGGCATGTTCACGTACAGAACTGTGCTCTCCAGAATCTGATGTGGTCTATGCTTTTGTGGAGTATGGAGACTTGTTTTGTCTTATTTAATATTTCGATTGTTGTTGCTAAGGAAGCCAAAGGGCGCTAAGGAAGTCATTGCTTTTTTTCAAATTAAAAATTTTCTTCAGCACGTTTATTGGTTCTTTATCAATGGCATCAAGTTTATTATTCAAATTAAATATCCTTTTCCTGGGATGATGCAGTAGCCTGGTCAGGTCTAATTTACATCCAAAATAAATAAGAACTATATGTATTATTTTATTTGTGGGGTGGAACCCTTGAAAATCAGGGAAATCGATTGTTGTAATGGTTGCTATTAACACGACAGTAATATCTGACTTAATTAAAAACTTTGTAGATGTTCTAGCTATTACTCAGTTACTCGGAGTCACCTAGAATGACGAACTATAGGTTGGTTAATTTATATTAAAACTGGTATTCCTCACCTTAACAATGTCCTCATATCGCAGAAACAAGATGTTGTTGATACTGCGTCTATTTTCCCAGTATGCTCGTACATGTAACCACCAGGGTGTGTTATATGCTGAAAGCAAATTAAGTACTGTTATCACCAGTTATAAATCGTGAATGGTTTGGGCTGTGGTGAACTAAAGATGTTAAAACTTAAGTACAGGAATAGAAGCCGTGCGTATGCTTGAATTTGTGCAGACTTTCTAAATAATTTTAAAAACACAATATTGGCTCAGAGTTTTTGGTTGTTACCTTTTCCTTCTAACCAGTCGTCAAGAAATATCTCCATGGTAACTTCTGGTCCAAATTGTTTTAGATACTGCGACAGCATATAGCCCGAGACAAACGCATCTTTCGGGTTTCTCATCACATAGATTTTCTGTAAGGTATTACAGACATTAAGATACAAATAATGTATACTATATGTCATGGAAACTCTTACTAATACATGTGTATATTAGAAACTTACTTTGGCTTGAGTTCTGGACAAGTAAAATTGATTTCCCGTACCCATATACATATAGTAATAGTAAACATATACTATAGGAGTTTGTGCGGCGAAAAAAAACTTTACCTTACATTTACTCTTAAACAGACTTTGTGGCAAGACATGGTAATGTAGGTGAGACTTTATCAATCGTCCACTCGGCTGTTCTTCTATGGCCTTCAGTCCACGGAAGTATGGCAAGCCGGGAATACAAATGTCAAGGAATGGAAAACGTTCATCTAGTGGACGAGTTTTAGCAGCTTCAACGTCTAGTTTAGTGCTTAGCAAATATACGATCTCCTGGGTCACGGTTGTACCTGAAGGAACAGAGAGACAGCTACCGCTCGCTAAAATTCGGGTGAAAATATTACACAACATATCTTATTTATAAAGTGTAACGGATGACTGCAAATGTATCGAATTTATCGTGGAGTTAAAAATACTAGATCTAGAAGCATCTGAGTCGCTTAATGCTGTTCATCCTCAGCGACCCATACGTTCATAGCAAAGACTAACAGGGTACCGTTTACTTCCAAATTTATTTCTGTTTCGGAACCATATAGACTCCGTGATTAGCTTTATCAAACCCTTGTTGAAAATTATGGCGATAAGCCTATGCAAGAAGGACAGCTGATATATTGTTTCTTCTACACGTTTCAGTATCCATTTACGTTGTCTGTTGTTTATTGGTATACTTCAAAGCTTCTATATAATAGCTCATACAATTCTACAAACGTGCAGGACAGTGACTATGCATTGTTTTATCTCGTCATAATCATGTACCGTGAATTTTGGCTCCAGACACGCGAAATGTACAGAAGTTTCAAAGAAACATTTGTTCACGCCCTGTACGTAGTGTCCCTGTCATTGTGGAACATTTACACTTAATTTAAATTAAGTAAAACTATGGGTCAGCCAAAACTTAAATTAAAAAAATATATGTTAATTGATATTTTTTGATCTGTCACATCAATGAATCAGGCATCAGACGACAACAATGATATAAGATATTTACCTGACCTCGGGAAGCTGAGGACCCACGTGTCGTCATCATGAACTGACATTTTCTGGATGTCGTCTGTCTCGCAAGAGTCAAAAACACACGTGCCTTTGTAAATTCTTAAAGGCACGTGGTCTTTTGTATAATGATTAAATTCCATGAGAAAGAAAAATGAAATTTGAGCCGATAGGAAAACAAAACCTAACGGCACTTATTATCACCACCAAATGGGATATGTGTGACTTTGAATTTTTATCTGTATATTTATGCTTGATGTTTTTCTATATTTATCATTCAGCATCATGATCCCGACCATATGCCCTATGGCTTGTGTTTGCATTTCTATGTTAAGAAATCAAGACTTAAACACATAAAGCTGTACTGTTCACGTCATCGAAAAATCTTGTGCTGAAATAAAACCTTAAATTCACAAAGTCAACTTTATTGTTTCTTAGTAATTTCTGTCAGATTTTACATAATTTGAGTGAAAAATGTAAAATACTTTATTTCAATCATATAACTCAAAATTATATTAATCTGGTTTTGTTTGATAATTTTTATTTGTTACAATTTAGCCAATTTTGGAATATTGAAATTTGTAAAATGATTTCTTATCCAATTGAACTTTATTTCAGAAAATCTATAACTTTGTGGAATTAACCAAACTCGTTTTCAATAAAATGTTTCACAACAGCGTAAAATTATATTCTAGCATAAAATGTGCTGTTTTTGCCCATTTTGCCGGTGTTTTAACAGGAGAAAAAACGTGTGTTAACGGGGAGATTCACGCGCCGTTATAACCCGTTTTCATTTATGCGCAGTACAGGGCCATTGTAAACAATGGACCTGTCTCCCAAGTCTTACATCATGTACAGCGTCAACACTGCCGGGTTTAAAAACCGCTGGTGACGTCATAAATATGACGTAAACAACACGGACGTTGTCCCGCGCATTATTGAACGTCGTACCAGTAAGAGCGTTTCATTTTTATTTCTAACGCAGTACCGATGTAACGTCGTTTCTGATTGGTGACGTCGTTTAAATTTGCGACTATTAAATAACGTATATATAGTCGCAAAATTCAAACGGCGTTTATTACGCTTTGACACATTGTGCGTTAGAAAAGGGTACTATTTAGTGATTTTGATATTTGCGACCGTATATACGGTTTTAATGGTCGCAAACAGTTTAACAGCTCCGGCTACGCCGTCGCCGTTAAAATATTTGCGACCATAAAACCATATATCGTCGCAAAAAAGTTATTCCTATATTTTATGATTTTTTAATGCGATTTATGCTAGAATAGCGCTAACGAACGTTTTTTCATGTTATAACACCTGCAGAAACCCTCGGGATATGTTGGTGCCCTCGCCCTGACGGGCTCGGGCACCAACCATCCCTCGGGATTCTGCAGATGTTATAACACGAAAAAACGTGCGTTAACCCTACACTAAAATACGTCCATATTATGTACTTACATGTTTATAATTTTATACTATCCAACGTGTTGTTGTTGTTGTTTTTGTACGAATTAAATGTCCGTTCGAAACGTATTTCGGAAAAGTTTCCAGGCGGGTAGTATACCGTTAACCATCGTTCCTGGAAATAACCAGCACTAGACTCCTATCATGCAAAAGAAACTGCCAAACTTTCTCACGTAAAAAAACATGGTCGGTAGCAGTGTTAGAACCCATGACCCTCAATCTACGGGAAGTTACGCAGTTGTTGTTTTTTTTTTCGAGTGTGTCCTATGTAAAACATCTAAACGGGGTCCTATCTCTAGATAACCACCAGGTCGTGACCAGCAATTTGGGCCCAAAGGTATAAATTGAACTTTATTTGTAAAGAACCACTGGATAATACCAAACACATAAGTCCTAGCTATTGGTCTTTCTATTTCAGAAAAGCAGACTAAAAATAAAATCTTTCGATAAAATTATTTTTAAAAAGTGGTAGAAAATTGAATGAGCATTTCTGTGAACTTCCATTAAAATTGAAAGAATTGTTTTAGAGATGTCGTTTGAACTGAAATGACGACCGACTCCCGACATGTGTTTTAGAAAAAGTAAGGTTGTGCATAAGTGAAAAAAACATGGGTAATATTTGGCAGACACGAGTGATCGTGGCATGATTGACTGGATTTACGACAAAGGGGTTTGTAACATTTCTTTGTGGGGTATGACTTTTCGACATGTAAACAAAATTACCCATTTGTGATAATACTTAATCTTAACAAGGTCTTTCAAATACTATTTAAAGACCTTGATCTTAAATATATCACCACAGACCAAGGTATTTTTGCTTGTACTTTAACGAATGCAGAAAATGGTACAAACTCTTTGATTTTCAATGGAAGTTTTTATCAGTCGAAAGTGCGTCTCGGAAAAGGTGTCACACTGACTGGATCATTTTCCACGTCAAAGATGGTGTTTGAGAACTTTTGAGAGCGCACTGTACCATAATGGAAAGATCCTTTCTATAAATAGAAAGTGTGACGTCACACGTAAACTGAAACGGCAAGATGTCGGCCACCGTAAAGTGAATGGAATTAAATTCATTATTTCTGTGATTAACCCGTTCTTCACGTCCTTTTATCAGTGCTCTGTGTTGTTTTAAGTATTCATTTTAGAAGACTGGATATATTACAATGGAATTTATTGTGTAATATACATGAAGTGGTAAATATATAATTGCTGAAAAAAAGAGGTGAACTGGATCCCCTGTCAAAATACTCAGAATTTTAATTTTCATAATTTGCGGTGCTTATGCATGATTTTTCACACACATATTGGGTACGATGTGTTAAATCATAACTTAAATTTTTACCTTTGAATATCAATATTTGTGCAAAAGAAGCGCACCTTGGATTTACAGTCTAATTAAGATCAAAAGACGCCGATATGACATCAAAGGGTGCACCGCCGCCGATAATGTAATGTGCTCGTGCTATGGGGTAAAAATGTAATCAATTTTTTCTAGTTGGTGATTAATTCAATGATTTTTGTGACTGTTTATAAAGCATCACTTGAATGATACTTCAACAAAAAGGCATGGCGATGAGTAATAACTGACAACAAAATGAGAGTTTTGCAGATCTGTGTGTTTCACACATTTCTGACAATTCTTCTGGTCCAGCAAAAGTGTTTCCTGGTCCAGGCATGTTCTTCTGGCTGTACATGTACCACTGTGGTAGAAAGACCTGCAGATGATGCTGAAACTGGAGGAACGGTTGGAAACAATGATGGGACGGACACAGATGATTTGGGTATACCCCAGGACGCAAAGGGTCGCAAAGTTGACTGCTCCAATAATCCTTACAGGTTCACTTCTATGGAGGATGTAAATGCCATTGATATTCCCCTGGATACAATTTATTTGTAAGTGCTAAAAAAATTAGTATATAGAATAGGGGTGCAAAACGGTCAAACCTGTATTGCGATACACCCAGTCCTTATTGCAGTATGTATTGTGATATATTGATGTAACAAAAGCTAAACAAATGGAATAAGTGCTAGTAAAATAATTGTAAATTAAAGAAAGAATTTCGAGACTAAACCCAGAACAAACAAAAACAACTTGGTAATTAACAAAGAAATGTCAGACTTCAGGCCTACACAGAGATCATACCTTCCCCTACAACAATTTATAAATTGAAAGAAAATTTCCTTGTAGATCTTGACATCAAAGTAAGAAATGCATATACACATGAAAAAAAAAATGCTTTTGAATATGAATTTCTGTTTGTAAATCTTTACCAGATATTAAGTTGTCTTAAACTAGTTAAAGAGAGGCTATGGATAGCTGTCATCTTTACTAAAGGAAGTGTTTCCGGTCTTCTGACCATCCTTTACTTTTTACTGCCAACTTCAACTTATAAGAAAATAATCAAAAAGAACAATTTTCAAGTGTTTCAGAGCAAAAAATGCAAAATTTTCATACTGGAAACAGGGTAAACATTGTGTTTATCTTGGGCTTCTTTGTGAATTGAAGTTCTAAAGTATTAAACATAGCTAGATTGTTTTAAACATATTCTTAAGGATATTTATACGTATCCTTAGAAGTTGAATTGAAAGCTTTAAATTTACCCAAGAACCTTTTTTTCTTTTATCATGTTTATTTTTCTTCTTTGATTTTTATTTTTAAAAATTATTTCAACTTATGTTCTGTTGTACCAGTATACAGCTCAAAGATAAAAGCCTATACCCATCAACTGAATATTAA
Organism: Saxidomus purpurata; assembly: GCA_022818135.1. Lineage (NCBI taxonomy): Eukaryota > Metazoa > Mollusca > Bivalvia > Venerida > Veneridae > Saxidomus > Saxidomus purpurata. Next base: position 19,569,359 of record JAFMSR010000014.1, read on the forward strand.
TTATTTATCAGTACAAGTATGATGGCCAATAATATTTGTTCATGATTATTCTTTAGAAACAAAATATGAAAACATTTTTCAAAACAGTACAAGCATGTAGACAGCATATAGGGCTCAGAGAAAGCCCCATACAGATCACTCACTAAGTTTGTTAACTTTGTGCAAAAAGAATCAATCAAGACCAAATCTCAAGGTTTTGGACTTGGTTCCCTGTTTGATTTGGTTCCCTGTTTCCTATAATCTTTTATCATTTAGATTAAGATCTGAAGATCAGAGGATATTTGTCTGCCTATTATCACATATCTTGATGAATAATTGGTCATTGATAGCCGATCAATTTATTTGGAATACCAAAGCCAGCTTGTTAGTTTGTTAAAAGGCAACATGCTTTTTGTTGCATGCGTTTTCGCTTGGCAGCTGTTAGTTTGTTTCTTAAGGTATCTCGGTGCATCTTTTGTTGATTCATTCATTTATAACTAATAAAATTTAATACGTTATCATTTAAGTACATTTCGCATATATTTAAATGAAGTATGTTTTCATTTTTTCAAACAAAAATAGATTCGTGTTTGTGGCTTTATGATATCATCAATTAAGGTTTGAATTAGTGAGTTCTATATTTCAGTATTCATATTATATCACATATGATTACAGTTAAGTTGCATTGCTTTTGTTCTGTTAAATCATTTCTTGTATTTACACAGATCAGAATCTAACAGGTTTAGATAAGAAAATATGCAGCTTTCCTCTGAATACATCAGCATGTAGAAATAAACTTCATCTTCAAAAGCATATTCTTCCAGCAGTCTCAGAAACTTTTGTTCACAGCCCCATAGGGTGCCTCTTTGAACTCAAACATTATGTGCCTTGAAAACCTATTACCTAGAAAAGCCAGGAAAATATGTTGGATTCATTGCTTTCAAGTATAGGGCTTTTTTCTTGCTGATAGATAAAATGGTAATTAACTTCATCACTGTGCACTGCGTAGCTTTTTAACACATGTGCGAGACTACTTTTTTTCTGGATCAAGGGAAATGAAAAATGCTTATATTTTCTGTTTTGATATGTTATGGTAAAAATGATGTCGGAGCATAATTTACTTGTCATATATTCATTTGCACATTTACTTACTATTACCATGCATCTGTTAATGATCTAATAATTAATTTATGCATATTTTCACAGTTTTAAGCTTACACACATGTAATATCAGCTCAGCTGCTGATAACTGCATAAATCATGACTACCGGTACATAAATCACGGTACATAAATCAGGAACAAAAGTTTATTGTAGAAAAATGAATGAAAAAAATAAGGTATCGGTAGCTCTTGATGAATATATTTTTGTGACAATTCACTACACCCATTATTCAGAGATAACCATTTTACCAAAGACCTTGATTTTAAATGTTAGGGGGCCCAAATCTGAAGATCAATACATTTGTGACAGTCACAGCTATATCATGTACAAAAGTCTTAAGGCGTCATACGCTTAAAATGACCTCTGTCATTCTTTGCCACAAAAAGGTCTCAAAATAGCACTTAGTTTTAAGCATTTAGGCGATATTGGACAAATTTGTGCAAGATTGGTGCAAATTATGATTTTTTGCCAGAGGGAACCCTGCTTTCAGGCCGTTTTGAAAGTAAGGTTTGTTAATTTATGTCCCAAGAATGCCAAAATGCTCTAAAATGTACCGTACCAAGTGTCTTCACTTTGTTCATGAATGTACAGTATGTGTCTTCCTGGGAACATTTTACACCTTAAATAATCATCACCTTGAAGGCGAGCTTTGAGATGTTCTCTTTGTTTTCAGACTCTGGCTTATTAGTACTCCTCATATCCATACAAAATCTCTGTATTTCACAATTGTATTACATTTAACATGTTTGAATTAATAACATAAAATCAGTTTCTAAATTTATGTCTTGTCTTAACCGTGATGGGTCATCCTCAGCAACACGGACAATATTGATAGGATGTGCAGAGTGCATGTTGCAATCAGATTGGGTCAAGGTCCCACTTAGTTACTAAATAGTGACCTGATATTTCATGTTTACTCCGCAGCTTGCTTGAGTTGCTTGATATACATGTATTTTGATGCAACTTGTCACAATTTTCATCATGTTTCCAAAGGCATGTTTCATTCATCTCATTTCAAGGTCAAGGTCATTTTGAGATGTCAGTGGCATATGGTTTTATTTGAAAAATCTTTTTTTGTCTGAAAAGGCATCAGAGTGAATGTTGTATATAATGAAAAGTTTCAAATATTTATATAAAATTGTTAAAGGCTGTGGTAGTGTACAACTGTCTCCTAGTATAGGTACATGTACAAGTCAGTACACATGTACAAGTCAGTACTGTATTGACTCCAGATTGTTTTCCATTTTGAAGAGCTCGTACATTGTAGATGGTAGAGTGACTGAAGGAAATTTTGTGCCAATCATGGAAAGGAATAAGCTGGTATTAAATAACAAAGGCAAAGATAAAACAATAGTATTCTGATAAGGAGAAATAGGTATTTTTCCAAAAAATGGAATTTAAGTTTAAAACTGAGCATTGTTCTTTTCAATTCTGGAAACTACAAAATTTAATGTACAGTACGAAAGTGGCCAATCAAATTAGCTTGTGACTTCCAAATTAAATTTTGGTAAAGTTGGCACACTGTCATTCTAATTCGGCATGGACCCACATTCACCTCAATAAAGGCTGTAAAATACTAAAATTCAGTAGAAGTAAAGGACACCTACCTGTGGCATGTTTCCGTGTCCGCCATCTTGGAATGACTACACCGTTTCGGCTACATGACAGTGTGGCAGTTACTTACAAAGGATAGGAGTCTAGTACTGGTTCATAGGATTCATGGTTAGGTGAACTGCTTGCTTGTAAAATGTTCAACTCGTACAACAACAACAGGGGTAATTTAGAATGGTTCCAGAACTGCACTATATATTAATTTGTTTAGGCCGAAAATAAGTAGTGAATGACAGTGCTAAGCCTTTGGCAAGAAATATGCTTAATGGCTGTTTCGAAATAACTTCATGAATGTTTCATATTACACTGTACAGTATGTGTTATGTACATAAGTCTGAGGATGTAGGTGTTGCAAGAGCTTGATATAAAACATTTTTTGTGAGCATATTTCCACCAGCTCTTTTCATTACATCTGTTTATTTTGTCTGCTAAATAGCTCCATTCTCTGGGTGCAATTAAAAATGAAGCAGACGTTCTGAAGTGACTGGTTCCCTGTACAGAAGTGACTGGTTCGTGCTGTAGGCAGTTGCGTTCAGAGCTGCTGGTGTAAAAACATACTGTTGTATATTCAAACAGAGATTGTGTTTTTGATTGTTTACTCATTACCCAGAGCTCCTGTTTCCCATAAATCATACTGCATACATCAAAGACAATTGTTTGACCTCATTATCTAAATGATGGCTAATTATACATGGTTATTAGAATGCAGACTTTAACTGTTTGCAATAAAATGGGTTTTGGGATGAGCATGCCAATTAACTCTTGTCTGAAATAAAACATGTGATTTGATTGCAGGAAGGCCACTGGTCTTCAGCTAGCCCAGGATAGTTTGTAGTGATTTATTTTTGTGCAGTTTTGCATTTGAATTGATAAAAATTTTCCAGATGCTGCAGTTATGGAGTTACAGCCCTTTACATTAATTTTGTTTGCTTTCTTTTTGTGGGACTGTTTTCTTGGAGACTCCTGCAGTACTCTATGAATCTGTCACACTTACAAGTTGAAATAATACAGTGTTTTTTTTCAGTCTGAGGGGAAAGGTGGCGGGGCCCGTCAGGAGGGGAATTTTTAATCATTTTGCCAGAAAAGGGGAATGTTTTAGAAAATGTATAAAATATACTGTTTAAATATGTAATTAAGAACAAAAACTATCAAGCATGTTAATGACATTATCCTTTTGCCAAATATAAAGAGAAGACATGGGAATTAAACATATCAAAATTTTATATAAAAATACTGGTGTCAGGAACATAACTTAGCAGCATTGGTGTTAAAACACACGTGAATAATAAGTAATACTGCTATTTTCAATTGAAAACATTGTATTGGTATCTTTTTTAATCTTTAGAACACCGTTTTCATTGAAAAAATAACAAAAATCGGGGTCGCGAAAATAGGTGACAAACGAAAAATCGGCGATTTTCGGTCGACTATTTCACATGTATGGTATCAAATTATTGCAAGAAATGATTCTGAAGCGTTTAAATTTATGAAAACATGTTTTTATAACAAGTTTGGCCATCTCTTGATTAAATAAATCAAAGATTTTTTTCAACATTTTGAGGGGAATTTTTTGTCAAAAATGGGGAAAAATATATATTAAGTTTGGAGGGGAATGGGGCCAAATTTCGGCCCCAAAAAGGCCCCAAAAAAAACACTGTAATATGAGAAACCATTAAATTATTGAAAAGGCTAAATAAATTTGTCTTATGTTTTCAGGGATTTACGCAACAATGAAATAAGTGTGTTGAGAAAGGAAAGTTTCAATCAGCTGTCGTTGCTACAGAGACTGTAAGTACAAGCCTAGAACAACAATACAGAATTCTTGTGTTTAATCAACAAATCATTTCTTGATACAATGTCATGTTCATAAATACAGTTCTCATTAAAAACAGTCTTGATTGCAGGCACAAATTGTTGCATAACATATTTTTTACCCATTTTACACTTTGCCCATTCCTGGAAATTGTTGCCTGCTGTATATGTATAGGTAATATATCTATGGTAATCTTAGCATGTCAATACATATATACTTGAGCACTTCTATTGAGAGTAACCCCACTTGACTTCATATAAAAAATATGCTATTTTAATATCAATAATCATCAAGTAAAAGAAGGGTAAAATCTGTTTTCTGTAGGAAATGTTGACACTGCAGCTGTTTGAATTGGACCATGGAGCTTTTTTTACATTCATTGGAACACTGAATCCATGACAATGCCATGGAGATATTGTAAGCCAGTAGTACACTGCTTGAAATCAAACTCTACATATTAGAAAAAAAAATGCTGTAATGTAGACTTCTGATTGGTCTGTTTTGAACGGAGGCTCACTAGATATCTAGATAATTTAAAGCCAGACTGATGAAAAATCTGATAAAAGACAATATGCATATAGACAATTACCATAAATTTATACATTGTGCATGTATGATAAAGGTCAGATTTTTGTAGAATAATATTTTCATATTTTTAGAGAGCGTATTTTGTAATGTCCCATGAGCCAGAATTTCCATTACCAGATCCTTCTCTATGCTTCAGATTGCTTCTTGATAGAAATTCCAATCCATTTTAAACGGAATTGGCATGTATAATCCAATGTTTTCTCAGATAGCATCAAAGCTGTGGATTTTAAAGGCTTCTTTTGATGTTAATTATTTGACTGTTTCAAAGTGCCTGCTTCCCTGGTACCAGAAAAAAAATCCTGTGGAAAAATCAAAGAAGCAACATAAATTACATAATCTTGACAGTGTTGTTACACGACTGCTCAATTGAATTATGATGGTCTCTTATTTCGTTGTTATACATGATTATTTGTGTAAAGACGAAATTTTAAAACATTTTTTAGCATGTTTAGTTACCAAAGAAAAATACAGTTGAGCCCGGCTTTGTGTCTCTGAATAGCAGAACGAATTTTCGAAAACAGCAATGTTAGAAAATGACTTTAATTAAGTTTTACTTTGTGTTTTCCATTTTGATGCTGTGGCCATTTGATTATCCGTTATGGTGTTTTATGGGTATTATTTTTTTCTTGTGGCTGTTCTGTTCTCGTGCTATTGCATAATATTTAGCAAAAAATAAAATTTAAGGATATCATTTTCTGCAGAGAAGCGGTTTGAATTTATGAATATTAGTTTCTAGGGACATGCATTCTATAATTTTGTTCGAGAATTATGGGACAGATAAGGTTTTTTGCTGTGAACGACTGTCGTTTGTATTTTGAATAATGATTGACCAAGATGTTTATTTCAGGAATAATTGGCAAAAAAGTAAATTTGAAAAGGAATTTGTTTATTACTTTAAAGACGAAAGGCCTGCCGGTTTTCATTTGCTTGTTAATGAATTGCAAAGTTCCATAAACGTCTGTTTCATATAAAGTGTGTGTGAGTCGGATGTTTTAAGTTTGTCAAAGTTGGTGTAAGCTATATAGTACATGGGTTTGGTTTTGTTTAACTGACAGGGCCATGCAACCACATGGGACTTGACGGAGCATTTTTGGCCTGTATTTTGAGCTTGCATGTATCAATAACTTATATTGCAATACCAAAAAATTATGTACCTCCTTTATAAAATGACTAACATCATATTTTGAGCTTTATTGTTGGTACCATTATGTACAACAGCCCTAGAAAAAAAGTTATTTTAGGTTTGAGAAAAAATCCAAGTTCTACTGAGACTATAAATTAACCCCTGGTTCTTTTACATGCCCTGCAGCCCATGGTATATAGAATCTTTCATGTGACGTTGGTTTAAGGTGTTATGTGACAAACCATTAGTAATGTTATTGGTGGAGAGGGGGATCAAACCTGCGATCCCTGGATTACCTGAAGTCCTACATGCTACCACAGACATGCTCCTTTATAAATGTATTATGTTTGTAAAATGTATTGTTCTGGTGACTTACATAATTTGTTGGTTCCATTAGGGCGGAGTTGTTAAAGTTGCAGACTTAATCACAAAACATCATGGGCTTTAAAGTCTCCGAGTAACCGACCTGTTTCTTTATCTTATACAAATTTATTTTGGTTCAATTACGAAGAAAGCTCCATAGTTTATTGAATCGCTCTCGAACACTCATTCAGGATGTCATCTCACTCAAACTTGGGACGTCCTGTTCTGGAGGCAAACTCCTTTACCACTGAGCTATCGAGGCCTACAATCTGTTTTATTTTTAGAACGTTGGCAGTTTCTTACAGTGGATGGGAGTTTAAATTTAGAGTGTTGTTTGTGTCTGTAAATTATTGCAAAACTGGGTGTAAAATAAATATCAGGAATGAAAAAAACATTGGGCTTTTAAAGTTCTTTTCATTCACCAGGTTTTAGTGATAATATTAATTGTGAAGAATTGACTTCACCACTGAAAAGTGTTGTCAAAAAATGTCTAAAGAATTAAGTAAAAAAGAAACTAACAAAAAATGGTTCTGTACCAAAACACAAGTTTTAAATTTATTGTAGGAAGAGAATGAGAACTGTTAACCATCTAAAATATTCATAGAATACAAAATGTTTTTGGCAGGGTGTGATGGGCGATATAAAATGATTTTTACTGGTTTCCAAGGAGTTTTAACACCATCACATAAACTTGCCACTAATAAAAGATGTGGGATAGAAGATAAACTTATTTAACCTGGTCCTATCTCTTGATTTTAAAAGTTACTCAAGCATTTAACGGATTCATTGAGTGTTTTCCTCGTCTTTTTTCTCGCTTCACCAGCCCGACTTTGATAATTATCTCTGAATGTTAACATTTATGAAGTCAGTGAGTAAATTTATTAATTCACTCAAAATGCCTCTGTTGCTCAGATGACTCATTAAAATCATGATGTGAGTTAAGAATGACTTCATTCAGAAGAATTAAGTGGAGCAGAACCACATAATGCCACATTGGCCATACAGTTTTTCCAAAATAGTTTAAATGTCATAAAAGTTAACTTAAACCCACATGTATTTTTTAACATTGATTGTATCGGAGACTTACTTAAACTATTATATGAATGTACTTATTAAGTACTGAATATACTTTAGCTGTCCACTGTAGTGGTGCCCTGAGGTGCAGCCCAGCTTTTTCACTAGATGAGTACTATGGGCCTTAAATTACACTTTTAGTATGTGAGAAAATTTTGGTGTCAGAAGTATATTTAAAGAAAAATAAAACTCTTATTCTGAAGTAAAAATTTAAGGGAAATTTGAATGCATTGGGATGGAGGAATGTTTAAAAAAGACACCTAAATGTGTAAATAATAAGATACACTGGAATTTAAACACCTTCAGTTCTGAATAATTATTTTCATCTCCCAATTTCAGTTTTAAGTTGAGAAAAAGTCAGTTTCTTGTGGGAAAGATTAGGTACAGAAACAATTCTGTAAAACATTTAAAAAGGAGCATAAAATGCCAACAAGCCAAAAAATTTCATCTCCTACACATTTTCCCTCACACTCAATTAATGGTTCTTGTACTATAAATCCATGCCTGCTGTGAAAAGGTTTGGTGGAACATTTATTGGCAGTAATATGAATCAGTTTTCAGTTTGGTGCAAAAACAGCCCATCGCTCCTCAATCTTCCTTTGAAGATAGCGCATTTTGGCTAGAAGGCCCTCAATTTTATGACAAATTTTATAGACTTCTCAAAGTTATTCTCTGGAGGGATCCAGACTTGTTATTTACATGCTGATATTTGATGTTTACCATAGTATTTAAGACAATCAAAGATTAACACAGAGATTGCCTGGAATAATCTTTACATGGAAGAAAGCTATGGAAATCAATAAATAGCCGTGTATTATCCTCTAGCCACTGGTCCCATGGAAATCAGTGAATATGATGGGGGAAAGATGAATGAAAACTGACTTGCAAGGCTGATAATGGGTGGCATTTTAGTGTGTGGGGGGTTGGGGTTGAGTTGTAAGAGTCATGCAAATTGTGAAAGGTACGATAATGTGGGCACTTAAAAATGACAGCAACAGTTTCACCAAAACTGGCCAGCGTTCATAAATAAAATGTTTAGATCTCTTAATTAAATTATAGTAGACTCTTAAGCTAATGTTCTCTGGAACTCTGTTTCTATTTCTAAGTCATATATTGCTTGTTCCAGTGTGTTGTCAAATTTTTTAATTGTTTTTATCTTTTAAGTTGAATTCCGTGCAAGTTCAACATTTTCTGGTCGTCACATGGACTTTGACCATAGTGCTGTACATAAAGGTAGATAACTCTGCCAAATGCAAAATTGCAGACCTTATGGACCTGTACTAATTTAGCTGTAGTGTATTTGGAGTAATTTCTGAAGCACACTCTCACACTCACCCAATAAAAATGTCTACATTCATTGTTAAAAATACCACACTGGGTTCGTACATTTTAATTAAGGGTATTGAAATGTAAGAGATAGCTTGTGAGAGCCACAAAGATTTGGATTGTTACAGTCATGGAGTGTATTTACATAATTAGCTTTCTCCAGGTGTGCTGTATTGGATGCAGGTATACAAATATACATTGCAGTGAATCTTTCTGACCTGTTTTAAAACCAACAAAGAAGAAAGTTATTGTACACAACTGTAGTTTCATTTTGTTAGTCCAGACTCTTCCCTCTATAAAAAGGCTAAGTTTGGATCTAGAATTTATTGCTTTTTTTTCTATAAATTCAGGCAGCTAAAAGATTATGGTATGCAGGATGGCTTAATCTGTCTACACCATATAACAGACTTTGGCTGCCTTTTTGCAGTGGTACATAGCTTGTTTGTCTCCGGATCAGTCTCAGGGTCCTCAGGGTTCAATCACCACACGTGCCATGTACATTGTAGTAAATTAGTGTCATGATAATGATAATTCCACATTGCCTTTCTCTGTGTATCTTCAATGCTGATTCCATCTTGACGATTAATATAAGTTGCAAGAACTTGTTTTGCAGTCTAAAAAAATGAATTAGTATAAACTTAATTATAGTCTTTCAAAGCATGTACGTGTTGGTAAAATGATGAGCGCTTGCTTGTTAGGCATAGACTGGTACACTGTTCCTTTCTATAAGTTTCAGACTCATTTGGAATAAACTATGGCACTGAACATCAGTTGTTTTTTTTCAAATAACAATAAGAAGTATGGTAAAAAGTAATTTAAAGATTGACCATTATATTTATGAAATAAGGTTAATATAGATATGAGAATTGATTTGATACTGTCCTCACTGCCAGAGGACATACATTAAAATAATTTGAGATAAATAAGGTGTTTAAGACTAAACTTTTTCATATAGGCCTAGGCCTAACAACTCATGCACACTTGCAAAATTTGCTTGGTCGACGTTTGCCTTTTTCTTCTTTAAATTTAGGCAAAGTACACAATGTCATGTCAACATTACCTTGCCTGGTGCACCCAACAAATTAAATTATTATTCATTTTTGAGATAAATAATTCAAATATCTTATTATTAACTCATTCTTTACTACTAAGTAATTTGAAATGATAATTTCAAACTGTTTTAAGTATTAAATTTTATGATGGATTTCAGTCTCGGCTCAAACTTGAAAAATAAACACCAAGCACAAAGGAAGAGCAGCGTGGCATAATAAATAGGGCAAATTATACAGTAGCTTAGCTTTGATAAGAAATTTATGGGGTTTGCTCCAAGATGAAATGAAATTTTTATGAGCAATCAAAGTCAATTATTCAAACGTTGCTCAGCTGTATCATTTCAAATAATCTTTGTGGCAATTCAAATATAGGTTTTATATTTGAAAAAATTACATCTGATACAAGTCAGTTGTGCCCTTTCTTTGGAGGAAGCAGATATTTTGTTATGGCTTAAAATAACTTCAAAAGTCCCTCTATAAGAGCCCATTATAGGGACCTAATATTTTCTAAAACAGAAGGAGGCCTACATTTATATATGTTTTCATTTTTACTTACATCTTCATTTTTGCCATTTTGGAACTCTTGATTCTTTTAACTGTAAGGGAAGAAAGCTCTAAATCAAGGCATCAACTCCTGACCTGAATGGCAACATTATTTCCCTATGTACATGTCAGGGCCCACACTGGGCTGAAAAAAGTTGGAGCCACTTTTTTTTTGTGATACAGCAGAGATAGAGAGGGGTATCCACTTCTGCGGCATGGTGCGGCGAAAATTTTTTACTTTCCAATGGCAAATGGTGATATCCTAGTTATACTTTTGGGGCCTTGGAAATACAGTGTGTATACCTTTGAAGCAAGTTTTGTATTTTAAAATGTAGTCCTGTGTTTTTTAATTTGCTAAAATCAATACTGGATTACATTTCAAATTCAATCCTTACGTTTAAACACATACAAACTATTCTTTTTTTAAAGATGTTGCCTGGTTTATGAAAGCTTGTATACCTTGAAAGCAAGAAGTCTATTAAAAATGTTGTCCTATGTTGGTAAGTTTCTTACTATTGAAATTAACATTAAATTGTCCAAAGTTTGCCTCACTTAAACCATTTCTCAGTGAAAAATATTTTTTTATCTTACTTGTATTTGTTTGTAATTGTGCTTATTAGGTCCACCATCCTCTAAAGAGGCTATAATCGGTACGACCTTACTATCTTACTTTTCAGGAGTTTTTCTTTTTATATTGTAAGTCTTTAAAAAAAAAATTATCGGCAGCAACTTTACGAACACACAAGATAAGACAGCGGCGACAATGTTTGTAAAAATCATCAAAGCGTATCATTTTTTTCCTGATTTGTTTATTAATTGAATGATTCTCCGAGATTAAAGACATCTAATCAGCCGTAATTACAACTAGGGATCACGTTTCAGTTCAGTCCTCTATTTTTTGTAAACACTGAAAATGTTTTCGAGTGTCATTCTCGATACCCCACCTCCTAACTCACTACCATTTGTTACATCAGCTTTCACTGGTCAATAAAAATCTTTAAGCCAATCAAAAGCGAGACAACACAGCGATTTAAAAATTGACATGTGCGTTTTGACATGTGTAATGTTTATTGTCAATTTAATAGTTGAGTAAACATCGATTATTAAGCGGATTATTTTGTTGCAAATTGATTGCAAATTGCATTTCTCGCGTCCAGATGTTTATTGAATGCAGACTGGGTTACGATTTTGAACAAAACAAATATGGTGGTCTAAAATAAGGAGATTTTTTCATTTTCGCCACTCAGGATTTTTCTTCCCCCTTTTGATAGATTTTCCCAAAAAGCCCGGGGAATAAGATAATGGGCCCTGCATGTATGTTGTTCATACATACAACAAAGTGGAGCTCCTCAAGATCTCCCATAATACAGAGAGGGTCTTTAACTGAGCCTTTTACTCTGTTAATGATTGTTGTGTACATAGCTTGATTATCTTGACTATCATTTCAGGTTACAAACATTTTGTGGGATAATGTAGGTCAAGGTCTGTTTCAAATTTACATGCCATAATTAAATTCCTCATTTTATAGGGCTATAGATAATAAAATACATGCATTGAATACAATTTACAGTATTCTGTACTTCACTCTTATAAGGTCACATTTTTTTTTGCTTGTTGATGCACTACATTTTGCCTTAGCACCAAGAAAGCCATTCACTTTAAATTTGTTTATTAAACCCAGTGCCCCTGTAACATGTTTTGCTAATGTAACTGGTTAATTATTATGGACACATTTCTAGTTTTTCCTGGAACACATTGCAAGCTTCTGGTTACACACGCATGCATTTTTGTTTTATAAAGCCTGCATCTTTTATTAATGTCAGATGATACAGCATTTACTGTAAAAATAAACAACACTGAGAGTTTAATTAATGGTGTGTCACCAGAGATTAATATTGCCCGGATACCATCATCAGTCAGTGTGCATACCTTTTAATTTCCTTTGTCAGATTAAAGGTACAATTTAGATTGCGAAACCTTTGATCTCTTGGGAAAGGTGTTTGTTTATAGTGTTTTCCAAAGGCATATGTTAAACATAAGACAAAAATGATCATGTCTTAAAGGTGTTAGGTTGGTTTTTACATCATGTGTGGTTTGAGCTTTTTTTCTTGCTCTACAGGATTTAATAAGATAATGTCAAGTAAAATGTCAGATTGGGAAAAATGCATGTTCAAAGAGATTTGTAAAGGTTTTGCTTCTGCATTATTTCATCAAATTATGCAAAATCTATGCAAAAAACTAATCAACTAGAAAAGGTCAATTTAGTTAACAAATCAGAACTTAAGCTGTGAGAGACGGGAAGACCATATGATTAGGAGCATTTCAAATAGAAGTTTGATTTCTTGTGATAACATTTGTTTCATTGTAGATCTAGAGTTTGCATAGTTACAAATTTTAAAGCAGTCCATATAGTTTTGCTTCAGTTCTTTACTTGAAGGTTGAAGCTGAAGAAAAAGGGTTGTTTTACACTCAGTTCTGTAAATTGAAGCTACACTTATAAAGATAAGGTTGTTTTACACTCAGGACATATTCATTGAAGCTGAGGTTATTAAAATGAGGTGTTTTACACTCAGTCCTGTAAATTAAAGCTGGACTTGTAAAGATTGAAGGTTGTTTTACACTCAGGACATATTCATTGAAGCTGAGGTTGTAATAATAAGGTGTTTTGCACTCAGTCCTGTAAATTAAAGCTGGACTTGTAAAGATAAGGTTGTATTACTCTCAGGACATGTCTGTTCAAGCTGGGGTAGTAAAAATAAGGTGTTTTGCAATTAATTCTGTACATTGAAGCTAGGGTACATTGTAACTGTATTAAAGATTAGGTTGTTTTGCAATAAGTCCTGTACAATGAAGCTGGGGTTGTAAAGATAAGGTTTTTTTTGCAGTAAATGCTGTACATTGAAGCTGGGGTAACTGTATTAAAGATTATGTTGTTTTGCAATTAGTCCTGTACAATGAAGCTGGGTTGTAAAGATAAGGTTTTTTTGCAGTAAATCCTGTACATTGGAAGCTGGGGTAACTGTATTGAAGATAAGGTTGTTTTGCAATAAGTCCTGTACAATGAAGCTTGTCTCAGTTGTAAAGATAAGGTTGTTTTGCAATTAGTCCTGTACAATGAAGCTGGGGTTGTAAAGATAAGGTTGTTTTGCAATTAGTCCTGTACAATGAAGCTGCCGTTGTAAAGATAAGATTGTTTTACAATTACTCATGTCACAATGCAGCTAGTCTTGAAAGATAGGCTTGTTTTGCAAATTACACATGTACCTTGAAGCTGGGTTCTTAAAAAATGATGTTTTTGAACAGTACATCATGTACATTGAATGCTTGATAGACTGTATTCAAAGACAAAGTTGTCTTTGCAACTCATAGTCCTGTACAATGAACATTTGGTTCATAATGATCAAGGTTTGTTTTCCTATATAATTCACTGTACATTTGAACTTATGGACTGGTAATGTATAAAGATTCAGGAACTTGTTTTGCAATTGTCCTGTACAATGAAGCTATTAAGTTCTAAAGATAAGTAGTACTTTCCAAAGTTCATCATGTAAATTTAACTCAAAGTTAAAGAGTTAGGCTGAATTTGAACAATTTAATCCTGTACAAGTGGACAGACAACAGTTGCCAAAGATAAGGTTTTTCTACAGTTCATCATGTAAATTGAACTTATAGGGTTGTAAAGGGAAGACTGTTTTGCATGATTTAAGCTTTTACTTGTTAGGCAACAGTACAGCAGTTGTTTGATCAGCTTTTGAATACTTAGTTTATAATGTGAATTGTATTGTTTAAGGTGATTTTTATGCCCCAGAACAGAAGTTGATTTCATCACAATCTGTCCTAGTCTCTTCATGTCCCCCCTGACAAGTTTTGTATACCTCCATGTGTTGTTAGGCATTAAAAGATTTTAAAACCTAACTTGAGCAGCACATGTGTAGCAACGTCAAGACGACTTATGACAATTAGACCTCACATCAATTTCTCAAATGTTATAGGTCAAACTTGGAGTTGTACATTTTGTAATTGTTCCTCTTTAATTGAACAGAAATTAAACAATAATGCCGGACTGTAACTTTGTCATGCAGAAGAAAGATAACAAGCCACTTACATGTCTTGCACATCAAGACTTTCCTTTTCCATCAGACCAACATCCCTCCTCAAGGTAAGAACTTGGTTTGAACGTAATGGATTCCTCCATATATGGATATTTGCAGTCCAGTTCTTGAATAGTTCATGAACTTTTCATGAACATTTATGGATTTTAAAATTTCTTGACATGTCCCATACACATCAAGATCATGGATATCTTCAAGACCCACATCTTCAAAGGTAAGTTGATTCTTCAGTGGTTCATGAACTGATTCCATAACTATGCATAATGAAGCAGTTCACATCCCGACTTAAGTTCATGATCATCCAATCAATTTAAAATATATGGCACAAAGTTCATGAACTGTTCTTGAAAGGCTTGAAATGTTCATGATTTCATGACCCTACATCCTTACCAAAGGTCAAGGTTGCACACTAAGTTTTATTGGTAGTGAAATCCTGTACATATGAATTTGTGGTAACTATAACTTTATTATGTTTGAAGGTTTTAGTAACTTGGCAATAATGTCTAGTACAATCAAGCTGGAGTTGTAGGCAAGACCTAAGTTCCTTGCACTTCATCAGGTAAGGTCAAACTTATAGTGTTATAAAGTAATGGAATGCTGTTTTGCATGATTTAACTCTTTATACTTGTTAGGTTCAAAATTACATAGCACGTTGTATTGATCAGCTTTTGAGAAGACTTAGGCACCTTTATAAATGGGGCATTCGTCACTTGTGGAAGCTCTTTTTTACAACTGAGTTTCAAGCTGATCATCACAGTTTTCCCTAGAGTTAGTTTGTTGTTTGAACATGTTTAAATTCTGTTCACTGAAACTCTTAACAAATTTACAAAGAAGATTAACAACCTTCATCAAAGT
This sequence comes from Saxidomus purpurata, assembly GCA_022818135.1. Lineage (NCBI taxonomy): Eukaryota > Metazoa > Mollusca > Bivalvia > Venerida > Veneridae > Saxidomus > Saxidomus purpurata. The sequence goes on from JAFMSR010000014.1 coordinate 19,584,961, forward strand.
GTACCTGTTAATCAGCAATGAGCCATTTTGTGAAATAATTATTTTATTTTCACAGTTTTAAGAATGTAGTTTATATTGTAAAACTTTGACAATGGATGGTATGAAATGATTATGAGTATTTTTACCCCTGTTTATGCCGATTAATAGGAGCCTCGTATAGATATTTGAACTTCATTCATGATATGGTTGTTTGCTTTTTTGAGAGAAAGCTCAGCTGCTGATACTTCTATATTACCATTGAGAATGCTCAGTGTTTCCAGAAGTTATTAATGAGAAATGCACACATGTATTTCTGATACATAGGTCAATACTTGTGGGATTGTTGGATCTCAGATAAGACTTTCTCATTCTTAGTAATTCTGAATTCAGAAATTGTAATAGTACAGATGACAGTAGTCTACTATCTTGAGACATCTAGTACAGATGGTAGTTGCTATTTTGAGACAAGTGTACCATCCCACAATTGTAATTGTTTTGTAGATTAATTCATCAACAAATAGAAAATGTTCTGGCATTTGTCCCTCTGCTTTTGTTTTAGAGAGAATTCAAGAAATTTTATCAATTTTATAACTTACAGCTATTACATACATAAATCAACCGTGCCAGAGTTCTGGAACTTATGGTATATTATACACTTTTTGACTCTTGATGCATTTGATACGATTTTATATCCACCAGAAGAGTGTATATATCCTTTGCACACTGGCATATTTTATTACACACTCGACAGACATGCATGTGTTTTTTGTAAACACTGTACATCACATTATGCTACTTTCGGTTTACTGCGCATGTTGTATACGTCAGCAAATAGATTGAGCTGTAACATGAAAGTAAAATTTCCATTGGCCGACCTACAGAGGTCACGCGCATGGGTCACCCTGTCTGCTAACCTGCGCATGGACTTCTTTTTTTTTTTTTTTTTACTAATGGGAGGTCAATTTCAAGAGTTCTCATAAGATTTCAATATACCTAGGTTTGAGTACAACATGTCTGCTTTATGTCTGTGAAAAAATATTTGCAAGCACTCAAAACACTATCCCACAGGGGCCTGTACGCGAACGTTGGTAAAATGAAAATTTTCAAACCTGGTAAAATTGTGTCCAAGGTCATTTTCAAGGTTGTCTTAAAGTGTCAGCATTTGCCTCAGATGTCTGAGTTTTCAACATTCAGGAGCTGTCGGCATTGCCTTTAAATTCATACAGACAAAACGTGTTCCATATGGTAACTGTCACTTCTATGGAAGGCCAAACCTGTCTTAACCCGCGTATACGTTTTATTACGTTACAGGTGTTCAAAGGATATAAAAGTAATTGATTGAGGGAATGATTTGAAGAGGCAAACACTGCCCTCAGTTTTGGTGAATATCATATCAAATCCTTATATCCAATAGCAATTTTACTGGGGAGCTCACAAAATCAGTCACAATGTACAGGTATCTCTGCTTAGCCCAAGCCCTGCTTGCTGTATGTGTGAAATGGTCTTTTTTATGAACCTTGAACAGTAAGGGTGCTCAGTATTAAAGAAGTTACTGATGGACTACCTTCAGCAATGCAGATCATGACCAGACTCAGCAATGGCTTAGGCGATAAAGGCATATAAATTATGTACATTCATCTGGTTTAACAGCTAATGCTGGAAGAATATGTGTCTATATAGCATAATTGTAATATAAAGCATGTAGAAATAGAGATAGTGGAGATAAGTCTGTGACAATAAATATCTGATTTTCCATGTATGCTAATGAGTACACATTATGCAAATGAGTATGTTAATGCATACACTCAGTATGGGAAAGAGGTCAAGTTTAGTACTGCTATCCCAGTTACACTTAATAATTGTAACAGTGACCTATTGTTCACTTCCATTTTTTAAATGGAACAAAACTTTCCGTGAGAAACATTTAATATGATGTCAAACTATTTAGTTTTGTATAGAAAAGTAACAACAGTCAAACTGGTTTTGCTGGATAGAGAAAGTTAAGATATTTTATTAATGAGTAGAGAAACAGTTAAAATAATGCTTTAGACTGTATATTGAAGTGTTAAACTAATTTTTCTTTAAGTATGACTTAAATTTTTGAAGAAAAAAAACTTTCTTGTTTATGAATCACTGGTAATATTTTCAATTTAAAAACATTTCTGTTCAGGTGGTCTTTGAAAACGAAATGATAAATTGAGCAGTAAATTTAACACAAGTCTTATCTGTTTAAAACCCATGGATAGTTGCACCTATCAAGAATGCAGTGTTTGAATTAGGTACAATTTGTAAATATTTACATGAAATCCAGCGAAATGTGAACCTAGTTCAAAGTGAACACCAAGTATTTAATGGAAAAGCTAACATAAATTTGTTTGCCTGTTTCCTTTGTTGATTAATAGTTTATGCTTTCATCTTTCCATCTTTATTGCCACTCATAAAATATGCCTTCCTTAAGATACTTTAGTGTGTAATTATTCAACGGGATTCTGAGGGGGATGGTTCAAGCGATTATAAGATAATATTTTAAAGGAATGTGTTTGTTAATCACAGCATTAATTTTTGGCTTACATTGCAAGAATATAATCATAAGCATTGGGAACAGGACAATCTAATGTCAGTTTAATCATACACCTACCAATGACAGATTCAGAACTTGTTCACAGTCTTTCACCAAACTTGGTCTGTACAGGCTCAATGTATCAAACTTTCACTGTAGTCATGTATGTATAACAGTTCTGCTACACTATACAATTATAGCTGCTGTAAATAGGAAAATGTAGAAATGACTTTATCTCTTTAAATAATGCACTTCATTGATTTCTTTCAAAGCTGGTGTAATTTCAGTTTACAGTTAGTGTTATTTCTGTTCACGGTGTTATCTGTTCACAGAATGATTATTCCTGTGTCATTCATAATGCAAAGGTGACTGCAAAAGCAAAAAGAAAAAAAATCTCTCCAAACAATTTTAACAAATGTTACTTTATCTTATGATCTGCTTGGTAGATTTTCACAAAAATTAGTCTGTTTCATTCAGTGTTTAAGGTTACAAGGGGAGAATACCTTTACAGTTACTGAGTTAGACACAGGGTTACATTGTATTTCTCTTTGTGTAGCCCAGTTAAGTCTGCTTAATCCAGTAGTTTAAACATTCTGGACTGCAAAAGAAACACAGCTTTACCTTTGAAATGAAAGTGTCATAATTATATGCCCCCAATCAGAGAGTGAGGGTATATTTGTTTGCACATGCCGGTCGAACAAACCTGATCCGATCAGTACTAGAAGAGAATGATATGGCCTAGGTTCCTCAAACTTGGTAGGTTGATTGGTCATGGCAAGTAGATTGATTTTGAATTCACCAGGTCAAAGGTCAAGGTCACAGTGACTTTAAGCAGAAAAAACTGTCTGGCCAATAAATAGAGAATGCTTTAGCCTTGTGTCCTCAAACTTTGTAAATAGGTTGGTGATGACCAGTAAATGCCTCTATCAATTTTAAGGTAAACAATTCAAAGGTCAAGGTCACAGTGACAACTTGTCCAATCAATAACTACATTATGCATGCATTAGCTTAGTGTCATCAAATTTGGTAAATTGGTTGTTCATGACCAGTAGATGAGCCCTATCATTTTTGAGGTCAACAGGTCAAAGGTCAAGGTGGCCATGGCCCATGATCTACAAAATGTTTTAACCAAAAAACTTGTCTTGTCAATAACTAGAAAATACTTTGGCCTAGTAGTCTGATATTGGTAGGTTGGTTGGTAATGACAAATAAATGACCACTATTGAGTTTGAGGTCAATTTAGTCTGGTCAAAGTCATGGTGACCTTTGTTGCCAAACAACTAACTGGCTTATTAGTTGCCAGCAGTGGGGCATACAATGTCTTGTTGATGTTTCATTCAGATCTCTTGGTGTATTTCATGTCTGGGGTTTGCAGTAAATTAGCTTATTTTTTACAGATCTATGTGATAGTGTTCTTGATTGGTATTTAATATGTTTTGTATACATGAAAAAATGTCTGATATCTGTATGCATCTGGAATCCGGGCTTGGAATGTTTTTCTTGAAACTTTGTTGTTTCCCTGGATTTGGTGTATGTTGATGTAATATCAACATGTGTTGATCCTGGTTGAAGAAACTGTTTGATTTTATAGCAGTTTTGTAGCAAGAGGTTGCCAAGGTTCAACATTTATGGGCTGTTATTTTTCCTCAGGAATGATTCATACTTCTTGAACAGTGGTTTTTACATGTGGGTAAAGGTGCCATGAAAGTTCTTCAGGTAATTTGTCAGAAAAAAACCAGCTTATTTGAGCCAATTGTTTAATATTATCAGCATAAAACATGAACAAATATTTGTAATTTGTATAATTATCTACTTCTGTCTTGGCAGAATTAAAAATTGCTTTTGCATTTGGCTAATAGGTAATTATATATATTACTTTGTATAATGTGCATGACTGTTCCCAGTTATCCAAAACCTTTTTAAGGAACTTTGTACAAAGTTTATTTAAGCAATGTGTAATGCCACTTTGTTTAAGTAACATTATGACAAAGAGCTATTGCCCTTTCTAATGTTTTAGTTAGAATTTTGTAAGCAGATTTCTGGGCAGAATCTAAGTTGACCTTTACAGAGTTATTTCCCTTTGAATATTGTTTCTGAAATGTATATGATGCTAATCATTACATGTTTAACCCCCAGTAAGATCCTTAGCCACAACTTGGTTAACACAATAATTATGGTCAGGATTTGCCCTTGAAACATACTGTTGTTGTTGATATTGTTATTGTCAATCTAGCCCCTAAAAATTTCCCTGAACTTTCAGAGGTTAGAAAATTAAACTATACTTATGTCTGAATGAACTTGTTCCCTTTATGTCCTTTCATGATCAGCAGAAAAGTTGTGAAATTGCATGAAGCTATCCTGTTAGCATATTGCTGAGATGGCAGCAATCATTGTGTGAGATGTAGGTTTTAAGGGCAGAAGCAACATAGATATTGAAAAGTAATGTTCAAATGAACTTAAAATTGTTCCCAATGAATATCCTTTCCACAGAAAGTTGTGAAATTATGATACAGTTTAAATGGGATCAAGATTTTAATAAAGTTTTTAATTTGCACTTTTATGGAAACTAAGTGACAGCATCGACCATGATCCAGTTGGAATATATTGCTGAGATTGCATTGACGTGTTTGTCTGAAATGGTATGATTTAACTTCTGAAGCAACATACATATTGAAAAGTATAGAATGTCAGCAGACTTAATGGCCTTGTATTATCAGAAGCATCAATTTTATATTGATTAAACTTGTTGCCTACAGAAAGTAATATCCCATCATAATATTCTGTAATTATTAGACAAAAGATAAGAATTATGATGGTATGAAATATGATATAAATTCTCTCATGGTTGCATGCAGTACCATCATAAGGCTCGAGTAATAATTTCTTGTGTTTCTGGAAAACTTAACAAAAGTCAACAGCAATGCAAGAGGTATTAATGTATATATATTTTGGGTTTATTCACTTCTCGATCTATATCAGAGTTTTTTTCATGATTCTTTTCTGCGTACATTTCTTTACAATCACACAGTTTTCCCCTGTAGTTCATTTTGAAGAAATTTCTTCCTCTGTGTACATCTAAGTTTTAAAGAAATTCCTTGCACTGACTACCCATTAATACTACTTTTTGCCCCCAATTTAGAGCACTTGTCCCTTTCATGTCTTTGTGAACACACTTACAATATGAGATATTGTGGTTTGAATGGCCGTGTCATAAACATTTTATTCATTTTGAATGGCCTTTCATGTCCTGTGTACCGATATTGATCAACATTACCAGAGACTGGGGTTCCCAAACAATAAACTCTTTATGAGTATTTGTTTGTTTCCAATTAGAGCAATATTCATCTTCAAAGCCTAGAATTGTAAACATGAAATGTTTGCTGCAGACTTGAAATATAATTATCTGACTGGCATTTATTTTGCTTGTTCTCATTACAGTCATAGACCACTCGTATCATGCAGTTACTGTATTTGCTGGAGTATAAGTCTCAATGCTTTATAAGACACGGCCAGTTTTCCAAAGAAAAAAGTCTACTTTCGTGCATAAGACACAATTATAAGAAATCAGGACAAAATAAGTCAGTTAAAATCAAAGCATGTCAATAAAATCACATTGATATTTTTCCATTTCTGGAAATAGTTGTGACTAGATTATTATAACAGCAGATCTGCACCTGGTATTTAAATATCAGTTTATGTTCCGAGATCACATTGAAAGCCCCCATCTTAAGTGGTTATTTTGCATTCTAGAGGACCATGGATTATACAAAAAATTGCTGCATGCCTGTTGAAGTTTTGTGAGGTGTTTGGAATTACACCGTCTTAACCCAGAGTGACTGCTCCAGGATATCCGGGATTATGTTCCATTTGTTGCAGAACTGGCATATAGTTCTAGAGTTATAACAATCCTAATACTTGAATGATTTTACGCCAGTTTTAAATGTTCTTTGTGACAACTTTTCCCTCTCCAATCAATGGGAGAGGCCACCCCCTATTTTCAGACTGCATCATAGTACGAATGTGACCTGTCTCTATAAGAATACTTCCCATGCTGTACTAAGGCTTTAACACTTGTATACATATCAGGAGATGTGAATTTTTATCTTGTCATATATTCAGTATACCAATTTAAAGCACCTCGAAATACATGATGAATTAATATTTCATTGTAGCTAGTCATGTTTAATGATGACAAGTACATAAACCATTTGCATGTTCGTTCACATGGCCTTTCAAGAAAACAATTAAAATATTTTCGTCACTGGCTGGTCCTGACAGCCAGTATAATGGACTGTGGTCAAAGTTATTTATCTTTCGACATTTTGACCTTTTTGGAAAAAAATATTGCAGTATGTGGTAGATCTACAGTGAATAACTATTTAAATGAATCTTCAGTACTTGCGACTATCACTGTTATTTTAAGCAGGTGGGTAGTTGTCTCTCTTTGATCAGTGGTTAGTTGTCTCCCCTGTCTGTCTTGGTTTGAGCATATGCTCAAAATTCAAATCTGGTGAAGAGAATTGATCAAAATTGACTCAATAAATTCCTGTAAACTAACCGAGGCAATAATAAATGATAAAATTTTGATTGGAAAATAGATTTTGTGAAAGATGTTGAAAAATGGCATTTCCCCTCCAGTTAGACTAGTAACTTGATAAATATTTTGGTTTGAGTGAGCCTGGCTGGGTTTTGACTGATCTATCGCTGATCTACTGAGAGAAAAAAGAAACAAAAACAAGGCACACATACAGTAGTTATACTGTTCTTTAATGTAGATGTATCAATGACGATGATGAGTGGTACCAAATGGTGTCATTAATCATTATCACACGGCATGAAAATGATTATTTCATTTTGATAATGAATGCTGTCAGTTTACCGGAATGTCATGTGCTTGCTTTCTTTGAATAGAACACCTATTCTTACACCGAACCGCAAAAGAAACGCAACAGTTGGAGAAACACATATAACTTGAAAATAAACAATTCAAATGATAAATAACGAGTTTATTTCATTTCATTGGTACCTTACCTACATACTATGTAAATTTCATTAAAATATAACAACAGATAACCCAGATTTCATAATGTCAAAGTTCATTACCCACAAGTTCAATTTTCACACATTGTCAATATCTCGTGTATCTCGTGTATCCCGACAGCCTGATTTCGCAAATTATCCGGAAGTCGTGGCATTGCAAAATACAATTTATGTCAGCTAAATATTTTGGGGTGTTTTTTTAATTGTAAAATGGTAACTGGTCAAGAAATTATCGATTTTTAAAAAATAATTTACTTAATTTCAACGCGCACGTGCAAAACGTGCTTTTTGTATTAATGTGCCAGTCAGGTGTCACGGTACGATGATTTCAATAAATTTTAGTGGCATAGTAATATTTTACATGTATAAATAATATTCAAATACGTTTGCGTCAGTAAAATATAATTACGGCGGACATATTCAAAAAAGAAATGTGTTGCGTTTATTTTGCGTTTCGGTGTAGTTTACTTATAAATCTATGAATTTTGACCTGCAGTTTTTTAGTGGGAGAGAGTTATGTTATGTTGACGTCAGTGATGTTATCACCCTTCTGGTAGCTTGTGATACTTGGGGCTTGGTGACTATAAGTGCAGAACTGCAGATCATGATTAGTGTACATATTTGCTATTCAGTCACTTAGATACAGCTTTGGAATATATTTGTAACTGCGGGGGTCAAAATCTTTTGTTTTTAGTTAGCACAAAAATAGTATAAAATGTCTTTTTTCAAAATTTCAGTTTCTATCTTGAAATCAGTGTTGTAATGTTCGCTTTTGCAATCCAATTATAGGTGAGTGGAATGAACTGATCCAGCATCTTCTCCCTATTAAAGTTTTATACGTTTGCAAGAATTGGCTTCAAAGAAGTTTTGTTATCACATTCTGTCATACACACTTGCCTTAGAATGATTTCTCTAATGGTTTAAGGAAGATCTTCTTTGAGATAACTATCAGTATTTTTATTGAAAATGGATACCATTTTCCTATGGGGAAATGTGTAATGAAGGCAAATATTGAAATCAAAGACGCTGGTTTGCCTGGGCTCAAAATTGAGCTTCCAGAATACAATTAATTAAGGACGGGAACAGAATGTAAGATATATGTTGAGTTGTCTTTGTGTCCGTTTTTCAGATACATGTATTTGGATGTAATATTTTAAAGAAATGGGAGGTCTTCATTCAATATGTAAAAGAAATGGGAGGTCTTTGTAAGGAGAAGTTAAGAAATGTAAGAATATGTCTGAGGGTGCACCTGGAATCATATACAGTAGAAGTGTTCGGCTGCTCTCTACAAAAGCGGCCATTTATTATATTACCGTATTTCCCCGCCTATAAGGCGATCCGCTTATAAGACGACCCCCCTACTTTGCCATGGAAATTGTGTGGTTTTGAATAGACTCATTTATAAGACGAGGCAATTTTTAATGACCCAGTTCTTTTTTTTCTTCAAGTTCGTATGATTTCTAGCTAATAAGTGAATTTTTTAATCGCCGATTTTTTGAGTATTATAAACCAATCTGTGTTTGTCAATTCGAATATTGATTTTTTTTGACCTTTGAAAAGATAATTGCGTAAATATGTGCCATTGGCTAATTAATCAATTATGAAAACATATGACAGCTTGTATATAATTATTAAGAATGCCGAGGATCCCCAAAGTAGCGACAATTACGTCGTAGTTTAAAGACAAAAAAGGATCGAGATGGCAATAAAGTCATAAAAATATTTTTTCATTCCCATTGTTACAATTTCTTGGGAGTTATCCAAAATGTTTGCAAAAAATAAGCAAACTTTCGTATTTATAATTAAAAGTTGACAAAACAACTGCGAATTTTACAAAAAAGTGTTCGGCCTTTTGTCTAAGCCTCTCGCTCCTTAACAACGACGTAATTGCCGCTAATTTGGGGTATCCTGGGCACTCTTACTAATTATACACAAGCTGCCAGATGTTTTCATAAATTGATTAATCAGCCGATGACACGTATTTCCGGACGCATTTCGCCTCAAAGTGTCAACAAAAATCAATATCCGAATTAACAATACACGCTAGACTGATTATCTGTTTCTTTACATAACGCTGTTTAACGCTTGATTCAGATATCAATTTCAGGCCGCTTATATCATACCGGAAAAAACTAGACTGCACCACTTATTTTCGCAAAGTTTACCTTCAGATTCTTTAAATAATTGTAAATAGCGACATTTGCGATCGACAGCGGAGGTGAGTTAACACATAACGTATTCGCCAATGTACGGTACCGGTAATTGTTCGACTGTCGCCTGCACTAGACACTCGCGGGATGGCATTCGGTTTGCCGATTTCATCACAAATGTATTAAGGATTGTTTTTTTTTTGGTTGATTCTTGTGGCCTCGCTTTATAAGCGAGGACCCCACTTGAGGCAAAAATCGGGACTTTATTTCCTCGTCTTAAGAAGTACATTTATCATAGATTAATATCATTCAAATACTGATAATTTCAGTTCTGACTTGACATGAAAAATTCAAATCGTGGAAACAATCGGGGTATCTTTTTGTATAGATCTAAGAGTGTTGTACCATATCATACCATTAGGACAGCATGATGTCAGGCTTTGCATGCCATGATCTATTTACCATTTTATCACAGTCTCATTTCTTCTTATCAATTGAGAAAGAGACAACTAGAATATACATTAGATGATACAGAAAATTCTAACAGACAAGTTTTCTGTCTGGCTGGACACCTATTATGTGTTTTTAATGCATGAAAAGACTCCAGCAGAGGGATGGGAGCGATCAATCAGGTCTATCGCTGTCTAAAATATGACAAACTAAAGCACTATCAAATTAGTGCCTTCCACAGACTATCTCCAGTCTTGTAACTGTTCCTATAGAAATTAGGGAAAACATCTTCCAACATTATAGGCTTAGTGATGTAGGAATATTCATGGAATTTCATGATATTCTCCATGATTCATCCTTGATCTGAATTTCTTGCTGGAGTGCTTTTTTGTTGGTGCCTGTCATGAATGATTCTAACATGCAAACTTCTAACAGTTCCAAGAAAAGTGTATGAATAGGCATTACTTTCGAAGTTTCTTGCCATGAATAGGGAAAATGACAGTTCTTACAAGTTTTGTAAACAAGTAAAGCTGTGAATGAGTCTGGTGTTTACAGAACTGGTGTTAATGAAAGTTTTACCGTTTCAGTTTTAAATTTTTTATTTTTTTTTCATAGATTATAGGCTCAAGGTTTTGCAACTTATATAATTATTTACTTTGTAACTCTCAATGACTGCTTACAAGAGTATCGCCAGACTGTTCTTGACAAAAAAAGGTACCAAAGGAACTCCACTGGTGGGATTCAAATCCAGGACGTTTAGTTTAGAAGCTGTAGTTGTTCACTATAGTGCCCTGGTACTATAATAGTGTAGTATATGAACCATTTGTTTTAGTAAAATGTTAACTGCAGTAAGTAGAGGACAAGGGGCATGCACTGAAAGCATATACTTGGTAGTCATCTAATTGTGGCATTTATTCATTGATTTATTCATTTGTTCGTTCGTTCTTTCATTCTTTGCTTGTTCATTCATATTGTTTCTTACACACACCATGCAGATGCTAGACTTCTAGGGTCAAGGTCTTACTTTGATGTCAGAGTCCCATTTGGGGGAGGCATATGTCATTTACAGTGACAGCTCTTGTTTAAGCATATTAAAAATGATAATTGGACATGCATAATTCGATGCAGAAGGATGTTACACAGATGATTAATTTTGTTACGTCGCTAATTTACGGTTCTGTAACAGATTGTAACAGTGAAGAGAAAGTGGGAGAGAGTTTTGATTTAAGATTGCTATTAAAATTCACTGGGAGCAGTCTCACATTAGAATGCAAAATGAGTGTGTCAAATTTCTTGCTTCCCTAATGGGTTAACAGTTTCAGTTTCTCGCAGGACATATTGAAAAGGTGTCTCATTGCAGAAGTTTGAATGCACGTGTCAAACGAGGTTATTTAGATGCGTATGCTTAAAGTGAATTGTATGCTTAATTGATTGACACTTTTACCAGTGATTATAACTGTCCTGGACCTCTCTGCAACAAAAATCATCACTGGAAAACTGTTGTGATTGTTATCTGGTTGGTTATCTGGTTGTTCTATGTTGTCGTGTTGTTCTATGTTGTCGTGTTGTTCTATGTTGTCGGGTTGTTCTATGCTGTCGGGTTCTGTGTTGTCGGGTTGTTCTACGACAGGTTAATCCACTAATTGAACAACTCTTTTTGGAAGCAAAACATTTTGTGCAAGTGTATTTCTTTAGGGTGTGTGTTGTAGGAGTATAAAGTTGGTTTCAATTGTATGTCAGTCTTTCTTATGGACGGGCAGTTCACCTTACCATCGTGCGTGGCAAGAAACTGTATTAGATACCTATCCTCTGTAAGAGAGTGACACCTTTCTCACATAAAGAGACATGGTCGGTTACAGGTCTCAAACCCATGACCCTCAGTCAGTTAGAGGTTAGAACACAAACACCATATGAAACTGGTTGTGTTTGTTAGTGAGAGGTTTTTGTTGTAGAGAAGTTGTTGTTGTAGAGAGGTTAATCTATTAGTGAATTACCTGTTTGGGAAGGAAATTGTACTGTGGTTGTGGAGAGGTGTTTTTCCTTCAGAGGTGTCATTGAAAGTATCTGGCTTAAATGTGAATACATTCTCAATGTTTTTTGGAAGAGGAGGGCAGCTGTATGTGGGAAGAGCTTGCTTATATTGAGCTGTTGTTCAGTGAGTGCTGCCAATGGGGTTTATTGCAGGGAATCTTTGTAATCAGCAGGCTTGCTGGAAGGTTTATGTAACAGTTTGTGTCATTAATTGCCAATGCTGTAAGGCATTATAACAAACCTTGTATAAAAGTTAAAACAGGGAATGTACATGTACAAATCCCTGTATGGTTTATGGGAACCGGTATATTCAGGGCTAAAATTGAAAAATAACCTATGTTATACAGAACTGTTTTCTGTAACACTATCTGTACTGGTATTACAATACAATGCTATTTACATTCATGCATAGTAACTAACTATACAGACTGGTATAAATAAGTCTTGAAAAGTTGAAATCTCTCAATAGTTGTGCAGCTGTTCTCTTTATTGCATCAGAATTGGATTCTTCATCCCTGTAGAAGTGTATTTCCTCACATAAAACAATTTATAAGTGTTTAGATTTAAAAAAAAAAGACAATATGTAATGGGAAATACAGTTTTGTTTATATCTTACATTTTCAGAGATTTGAGTCATAACCGCATCACGCTGATTGAGCCAGGAGCCTTTGAGGGTCTTTCTGAACTTAGAAGATTGTAAGTATGCTTGTGTGTGTTGCAGTGCAGGATAAAGACAACTAAAACTGGAACAAGCTCTTGGTGATGTAGTATATGCAGGGTGCAGCCAGGACTTCAGCATGTGCATTATTGACCCAATAGCTTTATTATAAACTTCTCAAAAATCCTGTCACATGCTGGTCATAAAACTTTTTCTGTTGCAACATCTGTCAGACAGTTAGCATATTAGACTCTTTGTATGTTTGACACAGATTCTCAGTCCATTATATATTGAGACCTGTGGCAGGCTCTGCTATTATGATTGAAAGATATAAACTCACAACTTTCTTCCCCCAAATAGGGTTGAAATTTAAGTTGTATTATCTTCTGTTTTTAACTATGACTTGGTAGAGCCTGTAGAGCCTGTGTCTAATATAACAACTTATGGTAATTTTGTTAACCTGCAATCATCAGATGTTAGACCTCCAGTGTAGTCTGAAATCCACCTCACAAATGACAAAAAAAGTATTTGAATATGATATAACTGGGAAAAAAAATGATTATGAATTTTACATATCTATATCAAGTTTGTTTTCTATCAAGAGATAATTTGAAGTTTATGAATGACTAAATTTGCATTTCTTGGTATTTGAAAATGGCAATTTTAATACGAAGGAACCCTGCTGTGACAGTGTGTGTTAAACTCGGTTTTAAGTACACGAGTTAAATTTCAGTTAGACTTCTTAGGGCTCCTTTTACATGAAAATTATAGTTTAATTTCAGATATTCAAAAGGTTCGTTATAAAGGAGAGTTTTTAAGAAGTTAAAGAGACAGTAATTTAAGAATGAATAATATTGATGTTCATAATTTTATGACCTTGTGCTGGGTCAATTGTTCAACAAAGGAAGTATTTAGTGTAATTACATTCGGAATTCCTTTCATGATGAACAAGCATAATGCATTTCCATTTTAATTAATTTTGCTTGTATAGGAAAAGAAGTTGTTACTTTGAAAACTTCTGTTTTTGATGTTTTGACTGTACTCTTGACATAGCGGGATAGAATATAGGGGTTGCTTTTGTCCATCTGTCTTCATATTTAATGTCTGTTTTATGTCATCTCCTGTGTACCAGTTTTGGGTCCTTATTGCCCCTGTTTAATGATTTTAAACCACTTCCTGGGTCATGCATGTTGTTTGGAAGAAAGAGTAACATTTCAGAGGCCAATAGTTAAGATTGTGTCTTGTCGATCATTACAGTCATGTACATGTTTATATTAGTAAATTTTGTTACTGATTTTCATGAAACTTTGGTCAAGTGTTCACATCATTGAGTGTAGAGATGCTAAACTCCAAAGATCAGCCTGTGGTCAGAGTTACAATTAAATGTTTAATATTGTCTCTCTTGGTTATGTTTTGATGTCCATCTTTCAAAACAATAATGAAACACAAGATGAGAATAATATAAGCTGATACCTCCGCTCAGAAATGAGTGAACGCTACCTTCACATTGAGTGGTTGCCATCTTTTTTATTTGAGATCATATGATAATTATTTATTATGTTTGATTGCAGGGACTTATCTGACAACAATCTTGGAAGTATAAATGGCAGCATTTTCTCAGGATTACCTAACTTACAAAAACTGTACGTATATTGTTGTTGTTGTTGTTTTTGTTGTCGTAAAAAATGGACTATATGTATTTATAATTATAAATGGATAAATTACAGCTGAAATGGGAAAAAAGGGCATGAAAAAGCCACGAAACTGTTTGAATAGATGCATATACCAATATCATCTATTTACAATTGTAGCTACAGGGTGCTGCCAAAATATCTGTGTATCATAATATATCAGATACACCAAAAGCGATGTGCATTTACTATTGCAGTACTAGAATATAAAATTGATATGATGTCATGCCCTAAAATGGAAACAAACTTAAATTAAGTTGATTCTGAGAAAGCTCTATAACTATTAAGGATTCAAGCTATGCTTGTGAGAAAGTTGACCATTTCTGAAGGAGTCTAATTTAGTACAGGTTCTTCCAAAGGAATATGTTCTGTTAAACTGCCCACCTGTACACAAATGAATTAATTACTGATGAAATGGGTGTTTGAACAGTGAGAAAAAATGAAGGCTATTGAGAACCTATTGAGTTCAGTTCTGGAGTAAACTGGTAAAATTGCCTGGGTAACTGCGGTGATGAACCTAAGCTCCGACTTAGACAGAGACTGGAAGTTTAACATATGATACTATTATGGTATCAAGGGCACATATGTATATACATATATTGTCCAGTGATACATTAACAGTTAGGTAAACAAATATCTGGTACCAGATTGGACTTAAAAATTAAACACAAGAAATCACAGTTTGAATATTTTAGAGAAATATTTGCTTACACATATGATTCAAAGAGACTCATATTTTCCTGTAATTATTTTTGTTTGTCAAAAAGTGAAACTTGCTAAACAATATTTCCTTCCCATCTTAATAGCAGCTGTCATTTCAGACTTAGAGTATTGAGATAAAAGCTCTTGAAATGCTAGTAAAAATCGTTCAAAATGCTGAAATTTTGAAGGATAATTTAAGCTACAGTTCTTAAATTCAGTGGTATATTTACGACAATCCAGCTGTTGGTCTTCCCAGAAAGACATTTCAGAAGTAATAATTGATTTATAAATGCAGGTTATTTGTAAGTTCAGTCTCAAATCGAGTTTATTCTATATGCAATTTGTGTCACAAATCATATTTATTTCTTTTGAAGTTGTCATTAATTTAATCTTAGGAAAAACCTACTGGCTTCAGATGTCAGTCGCAAAATGTTTGATTTCTTCCTGTATTGAGAGTTCATTGCAATATAGATGTATCTCATTAATGAAATAATGGAGGTTTTACAACTGTTTTGCTCTGAAACCGCAATATGGAAAAGTCAATTGATTGCTCTAGAATTATTCTTAATTTCATTTATTCCTACAAAATTTGTTGTTTACATGCTAATATTCTGGTCGCTGGTTGAATAAAGAATTGTATGGACTCGCAGAGTGTAGTTTTTGCAGAAGATAATAGTGCGAGGAAAATGAGTAGGCAGTTCTTGGGATTACTTGGAGCCATTTTCATGCGGGAGAATAATAGATTGAAATGGGTCTTCAAAGAGAAAACGGTTTAAAGCATGAATTTTTTTGTGCAACAAGAGACTTAGGGATGTTTTGCTGATTGATCCAGGCTAATGTTTAGATTGTTTAGAATTTGGAAGATGAGAAAGGAATCATGAGTGAAGTAGAAACATTTCAAAAATATTGAATCAAGCCGGCTCCCAGTGCTCTGTATAATGCAAATTAGAGAATTATTTTTGTCAGGCCCTGATGTCTCATACTTGACTGCCTCCCTTTTAAAATAGTAGCTGATAAAATAGTGGATTTAAAGGCCCATTAGCACTTTGGATTCTCATAAAGAGATAATTAAATTTATGGATAGAATTATGATAGAATTCCTAGAGAAGGTTTTTATTTTTAGCAAAACCCTTGACAACTGTGCTGTATATATAGTGTGTGCTTTAGATTTATAAAAGTAACATTAGGAAGGCTTTCATAGTAATACAAGGGCTACAAGTAATTTTACATCCAAAGTGCTAATGGGACTTTAACCATTGTGGCACAGACAACTTTCTGCTAATTCATGTCAGGCCAGTATGCAGAGCTGTCCATTCATGTCAACAGTTGTTTCTGAAAAGTCATGTTATTTTTATTTTCAGAATGTTATCAAATAACAAGTTGAATACAATACCAGAGGGTACTTTCAATGATCTACCAGCACTTAGGAGACTGTAAGTGTACTCTTGTCAAACACATACATTTCACAGAGTTTTGTTCCTAACTTTGTATCATTACATCATCTAATGGGTTCTTAATTCATGCTGCTATGAATGGAATGGGCAATTCATCCCTTAGAGGCATGGTGGTGTAATGGATGTACCATAGGGACAGCGTAGAGCATCAAACCCGTAACCTAAGGGTTGTAGGCTTGATTCTAATCACAACAATTCCACCAATGCCATCACCACACTTAATTTTGGTGCAAGTACTGGTCAAGATTCAAGAAAGCAGTCATCAAGAGTGAATCCATGTAGATATAAATAAGTTAAAACTTCCTTTGGTCTTTGGTCCTTTGGTCTGTCAAAATTGTAATTATCATTTGCATATTGAAAATTGTATTTTCGCAAAGTAAATGTATAGGCCTTTACATATTTACTAGTTTGTTAAATATTCATGAGCCATTGTATTTTACATGATATTCAGAACAGTAGTTTACAGTATTTCATGGTCATAGTAGTTTGGGTAGTGATTAAGTATGCTTTTGCAAAGTATGTGAGAAGTACTTGTACATAATTATGAGAGTTTCATCTAAAGTTTCTTTGACTTACTTGCCTTGTATATATACGTCAGATCTGTTTTATGTGCCAAGCTAATGAATTAGTACTACATTGCAACACAGTCACCTATTAGTCTAATTTGCCTTTGCGAAGACGACCATTTGCGCATTCTTAGTACTTTGTTGTTTTCTTTCACAATTATATTTATATTATACATGTATATGTATTTTCACATGAAATTATATTTTGTTTCAGAGATTTTCAATCAGATTATCTGCGTTGTGACTGTCACTTGAAATGGATTGTGAAATGGACAAAGTTAAAGAAAGTGAAGATTAAATCAAGCACATCCTGTGCAGTTCCAAAGGAGTTAAAAGGAACAGCCTTGAAGAGGTTGAAGCAGAAGGATCTTCACTGTGGTAGGTTTATACTGCACCTGAAGGGAATGTGTTGTAATCACTTTGTCCGTCTGCTGTTTGGTTAATTCAGATTGCATCTCAGCCATTACTCTTTAATATTTATGGAATTTCTATATAAATTTTGGAAACCAATGAAAAGTGGTATGCTCAACTTTCAGATCTCCGCTAAAGATCACGGTCATTCTTTTGTGGTCTATATGGATCTTAAGTAACTTCTGGTTTTAGTATTCATGGGATTTCAGTAAAATTTCACAACATTGCAGAGTGTAATGTGTTGTGTCTTCCTCAGATGTCAAGGTCACACTTGGATCTCAAAGTCCCTTTTTTTTACGATAGCTCGTTTTTTCATATTAAGTAGCTCATTCAGACATGATTCAGGGACGGCTTTGTGACATGATGGTTTGTATGCTCTCTTGTCAGAGGCCATTAGCTCAGTCTTGTGAGTCACACTTATCTCGGCGAATCATCTTCCAGTCTCAAGAGGCAACATTACCACTTGTTTGCAGGTACGCTGATCTGTACTGATTAGCACAAACCAGCAACAGATTACCTTAAATCACAAGTCAATACATTATTAAACGATATCGTGCGTTCATTACTTAAAACACCAATTAGGCATAGTGTTATAAAACTTGTGTTAAACTCGGCTTCTTGCTTAATGTTTGTATAAATGAAATATTAAAACATTTGAAAGTATAGTGCTTTTTCATTTCATTCATACAGCATTGGAGGCCAAAAACATTTTGTGCTCAAACTGAGTCAAGCATGAAAAACGTTTAATAATCATGGGGCCTGGTGTCTAGTCAGTCTGTCTAATCATGTGTATTTTGTCAGATTTTATCTTTGAAATTCCTGATTTTTAATTACGAAATGTTATTTATCTAACAGATCGGCCACTAGAACTGCCCTTGTTTGAGATAAAACCGGGAATGAGTCAGATTGTGTTTGAGGGAGACAAGCTTCCGTTTGATTGCCAAGCGTCTGTTGTTGACCCCAACACGAAGATGTTTTGGTTGCGTCGTGGTGCTGTCGTGGAAACCAATCGTTCACAGGGAATATTTATTCACACGCGGAAGACGCCAGATAATACGGTGATGATGCACTCTCTTGTGTTGGAGGACCTGAAATCTCCTCAGAGTGGCGAATGGTTATGTCTTGTCTCCACACCACAGGTACAGTTTCACACTTACAATGAATGTAATTAAATTCGCAAAAAAAAACGACCCCCACTCCTCAGACTATCGGGATATGTACGGTACAAATATATATCCATATAAACAGAAACTCTAGAGTCACAGAGTAGGAATTGTTAAACTATTTGTTGTATCCAGGCATTCTTTTGTTGTATCCAGGCATTCTTTTGTTGTATCAAATAGGGTTCATTATAAACAGTCCTATCATAATTGTACCGATAGCTGCACAGCCATGTTTATTGTATTGCAATGCCATTACCGGGTATATGTTACGATGCATTTTAAGCATTTTGCATATTGATTGGAAACTGAGAAGTTTTCCTACTGAAAAAAATACGCATGCATATTTCCAAAGAGCTTCATTTAAATATTTATCAGATTCACTAGATATTGGAGAAGGGAAGTCTGGGAGTAGAAGTTCAGTTATTGTTTCGCTTTTAAATCTAAAATTCAAATGTTTTCACAAATTGATTCAGTCAGAATCGCTTTCAGAGATGAGATCCATGTCTGTTCAATGTAGACTTCCATTTTATACGCAGGTTGAATAATTTGTTGCGTAAGATACTGATATGACAGTTTCAATAAATTCGACGGCAGACAGCTGAATGATGTTTGTTTTTTATCGTAGGGTAATGACCAATCATAACTCCCAGTTCTGTTGGGAAGAATTCTGTTATGCAAGTCTGCATTGACGTGCCCTTTTAATTTGATATAACAGAACACAAAATTATTTCTTGCACGAGACTTGCTGTTTATTTGCGTCTTCATACATACAAACTAATACATTTTTTAAGTTTATTGAACCCCAAAAATTGCATGCCAAATTGCAGTTAACTGTTTTTGACTGTAATAGGCTAACACTTTGGTTGCTGGGTCTTTTTTATGATTTAGATCCAGAGTCACTTGGATTGTAAATTTTGAAATGAATACTGAATGACTTCAACATGTTGTTCTGAGCTCAATAAATATGATTTGTTGTTGCTTGCTGCAACACTAGCTGTTTATAGGCTTATAGTTATGGCTATAATAAAAGTTTATCAATACTTTCCTGTGAGACATCAAATTAAAGAATCTGTAGTTTGCATACCGTATACCACCATTCATCCTCGGTAACCCAGGCTATTCAGTATCCAATTGAATACCCTGGGCAAATTGACTGAAGAAATCTCGTACTCATGAATAATTAATGAGGTAAATTCAAGCCTTTCGATTGGTTTCTTGATATTTTTCTCAAGATAAACTATCCAATGAAATCGCGGCTCTCAAACCGCGCTAGGGAAACATTAAAATGGCAGCCTCCATGCTTGTCGCGATGTAGTTTTAAACAGTTTTGTGCATCCTCGCCTCGGATTGCAGATTTCTATATGATCGTCCCTTAATGGGACAAAACAAATCAATCATTTTTTTCAACGTTCTGCATGGCGGTCTTATTTGGGATCTCTTCATTGTGGAGGTGCTCTTTTTTTGTAGCATCGATTTCTTTGATGAAAAATAGTCTGAATATTCATGTTTCAGTTTTGCCAGTCTATTTTCCCACGGTATATGACGGAGAGAAGCGGCAGGAATTAACCGTGGGTTCCGACGATGACCACCATTTAAATGCCCAAAGGGGCGTAACATATTTGACCCAGGGGGTGTTTATTAAGGACCATTTAGACTAAAAGCCATCCACAGGCAGTCTGGAACTATTTGATTTGATCCCCCTTTGTTCAAAGAGCAGATAGATTAGTTTAAGACTGTTGCACCAGAGCCAATCAATTAGCATTTTATTTCATAACGCACACATTGCAGTGATAAAATGATTTCAGTTCAGAAGGTACCAGTATAGAATCGCACAAGATAAACATTCATAACCTTTCTTATCATCTGATTATAAGAATGTCACATATTTTAGAGAAATGCATATGCAGGCAATGCAGGTGCAGGTGCACTAATTATCTTCAGAATATGTTTGGCTCTGCTAAAGTTTACGTTCTTGTTTTTTTCAGGGGAATGTTACGAAAGCAGTTACAATAGTTGTTATAGATAGCAATGCACCGCAGTGTGAGAAAAATACCACCAAGACGAATAAAGGCGTGTATATGTGGAAGGCAGCTGTTGCCGGGGTAACCAAGGAATTGCCATGTAAGCTCGGTGATGGCATGATTGTGCATACCTGTGACAAGCTGGGTAGATGGACGAATCTTGACCATACAGCTTGTGAATTTACAGATGAGGTTACAAGAAGGTTACAAATTATTGCTGAGGTAAATAGGGGGTACAAATGAACCTGTAATAGTGATGACTTTAACCTTGAGTAGCCAGTACTCATGTGTCCCATTTGTCCTTTCAAATTTTAAATACTGTAAAATTGATACTATTAGCGATGATTTCATTTTTGCTATTTCGCAAAATTACCGACTTTGCTAATTTTAAAATCTCACAAAAGATATATTTGTCACAGATATTGTTTTACTTTTAGAGATTTCTAATTTTACGAATATAAAATTCAAGAACAAGTCTGCTTACAAATTTCGAAATTTTCGTCACACAAAAATTACCCAGTTTACAGTATACCTGTATGAAGAACTTTTTATTGACTGAAAACACAAAGCAGCCTCCTAATGTCAGTGGCTAATTATGATATCATCCTTGGATGGCTTTTCAAACCAGGTTTGATTGTATAAAAATTAAGCTTTAAATAAAAGGAAATTTTAGAAATTGTTGAAGTGTTAACATCATTTTCACTTATTAGAATTTGTTTTATTTCAGAAAAATACAAATTCTTCAAAAGTTTTGACTGATGCTAAAAACTTGGAAAAACTAGTGTCTGCACCATTCAGAAACAATGAGGACCCACTGTCTACAATAAATCCTGAGTATGTCGACATGGCATCATTGGCAATATACAGGCTTAGCCAGCGAGCATCTTTGGGCGAAGAGGTAGGTATAGTAGTGTGGTATTGTAACTGCGCAGGACTACACTAACAAGAAAATATTCTTACACACAAAACCCAGCTTCTTTTACAGTACTTGGAACTGAAGAATTTCTGATTCAGAGGGCCCAACCCATGGCCAAAGGGGTGTGAAACCCCTTTGGTTGTCATGACTCCCTATAAGACAATAATGTAGTATTGGCCTTTTCCCAGAAGTATCTAGAGGATGACTCAGCTACCCTCACTTTATTCATACAATTCAGTTTAAAGGAATTGACGTAAGCTTATGTAAAAGATAAAGAAATGTGTTTAATATTTAGTACACCAATATCTCATTGTAAAAGTCAATATTTTGGTTTTAGCTCGTTTTCACAGATAATCACCTCACTGTTACACTAGTGGGGCTTGTATTTCTATTTTTTGAGTGGATACTGGTATGAGACCAGTTTCCGACAAAAAATAGAGGTTTTCTATATATTTTTTCTTATATGTGTTTTGTAAACAAAAGTCATCTACACATTTACAAACTTCGTTTATCCTCTTTTCAATGTGTAAACAAGACCAGTGTCGTTTGCCTGCGTACCAAAAATGGGGCCCCGAAAGGACAGCCTAATTAATGTTAATAACTTAAGGTACAGGACCAGTTTACGACATAATTTCACACTGAACCGTTTTGGAATAATAAATTATTTAAATCTATGGAAGCTTTTATTCTCTAAAATGTAAATTCCTTTTCCTACTCTTCCGACACTCATAATGAGTGTCTGTCTATTATTCGTTCCGTGCCGCTTCATTTCGTACATCACTGTATTATCATTTCACAACACTTGAACTGTGCCATATTTTGCAAGCATTTCAGTGATGGTGTATAATGTGAATTTCTTTGAAAGTACTTATCTTTAGAAAATGAATTTTGTTCGCCTGCTTGTTTGGATGATGCTGTTCGAAACTATATGTTCCCATTCAATGAAAAGTTACGCAAAAACTTAAAAAAAACGGCGGGGAAACTGGTATGATTCGAACGGTCCAGTATTGTGCTACTTTAGGTCTAAAGGGTTTGCCAGTGAGTTGAACTCAAACTTAAATTGAAAATTAGAAAATTGCATGACAAACAATTTTTTTGGGATTATGTCTGCATCATAGGGTGGAATATCATAGCTGGGGCTCAAACACTGCATGCAGATGCAGTGTTTGTTTTTAACTAAGATGCAGTGTTTGGGTACCATTTATGATATTTCCACCTGTAGTCTGCATCTGTAAAATCAGTATTTTAAGTGACAGTGGGGATAAGAGTATTTTATTCTTTGTTTTATTTTCCTACATTAATTTCTTACTTAAAAGAAGTAGAAACTCTGGCATGGTTTTTGCTATCATTTATTCCAACTTACAGTTTAATTTTTGACTTCATGTATTTTTGTTCCCAACATTTCGGTTAAACTGATATTTCTTTTCAAAAGATTAGAATATGAAAAACTTTGCAAACTGATTTATCTCAATAACGGAACCAAAACAATTTCAGATGGTGTTCAACTTACTGAAAGTAGAACTGCCTTTCTAAACCCATTTGTACCTAGATTTTTGAAATGGGATCTTCTGGCTTCCAATTTGGGCAGGTTTATCTCTTTGAATAGGGATGTTTTGCAGAATTGTGATCAAAATGGCTAAGAACTATATCCTGAGCAGACATTTTTATTTGTCGTCTGCTTTGGGGGATAGATGTTTGGTAAGGTACATAATTTAAAAGACACTAGGTTTGAATGGGTTAAGCATTTATATTGTCCCTTTTAAATAAGTGTTAAGGTAATGATTGGTGCAGTGCATCTTATGTATTATGTTTTAAACAGGCTGTTACGTCTAAGTATTGTAATGAAACTAAGGAAAATGTTATTTCATAGTAGCAGAGTTTTAATAGACGAGTTCCGCATAAAATCCTCTCAGTGTTTACACTAAGCAGTTTTTGCTGCAGGGGAGGAAATCATCAGACAAGTGCCTGTATCTGATGTAACTCATTTCCTCTATCTGATGCTGCACTTTGAATATCATATTTGCATAGAGCAAACTTCGTCTTTGCACAGGGTGTACATATTGATAATTGCTGTTTACTAACACATTAGATTCTGCTTGTTTGCCTTTGCTTGCTTTTGTTTTATTCCCATCTTCAGTAATACTTGTGTTTGAGTTAAATATGCTGTCAGATAATATAAACAATGATTTGTTTATAATTATGATTATTAATAGTTCTATTTCCGCTAGTTACTTGCAATATTTCCTACTTGAGATGAAGCTGGTTGACAAAAGATCATGAGAAATGTCATTAGAATAGCTAAGCAGGGGGTTGTATTTATAAGACTTTTGTGATAAGCTGGGGGAGTGTTTGCGATGCTGTAAAGGTGAAGCAGGCTTGTACTGGAGTCTTTGATGAACCAACTTAAACAATAGTTGTATGTTTACACACAGTATTAACTTCTCCACCTTCAAGTATCTATACAACAACTTCCTCGCATTATACATGTACAGTAGTGGGGAGAAAACAGATCATTGTCCTGCCATTATGGAATGACAGGCTAAGCAGAAGAGTCAGTGCACAGCCCTAAATTAAAAAAGGAATACCTTATTACTCTTGGAACAAATTCATACAAACTTAATTATTTTGTGTGTTCTGTTTTCAGATTGTGAAGTCAGTGTTATTCAGCGCCAGTAAAATCATGAATATCAGTACAAGTATCCTCAATGAAGCTCAGAGACAGAGAAAATCACTTTCCAGGTATACACATATACTACATTACTTAAATGCAATCGATATTAAAAACCAAATTGCTATGTATAATATAAACTTAAATGGTTCACTTTGTTTCATTCTTTCAGTTGTTTGGCACTTCATTTAAAGGATGATTTAAAGGATCATTTTAACAGTTACTATTAATAAGGACATTTTGTCCTTACTAATAGTAACTGTTAGTTATCAAATTGGACAAAGATATTGGTTTAAACTTTATAATTATACTCCTAGATATGAAGTATAGGGACTATTTTGGAATCATGCTCATCCGTCCGTCTGTAGTGTAATTCAATGACACCTCACAGGAGTAATTAGTACCATGCCTAGCTGTGAATACCCTCAGCATATTGCTCGAGGCAATTGAGCACCTTTAGTAATAGCTGTAGACTTAAGTTTTGTACAAGTTATATTCTAAACCACTTGTACATTCAGTGATTTGGTTTTTAGACGTTAAGTAGTACTCGAGCTAAAACAGATTGTAGAATTTTTGTCAAATGTTTTTTTTCTGAAAGAATTCATACCTATGACTAATAGCTTAGGTGTCTAGATCTCTGCCTACACACCAATACAGCACTGAAAATATCTGTATACAATTATTTCAGCCGTTGTATGTTGGCAAAATACAGCGCAGTGATCTCCCTTACATTCTACTACACCACAGAAGTCATTGTGCTGTTAGTTAACAAAATGATCTTTGAAAGAAAAAGGTTTTAAATAAAAAGCAATACTTTTTCAGTCAGACAACTTGCAAATTTGCAAATTAATTTCCCTGCAAGCAACATATCAGTATAGATAGTGTTCATGTGGGGGGGAATTGCTGAAATTTTCGTGATAAAAAGCTATTGTAGGTGCAAATGTTAGGAGATTGCACTGCTGTATAAAGATCAGAGATAGTGTGAAAATATATATATATAACTGCATCATTAATATATAATTGCAGGATCTCAAAGGCTGTTGAGAGCATCCCAAGTCAGATAAAGAATCATAATAAATTCAGCAAATCAGAGGAATTTATTGTAATAGAAGCCAGGACATTCTCGCGCAGTCAATTTACAGGAATGCAGTGCAGTAGACTGGATCTTACATTTGACGAGGCTGCACATAGACTTGTACAGAGTCCGACTGGTTTTGTGTTTGTCTGCAGTGAACCAGTCAACGATACAAATTATGCTTACTTAAAATTGGTAAGTTTAGTTTCTTTGGTGTTCACTTTTGTGTTGTTTTTGCAGCACATAAGCAAGTAAACTACTTTCCATCTATACAGTTCCAAATTGACCAGTCCGTAAATCTGCACCCCTATCTTTTGCTGCTGGCAATAAACATGATATTGTGCTGCTACAGGGTAACATTCAGGTGAAACTGACAGGGAATTGGGGTCAGGTAAAAGAAAAACTTGCAAACTCTTCAAAAGTTGTTAGGTACCAGTATGTAGGGAGTCATGCTTGAGTCTCGACAGTTTCCCCTGTGGTGGGTTCCTTTGGTCTGAAGGGACTATAAACAGTCTTATGACTGATTGACATCTCCAATTGTGATGCATCAACAGAGATCAGCTTACAGAATTATCTTTTCTAGCACAAGCCAACACAAGACTCGGCTCTGTCTGTAAAAAAATGTTCAAACTTTTAACCCGAGGAGACAGGCTGTTTACATGAAACCAGAATGTCTCCCACAGTGGGGTGATATTTCATATTTCAAAGTTAATGCACCTGCTTTGGATTCCAAAAAAGCCAGGCGGAGAAGTGCATTGATAGCATGGCATTGAGTTCAGATGTTGTACTGGTTTTCCTTATCTATTACAAAATACTGTTTGTGTTCTCTCTATTGCACATTGAGATGTTGAAGGAAGAAAGGATATTACTGGTTAGCAAACATGGACATTTAGCTTTGGGTAATGGAATAATAAACTCTGCATGAACAAATGACTAAATATGCAGGAGCAGATCATAGAACTATCAGATCAGGCATTATGATTCACAAGTCTTCAGCAGAATTGTGCCAGCATATTTAAGAAAATGGCATTTTAAAATCTGCTGAAGAACAATGCTGAATACGGGCCTTGATGGCATTAAATATCGTATTCCTGTATTAGAACAGGCTGAGACATTAGGAGAACTGCTTTTCAGCGTTTACATTTCATTTAGCACAAGTGCATGTAGCCAGTAAATTTGTGTGATTTTTATCATTGTCTGTGTTTGCCATGCACAATTTCATATTACTGCAGCAAATTCAATGCTTTGTTGGGAATGAAATCAAGGGGAAAAAGACTGATAAAATACAATCTTGCTCCAAACTGTCTGCCAGTTTATTGACAAGTGAGAATGTGGTTCATTTAGATAGTTTCAAAAGCTTGATGCAATCAGATGTAAAGGTTGTTTAAGAAGTCATATTTTGTGATGATGATATTGATGATAAGGAGAAGACTGGGATGATTATGATGATGATGATGGTTAATATTAAATGTTGATCAGTAGTAGCACTCTTAGTCTCAGTCATGATGATGATGATGATGATGATGATGATGATGATGATCAATAATTGGAAGCAGGAGATTGTGCACATTTTCCCCATCAAATCATCATTATGATTATAGTGATGGCGATTATGCTTGTTTTTAAATCAATACCAGTTATACATACCTGTCTCTGTACAGGGGCGGAGTGATTTGATTATCTACTGTGTGCAGGAAGCATCCATCACAGTTGTAGGCACTATGCTTTTTGTCAAAATATCTAAGCCAAGTTAAATAAACTGCCAGATTGCCAGAGAAATCTCTTTGATTGCGAAGATTTTGCCAAATTAGCACTGTCAGCTCTTTATCTATCTTGGGTTCTTTTTTTCAAGTATTACCAAATCTTGTCACAATATTTAAGGAATTAGAATTCAGTCACTGAAGACACTGGAATTGTTACCCTTTGATTGCTAAGATGCCCGTCTGCTGTTTATTTTAGAAAGCTTTTGTCAAATCTTCACCAAATTTAATCATGATGTTTATGGACATAATATCTTTGCAAAGTTATTTAACCAGCTGGATTATTCCGCCTCAGTAACAAGCTTTCAAATTGCTAAATTTTGCCAGATTAGCGCTGTCTGCACTCTGGCTTGGAAAGACTTTCACCAGTCTTCACCAAATCAGTCAAGTGGTTTCATGTCTATGGGCATTTTACCCCAAACCTGACAGGTTATTTCTTGACTGTTTGGCATTGTTCACTTTATAATGTACTGGCTACACCTGATCAGGGTATGATAGCATACAATGGGACAAATTTACCTAAACTTTTCCTTTGAAAAATAATGCCTTAGAGTGCAAATAGATAATATCTTTGATGAAACCGATCAACCTTTGTTAGATATGTAAGTTTTTAATTAATCATTGGCCAAATGTAAGATAAAATCCATTTTTAATGATAAAATATGATTAAAATATAAAGGAAAGATGATTACTGATCTCTTTGAAATTAATATGAAATCGCCTGGGGTTGATTAGCTTAGGAATATACCAGTAAAATATAACATCAGGGCATTAGGGCATGCACTGATTCTGCCTAATAACTTAAATTATCTCAAATAGATTTTTGAAAATATAGAAATCTTAACAAGTGGGAGCCAGGTAGAAGAAGTTTGTTTTAGATTGATTTGAGAAATAAGGTCAGAGATGTCTTAAAGTGATCTTTGGAGAAATAAAATCAGAGATGTGGATATAAAAGATTTGTGGTATACCGGTAAATAAAAAACGTGGCTGTTTTCTGATAAAAAACTTGGATTTATGAAGAATGTGTTCAGTTTTATCTCAAAGTCTGGAATATGTTTTTTTTATTAATATTTGTGCAAGAGAAACTGTTTGACATTTAAAAATTAGAAAAAAATGCAAAGGGGTGAAGAGATGTATCAAGTAGTGTACTGTATCTTTGAAATCTGCTAGACAAAATGCATGATGGATTAAGTGCTCTCTAATATAGGTGCATATGAATAAGTGATGCTTGTTTTAATGGATTATCATGTTTTATTAAGTGGGCTCCTGTAGATCGGTCTAGATATTATACTTATCATTGTAACTCGATGACGAAAATGATGGAATTGAATGTTTCAGTTTCATGCAGTCTCGAGCTAATATAAGTAGTGCCTTAGTACATTAGTAGACAGTTTATGACACAAATATTGAAATATCATCTGAAGAGTGGAACAGTTTTATATTATTTTCAGGAATTAGTTTGCTCCACAGTATATGGTAACAAAATAGTCATTCTAACATGACTCACAATTGTGTCTCTGTATACAAAGAGTAGAAAAATTATGTTATATTAAACCATAAACAACACGGGAACCGATATGCTGTAAACATGACGTCATATTGCGCCGCAGACGTAAATATGCTAGCGTAGAAAAAAGCTTTGCTTTATTCTCTTTTGTAATACCCCCCCCTCTGGTCATGTTAGAATCGAAATAACATCCTTTTCACCGCGGTTATCTCTAATAAACATGAATTGTCATGTACTGGCTAACCACCCCTCCTGCGTATCAGTACTCCAAATCATTGTTTATTAAACGACTAACACCACTGGAATGGATGTTATTTCATAAATAGAATATGGGAAGAATTTGTGTATAATCCACCAATGCTTTTCGGTGCAAGAAGTTTCGCTCACTGATTGTTCATGTAAAAAAAATTCAGTCTCCCGGACTCTCGTTGTGTTTGCAATTCTGGCTAGTTTAATTGTGATTTTTGTGTGTGCTCTGTTTGGCATCATTTCAAACACAGCGGAGGACTATGTATGTATGAATGTAACATTGAAAGTTGTGTAACTTGCTCAAATACTGTCACAATGTTTGAAGCTATGAAGTAATCTGGATCATCTGTTTGGAAAAGCAGTACTTGTGTCTCAAGAAAGGGTGCAGTCTATAGCCTTAGCAGCCACATCCATAGTGGAGTGGTTAGAGATGTAGACTTGAAATCACTATAATCTCTCATAGACTGAGGGTCTTGGGTTTGAGCCCTGCTACCAACCATGTCTCTTTATGTGATAATGTTGGCAGTTTCTTCTGGAGGATAGAGATCTATTACTTGCTCTTCACACTAATGATGGTTAAGAGACACTGCCAGAACAGTTGAAACATACAAATATAAATAGCTACTGGTAGTAATATTGAAATGATAATACTGTCATAATGTTACTGAAATTTTCTTTTAATTTTTTTCAGAAGGCAAAAGTTCTCAGGCACTGACTGCTTAACTAATTACTGCTCCATCATCTTCTAGTTATCTAACATTATCACAAACTTCCCCCGAAAAACCTTGGCTAATAATTTGACAGTTTATGTTCAAAATGGCTTATGATTGAAGTACAGCTTTTTGCAACTGAAAATTTTATCAAGTGATTATAAAGTGCAGTTAAGATTTGTTTGATGATTGGATGTTGGGTTTTTTTGGACAAGAGATTTAATCAGGATTGGCAGTTGTTTATAGGGAAAGTGTCTATGATAAGGTAATAAATTGGACAGATTTCAAATTTAATGGTGCTGCAGATTGCTAAAATGTTTTTTTGAAATATTAATACCCATAAAGTTATCTGCAGGAAATGGATAAGTGTTAACATTGATAGTTTTATAAGATAATTTCAGGCCATCAGCAGCTGTCAGTCTTCCTTGAGCAATTTCAGTAGTGAATGATTACAGTGAAACTTGTCTTATCTGACACCCGTTGGGATCACTTGTTCAGTCTGGTTAATGAATGTAGCTGGTAAAATCACGTTTTACAGTATATATTTTATGATTATATGACCATGGGACATGCCAGGTAGCAATTTTCCATTATAATCACATATGCAATTAAGTTGAATGCACTGTACTGGATGAGACAGGTTTTACTGTATGTGAAGCATTAGTTTTACAGTAAAGAAATATTAGATGCCATGGCATGCAAGGTCATGTTGACTGAGAGGAAACCTTGTAAAAATAACTAATACGATTTACCACTTGCCAGAAGATCACTGGTATCAGTCATTGAGAGTGTTTTCAAACAATTCATACAGTCCCTTTCAGTTCTTTGATAGCAGTTTTATAGAATGCTCATAACATGTTCTACCCCTTTGAAAGAAAACTTTTCTTTGATATAAAGCTTTCTTAGGGTATTGAAAATAGCCTTATTTCTTGGGACTCTAAAATTTCTATCATCTCAGTCTCAACAGACTTTGTAAATCTAGACAATATAGACCATGAATTGCCTGCAAGTCTGCATAGTTTGAATATTGTACATCTTTCACTATTCTGAACACCTCTGTGAACAAGAATTGGTAAGGTTTATATTGATAGGGAGACAGGTCCTATGTAGAAATTATGATAAAAGTCAGTTAGCATGTTTAATTAGGTAAATTTGCATTTGCAAAGTATTTGTATCCATCTATCTATGACTTACAAAATCTCATGATCTTATAGCATTTAAAAGTAACTGTGACAATTAAACTTTCGCATGAAAATTATTGACATGAAAGAAACGAGCATTCACCATTACGCTAAAGGGGCATGTGCATATTATACCCTGCGTTCGTGGTATGTGGCAGTTTGACATTTGATCCGAGTGTCGTGTGTATCATTTTCTACGGACCTCCATCATATTCCCCTTTGTTATACTGTAGACCTTTTATTGTTTGGCCTTTTGTTGAAAATAGCCGGGTCATATTACTTGATTATTATTTGATAAAATGAATTTAAGAAACAAGTTTAGGAGAGTTGGTTGTTTTGTAGGTGACCAGTTGGAGGCTCGGAAGTCGTAATAATTGTTGTTTAAGATTGAAAAAGGATTGTTTGTTTGTTTGTATATTTCTTTGATTTAAAGGTATTCATAACAATTGAAAAAAAATTCTCTGAAAGATTTAATATTTTAACTGAAAAGAGTTTGAGCTTTGCAATATAGCTTTTTATGATTAAACAAGACCTTTTAATAGGGGGATACAGTTTGAGCACGAAGGAAATACATGTATATATTGACGTTTTTAACTTCATGTTTAGTTTAAACAGTTGGATATTTTTTGTTATTAAATTGATATTAACCTGTAGTGTAAATATATTTTCATTGTCCATACAAGGCAGCAGTCTTGAGATTTGCGCTAATTTCCTATATAAACAGACCATTTAGCAAAAAAAAGGGGCTGATTAAATGGAATACATTTTGAGTGTGCTTCAAACAGATTGTTAATCTCCAAGTCAAATATTGGTCATTTTCAAGTGGGGTTCATTTTGAAGTCTCATTTTAAGAGCCTGCAGCTACTGTGTGGACAGGAAGGAATCAGTAATTTGTGGAAAGATATGCTTTTTAACTGAATGTGACTCATGCGAGGGTGATTTAGTAATAAAAGCTAGTGTCTTTTAAAAGGATTAGAATACTGAAGTGCTATTTTTGTACATTTTCAGGAACCTTTGACTTCACTCTTGGTACCAAAATCTGTTTTGCAACAACTGAAACCTGAAGTAAAGGATAGGGATAGTGGTAACGCATCAACAACAACAACAACAACCACTTCGGCACCAGCTCAAAACAGAAACATACACTTTCAGTTTATCTGGTATCAGAATGCAAACTTATTCCCTGTTGCTAACAGAAGGCACGAGGATCCTGTGCTACAAGGGAAGACCTGGAACGTCATCAGCTCAGTGATTTCTGTATCTATGTGTAAGTTTCGTTATTATACACACATCATATAGGGGAAATTGTTCGCTGTATGGATATAACAATCTCTGGTTATAAAGAATGAATTTGAAATTCCCTGAAGAGTTGGCTATAAACTAGAGTTTACTGTATTGTGTATGTTAGATTGTTCTTGTATCTGTATGACAAAATGGGTGTGTTATTAGATATAATTTTATCTATCTGTGTATAAAATCCCATTATATCTTTGAATACTCGTTAAAGAATAATGAACTTACTGATGGAATAATGATAAGACTATGTTCAAATTTCTCTATAATAATGCTGATGTTATCTATGTTTTATATTTTAAGCATTTTCAGAAGAGCGTGTCTTTCTTTTTGCAATATATCATTGAGAAAAAAAAAGGTGATATATCTGAAGCATGTGCCTTTGTTTTAAAACGAAAAAGTCTGGAATGTTTCTCGTAGAAATAATGGTCAATTTCGCTGGAATTACATTTTTCTTGGTCGAATAAGATCTACAAGTAGTTTTACATCCGAAGTAGTCTTTGGACTTGAAATAAAAATCTACCAATACAAGGAAACTTTATTTTTTTCAAAGTAAACTTGAACAAGTTTTGGAAACATTCTTCAGTACAGAATATTGAGGGTTGATCATGAGAATTATTGTATCAGCATATAAACAAAGAAATGGAAACTGTAAATTCAAGACCAACCCTCTATCTGAGCATACTTCAATACAGATATGATAAGATGTTATATAAAGATAATTATAAAGCAGGAAACCAGAGTTTGTTTTGATTTTTTTTTCTCTGGAATACCTATTGTGCAAAAATTTCATAAAAGTCGTTTAACAGTTATCAGTTAGAATCAGAACTTGTTCTGGTGCCAACACATGCCAGGTGTAGAATGATTTGAGCCTTACAGTGTGAAAGTTATCATATAGATGTTAATACTAATTTTTGACAGATCATTGGTAACTTGACATGCTACCCTTACCCTAACAGAACATGATAGGTAGGGGCTAAAATACAGACATTACTCAAGTCCACATCACAATCAGACTTGTGCTAATCTTTATAATATATAAATATAGGCTGCATTGCTGCCAGAGCTTGTACACACAAAACATAATCATTGTACTGTTTAGTTTCTCAAGGTATATAACTCACCTGATGTTTAATAGCAAATTATCTTCCCTTAAATACAGGATTCATCATTTATTAAGTCTAGGCATGTTGAGTGTGGGATGACATGCATTCAGTGATAGCTCTAACTTTTCTTTTGGAAATTGTTTTATATACTTTTAAAACAGATACTGTTTAATATCACTTAGGTAAGCAAAAGTAATAAATCCAGATTAGCCTGGTGAGAGTGAGGTGTTCAAGCCTGGCTCTTTGACTCTCTGTGAGGAAGACATTTAGTTTTATCTTACAAACAGGAAAAGATTTTGCCTTTGCAACATGTGCAGATCATGATCAACCTGCTCTTCCATGTAGTCTGATCACCCCTTTGAAGAGTGAGTGGTACAGTCTAAATTGAAAGATGGACACTTCCATTTTAGAACTTTAATGGCGTAAGGATTAAACCCCCAAAAGAAAAAAATAAACTTGGCCACAAAGCTCAAAGGTTTGTTTTGGCGCAGCAAGGTTCATTTGGTTGAAAAATAACAATAGCAACATAAATGTATTAAGGTGAGGAACATGAGAAGGAAGAGGCCAATTGCAGATTTTGCTTATCATGTATCCACAATTATCTAAGACAAGTAGCAGTAAAAATGTTTAAAGTCTGTCCCGCTAGGAAACAAGATACCATTTCCGTTGGAAAAATTGAGGTCATAACTTTAAAGATTATGAATATTATGAAAAAAACAACATAAAAAATTAATGAACCAACTACAGTTGTTTGGAAGGAAGTTCTATTGTTAAAATGCTGCTGTAAATGATTCAAGATCTAATCCGTGGCAGATATTTGAAACACTATCTGGCAATTATGATGGGAAAAAGAAAATGTGATATTTTAATGATATCAGAAAGAGCTGGGAGTAACAAAAACTTTTAATTTGGCCAGTTTTTGAAAGTAGAAAATTACAACTTTAAAAGTTGTTTGTTACTGTAAGGATGAGTTTGATCACCCCCTTTGTCAACTAAAATTAGTAAATTGGGGTTCGATATATCAGTGCTTTGCTTCAAGCTTGAAAGACTTGAAAGTTAGTAGTTTCTTACAGTTGATAGGGATCTAGTACTGTTCTTCCCAAGCACAATGGTTAAAGTAAACTACCCGCCTGTACAAATGACCAAAATACAGTTGAAATATGCCTTAAACTCATACAACAACAACAGCAAGAAACCTTAAAATAGCCACGTTCATTGTAATTCATTAGTTCACTGTTAAACACATGTTCTGTTATATAAAATGTTTATAAGAACAGATATATAAATTAAAACCAGCCTTCATGTTTTATCAGTTAAGTGTGCATACTTATGATTACTGTTCCAGGTTGTACCACTCACTTGGAATTAAATTTGAATTTAATTTCATAAAATTTTCTATTAAGGCTTTTGAAAGCATTTGTTGAAGAGAATTAAATGATCCAGTGCTAGTTATCTCAAATTTTTTACTTGAAATGTAATTTATGGATATACAGAATCCAATCAGAAGAAATAATTTAAGCAAAGTCCATTTATTAACAAAAGGTATTTAAATTTATATATTTCAGCGGTTCCCGTCGAGAACCTGACAGAGCCTATAGAACTGGCATTTGAGGTACCGGAAACCACAAAGAATCTTGTACCTGCCTACTGGAACTACTCGGCTAATGGTAAGGGTATCAATAAATCATGCTACTTAAAGTTCAAATAAAATTTCACAGTTGTTATTTTTTTTGAAGAATACTGTCTTTGGATATTATTTATGATAAGGCATTACAGTTTAAGTTTTTAATGTGGGCGGCAATAGCTCAGTGGTTAGAGTATTTACCTCTAGAATGGGTGTGATGACATCAATAAACTAGGGAAACTTTCTTTGTAATTGAACTAAAAGATATATTCTCATAACCTACTTTTTAGCTCACCTGAGCTGGCTCAGGGTGAGCTATTAGGATCGATGAATGTCCGTCGTCCGTCCACATTTAGTTCGTTAACGCTCTAGTGGTCACATTTTTTCCTTAATTGTCACGAAACTTGGTCAGGATGTTTGTCCCAGTAATTACTCGGACGAGTTCGAATATGGGTCATCTGGGGTCAAAAACTAGGTCACAGAGCCCAAAAATAGAAAAATCTTGTTAAGGCTCTAGAGGCTACTGTTTCAGTCCAAATATCCTGGCAATTTGTCAGAAAGGTTGTTTCTATGATTTCTAGCTCAAGTTTTAATATGGGTCACCTGGGGTCAAAAACTAGGTCAAGCCCAAATATGGAAAAACCTTGTTAACACTCTAGAGGTAACATTTTCAGCCCAAATATCCTGGAAATTTGTCAGAAAGGTTGTTAAGATGATTTCTAGCCCAAGTTCGAATATGGGTCATCTGGGGTAAAAACAGGTAAGCCCAAATGTGGAAAAACCTTGTTAACACTCTAGATGTTACATTTTCAGCCCAGATATCCCTTTAAGTTTGTCAGAAAGTGCAGATCATGATCAGACAGCAAAATAATGAAAGTGCAGATCATGATCAGACGCTAAATTATGAAAGTGCGATCATGATCAGACAGCTAAATAATGCATAGCAAACACTGCAGATCATGATCAGACAGCAAAAAATAAAAGCTGACAGTGCAGATCATGACCAGCCAACATACAATGAATAGCTTACAGTGCAGATCATGATCAGACAGCAAAAAATGAATAGCCAACAGTGCAGTCATGATCAGACGCAAAATAATGAGGCCTAGAGCTTAGATATTCAGCATGTGGCAATATTGACTCTCTACCAAGATTGTTCAAATCCCGACCTCAGGGTCAAAATTAACCCTGCCTGGGGGGTCTTTTGATTTTACATGAGCCAAAGGTAAAATTGATCCTTTCTGCTATTAATAACCTTTTTATTTTTGCCAATGGTAGACAGGTGAGCGATACAGGGCCATCATGGCCCTCTTGTTATTACCCCAAAGGCGGAAGCCCGTCGTCCCAATTTTGTCCGGAGCATTACTCCAAAAGTACTTGAGGGATTTTCTTCAAACTTAATACACTGACATAGCACATTAGTAGGAAGTGCAGTGTGTAAGAACAATAACTCTACCCTGCCTACTTTTAGAGTTATTCCCCTTTATCAGATTTACTTGAAAAAAAAATTCCAAAGCAGAACTCCAAAAGTACTTGAGGGATTTTCTTCAAACTTAATACACTGACATAGCACATTGGTAGGAAGTGCAGTGTGCAAGAACAATAACTCTACCTTGCCTACTTTTAGTCAAATAGAAAAATATCATACCTATACTGATAATGAACATTAATATAATTTTGCAAACCTTCTCTTCATTGCCTTATTCTTTTTCCACTTACTTGAAAACTGTACTCAGCATGACCATAACTATACGGCTTTTTAAGGATTTCCTCTCACCAAGTAAAATGTATGAAAGTACAACCTTCAGGTAACTTCTTCCAGGCGGGGGGATTAACCATGTGTAACATGGCTCTTGTTAATCATCACCCTGATTCAGCAACCTGTTTGTCTTAGGATGCCACTATTGTTGTATCCTCTAGCTGGCTTCTTAATACAGGTGTGACTGTATCATACTGTGTGTTAGCAAAAATATGTACACCTTCTTTCTTACTGCTAGTAAGCAAAAAATAAGAATTAATGATTGAATAACTCAATTATACGTGAGATTGATTTTACAGACTTTGATATTGTCATGAAGATTTGACTCTTACCCTGCTAGTGGTAGATGATTCTGGCTTAGTGCCAAGTGTAGATCATGATCAGCTTGCAAATCATGATCTACATTATTTGCTTTTCTGTCAGTAAATTACTGAGCACTCTTATGAGCAGTTTTGAGAATAGCCACACCTGTTTTAGAACTGTAGCAGAATACAGGTTTAATAACAAACTATTTTTCAGGTGGTTATGGTGACTGGCGTACAGATGGTTGCAATATTGCTGAGAAGCAGACGACTCTAGTGACAGTGCATTGTTATCATCTCACAGCTTTTGCTATCCTTGAGGTAGACAAAAAATGTCCTTTGTTCAGTGTTTTTACCTATTACTCAGCATCCCTCTGTTTTTATGCTCCTTTTATTCTTATTTTCAAATTTGAATTTTTTTCTCAGAGATAATTTGGTTGTTTAGTGCCTCAACTTAAGATAAACTGAGAGTTGCACTTTATATTTTTCTAATAATTAAGATAAAAAGTTTTCTTTTATCTTTTTCCGAGTAATTTCCCTGTTGCTACACTTGAAGAATAGCATGCACACTTACCGTAATGGTTTACTAAGTATGGCCAAGCAAAATACACACTTGTTTTCCTGATATATGCGCTGATTAAAATTTTTTTAGTGGTCACATTGAATGATTTGAATTTTATAAACTATTTCAAGGTTTTCACTGTCAGAATTAGAATATTTTTTAAAGACAACAATGTTTTTGCAGGAAACCATTAGGAACCAAAAACAGTTCTATTTGAAATACAGAAATGCAGATATTGCATAGAAATATTGTCGTGCCCCTGCTTTGGTATTGCAATCCTTTCTACCTAAGAGCATTTATAAGAGATTTGTCATTTGACTTTTGCTTTTGCCTCGTCCTGGTTAGCCTTGAAATGGGACTCAGGATATTTTGAGATCTCAGTCACCCTTCCATGCTGGCCAATCACTGCAGATTACACGCCCCCTCCCACCCCTTCACACATACTATTATTTTTTCTTCTTGGCACCTGGGTTTGCTGTTTCAGACAGTTTTATGACCTTTTGAAAAATCTTTGGACGTTATTTTTATAAAGGTTTTATCACAGGATTCGGTTGGAAATCAGTCCAGAACTGCAAACTTTCAGCTTTCCTTAACCTTGCCTAGAGTTATGACCTTTGACTTTGGGGGAAATTTGCAAAATGACCAAGAGATATAGAAATTATATCAGGTATTGTGTATAAGAACATGTTCTACTGAACATTTCCAAAATTAGAACAACTTTGTGTATAGGGGCACCAGTGTGTTATGGGCATATATCTTGTTTAGAGTGAGGGTGGGGTTTTTTTTTTGGGGGGGGGGTTGGAGGCAGAGGGAGACTGTTCTACTACATAGACAAATTTTGGATAAGATAAAGAAAATTGACCTGAGAAATGAATGTTGTTTTCTTCAGCCTTGCATGCTATTGTAGTACATGTGTATAAAGAGTCTCTGCTATGATTTCAGGACCAGAGTGAAGTGAAAGCTAACATGTTTCAAATGATGGAAATTGTTGTTTATATTGGAAGCTGTGTATGTCTGCTCTGTCTTATGGCGGTCATCATTACATACGTCTCGTGTTTCAAGTAAGTACGTCTGTACCTGTGTTTAGAGTAATGCCAGTAACTTGCTTTATATGGCTAGCTCGTAATTTTATTGAATGAAGATGATTTTTTCAGCAGAAATCGTGCAATATATTAATTTTGTTGTGTACAAGTTATGATTTTTTTGTATCTCTAAATGAGGCGGGGTGTCTAACATGTGATTTTAAGTCCACTCAAAATTGGATTTACAGTAAAAGTTTGGAGTGGTTTCTACTTTTTATACTGAACTCGAGCATCAACAAGGGGTGAGTTAAGCATCGTGTCAGTAAGCTCACCTGAGCATGTATTTATCACAAGCTATTTTGATAATTCTTTTTTCTGTTGTATTACTTTTGTCATCAACATTTGATGTTCAACCACATTTTTTTCTTATCCACAAAGCCAAAATGTTTCAAGCATGGTAGGGATGTTCTTAAAATGAATCTCTATAAAAGGTTCGCAAATATTTGGATCGGTGCAGGATTCTTGTTGCCATGGCAATGGAAAAACTTCTTTGAGAAGCATTTTGTCTAAAGGTTTTGAACACATCATCTGCCGTTGTTCATTTTATTGTTACTGACTCTATATATGTGCTTCTAAGAAATTTGCATTACCATTAAATAATTATATTCCCTACTAAAAAGTAAACATGCGACGGCACTAAAAAGAGTCATTACTTGTACTTTTACCAAATGAATTTTTGTGTCTTTTAATTTGACATTTGCATGCTCTACAATTTATATGATGTTTTTATAGAAACTTAAGCAGTGAAGCTGGATGATTATGTAAATATTGTGGTAATTCTTGCAGCTTACAGCTTATATGCAAAATTTATACTATAAAATATGGTAATTTTGCTGCCAAGGATTTTTATGCTTTACATATTGCATTTTGTAGATTTCTAAATATACCACGAAAGATGAAGCACTCGATCATAAACATTTGTGTCAGCGTACTGCTGCTCATCATCGGCTTCACAATGGGAATCAAGCGTACCGACCACGAGAGGGCGTGTCAGATAGTTGGCATTGTTTTGCACTATTTGTCCATGGTAGCCATGTTTTGGTTCACTGTCACAGCCAGGTAGGGTTTTTATAGGCAGATTCTAAATGTCTGCTGCAACATTTTTCTTGCCTTGATGATAATGTTCAGATCTAAAACCCACTGTGTGAAAATGATTTCATTTTATAGTCATTGTTAAAAGAGGAGGAAAATGTGTGGAACACAACTATAATTAACATGATGCCAGGTCTCAATCAAGCGTTTTCAATACCAATCGAAATCAGACTTTACCTTCGACAAATACATGCACTTGGAAAAGATTTGAATGGATTCTGGTGTTATAAATACTCCAACATCAACAAAGGGGCAAGGTTATAGCATCATTGGCGTCATGATAATTAGAAGTGCTAAAGTTTTAATTTAGGTAAACAGCACAAGGAAGAAATGTAAATGAATAAAACGGAAAAATGTCAGTATGCAAAATAGTGTTTGCATACATTTGTATTTTAATGTTTAAATATCCCTGTCTGGTAGGTATGCAATGTGAATAAAAAAAAGACAAAAGTGATTCCACTCCAAAGGCATTAAAGCCGGAGACATTTGGCTGAGAGCGAATCAGTCAGATAAAAAAAAGCAATGCATAGAGAATAGGCTATTTAAATTTTAGAAAACTGATGAATTGTAACATGTGACTTTACTGCTGTATTTTCAGTAACATGTTGAAGAAGTTTACAAAGGCTGAGAAGCCTCCGCCACCGCCAGCTGACTTCCCAATGCCGTTACCGCCTAAACCAATCATACGCTTCTATTTACTCGCCTGGGGTGTACCGACCATCATCTGTGGTATCACTGCTGCTGTCAGTTTTGACTTCTACGATGAATATGATTAGTAAGTATGATAAGATCAGAATTTACGTAAGCAAGTCATTTATACAACGCAGACTGTCTGTAGGTTATATTACCGACATTGCATGAATGAAACTATGGAAATAGTAGGGGTTTTTTGAAAATTAGTTTTTTGCCCCCTGATTTTAGAACAAATTTCACAATTTGCAGTTGCCAAGTCATAGAAAATAGGTCATACCTTCTTTTTGGTTTGATTTATTATTTATTTTTGTATTTATTTTGAATCAAGTAAAGGGTAGAAGTTGTTCTTAAAAATTATATTGGTTGTGTTTGATAATCCTTTTCTTGAGTCCATACAAGTTCACAAGACACAAAAAGGAAGAATGATTTAAAATAGCCTACTTCCATTAAATGATAGAATCTGAATGTAAATTTCACAAAATAATCTCCATTTGTACCCCTATCTATAAAGATGATACTGATTCCACCAATGTAGTTTAGATACATTTGAACTTGTGAAGTTTAAGTTTAAATAGAAACCTTTGAGCTTGTGATGTTTAAGTTTTAACAGAATTAATGCTTAATTTTCCTTCGACCAAAAAGTATGTCAAAGTTTGACTTTCTTATCATGGTGGAGGTTAGTGATTATGCCTCTTTGACCAGTGCAGATTATGATTAGCCTTCACATGTATTTGGTCTGATCATGATCTACACTGGTCGGTATGCAGTCATTAAATATTCAGTGAGCATTGTTTTGAACAATCAATGATACTATGTAAATGGAAAAGCTTATACAGAAAATAAGCACAGTCAGGGAAAAGTATTTGATGTACAATGTAGTTTGATGAACATTTATTGCTGCAAACTTTCCTGTTGTCATGAAAGTGTCTGTCTCTGGTACCCAGGATTGCATTTTTAGGTTTAAGTGCAATAAATCATGACACTAATGTCAATACTTTATTGCTATTTTCAGTTGTT
This sequence comes from Saxidomus purpurata, assembly GCA_022818135.1. Lineage (NCBI taxonomy): Eukaryota > Metazoa > Mollusca > Bivalvia > Venerida > Veneridae > Saxidomus > Saxidomus purpurata. The sequence goes on from JAFMSR010000014.1 coordinate 19,626,433, forward strand.
TCCTTGAATGGGAGCCAGGGCTTGGTGCATTTGTCGGACCTGTCGCATTTCTTATACTGCTGAATTGTTTATTCTTCATACGTATCTCTTGCGTAATACGCAGCTCAACGGGGCCGTTACTTAACCTTGAAGAGACACAGGAACTTCCTATAACTGACATTGAAATGACTTCAAATCAGGATAGAATTGAGACGCAGTCACTCACATCTGACATGAGTGTTAAATCAACAGTGTCAAGCGTCATGGACTTCGAGCGACGGCCTATTACTCAGTTGCGTGCCTTAGCTTTCTGTTTACTTCTTTATATTCTGACATGGATTTTCGGTGCTATCACTGTTGCCAAGCCATTTAGTGCTATTCCATACCAGGAGATAATATTCAGCTACTTGTATGGTGTATTTTGTGCAATTCTTGGATTATTCATCCTAATATACTTCTGCTTGACGCGTAAAGATTCGCGATCAAGTTGGAAAAGGTTTTTCTGGTGTGAGCCGCAGACTATTTATGATGCAAATCACATGACTACAAATTCTGTGCCACAAGCCAATGGGCATGTAAATACTGGTAGCGGAACGGATATTTCTAAATTAAACTCTAGTGTTGTTGCTAACCATACAAATCACGTAAACCAGGTGAAGAAGAGTGACGATGAAGCATCTTCCGTAAATCTAGTCACGTCAAAACCAGCATCCATTAATGATGGATCGTTAAGTAACAGTTTAAATGAAGCAGCTGCAGCGAGTTTTTATAATCCAAGACAAAATGGAGTTGCTAAAAAGTTTTGGGACAAGAAAAATAAGCATAATTCAAAGTTACTTAGCAAGGAAATGACCAAGAGTTTGAATATGAATGGAACAGATAGTGATTTTTCTGCAAATGAAAGACCTAGAGGGGTTAGCCAGGGGTATAGTAGTGATGGAAACCCTGGTCCAAAAATGCTGACATTAGATTCACAGGTGCAGGGAAGAAATGGTGACTCTGACACACAAATTCCACATTCACCCGTTCAACCGCAATCGCCACCAAGTTATGCTGCAGTTATGTCAAATGGCCCATTTCATCAATATGGTCAGCCAACACGTGAGCAGACGGCATCACCACAGAATCAGAGACCAGAAATTTTAACAGGAAGTCCAAACTGCAGTATTGTTTCATATACGAGTTCACGTATTGTGCCCCATCATACACGTACACCAAGTTCATCTTCCCTCGGAAATCGTAATCAGACCAGTGCATTTGTGCCAGTACAGCCTCGAAACAACACTATGCCTCGAAATGGGAAACCGGCGTCACAGTCAATGCCATCAAGTCCAGAACGGGAAGTACCAGATCACACAATCTCTGGCCCAAGTTCAGTGGCCCGTCTTGGAGATTTTGATGGCTCAAGCCAAGTAAGTAGCTCATATAGCTATGAGCGATTAAGATCGCCTCGCCCAAGTGATCTTCAGTATATGTCTGGCTATTCAAGTCCCCCGGATATGTCAATGTATAAACAATATGGTCTGATAGGAGGCCAGCCTCAGCCGGATGTTACAATACCAGCATCTCAGCCGTATCGCAACCGGACAAATTCTGGCGGATATAGTTCCGACAATAGTAGCAGACACCGTAAAAAGATGGAAAATAATTTCATTCAGCAAGTTGAACAACGTATACCTCAGGGCAACAATGTGAATCATATGTATCCTAGCCATGTAAACTCGCATCATGTCAATTCTAACCATGCTAATCATGTGGAGTCAAATAATAGTGGACATGTAACTCATAAACCACCCCTCTCACCAATGTCTGACAGTGACCATAATACAGGTCGTAGGACATTTCCTGACTCCGATAGTCAAATACACTACAAAAAACAGAAATATAATGACTCTGACCACAATTCAGAGCCTGCGATTAAATCTCGTAATTCACATGACTCACATAAACACTCGCGACATCGCGGAATGACAAAGCAGCGCTCCCTTGACTGGGACAAACAATTCAAGGATAAGTCGCCTACGGGTGTTATACCTTACGCATATGTAAATCATAATTATACAGACAGAGTTCTGCAGAAGTTAACAAACATGGCGGTTACTGAACATATAGACCCAGCAAGCAAGGCATTTTGGGTACCGCGTTCATCGCGAAGTTATAATGAAATTGTGAAGAAAGAGAAATCAAGACTTTGTGAAGATTCATCAACTAGTTCTGATGATGATGATGATGATGATAGTCTAGATAACATATGGGTGTTACAGAAAGAAAAGCGAGCGAAAAAGAACAAGAAGGAAACAAGTGTGTAACCTTGTGAAAAATGTGTCATATATTTAATGTAACTTTAATTTTATTACCATTTTGTTGATATGTGCATTTGTTTTTTATACAGCTGTTGTAGATTTTAAACCGTGAATTTTTTTTCCTGTGAATTTACTGCAACATTTTTAATTAGATATATTGTAAAGAAACGTACCCAGTAGATCTGGTCTTATTTTTATCTTTATATAAAACAAATTAATTTTTTAGAGGAAAATGTTAGAAAGATTTTACATAGATTAAAGAAATACAATGTACAATGTATGAGTTTTCAAAGGTCAGCCGGTGATTTGAGTCAAAGATGTGTATGGATTTATAGGTTATACTCATTAGAATTTAAATCTTAAAATACATGAATGTATTGTGCAGTTCGCAGTGAAAAATATCTCTCTTTGCTTCCAGTATTTTCCCTTATAGACGTGCCTGCCCTAGTTTACACCCCCAGTTTTTGTGGAGAAATAGGTCGGTTTTGAGGAAATGCCAGTCATTCTCAGCACATTCAATAACTAAAAGTCTCAATGTGTTACACTAATTTTGTATTAGAACTTACCTTTGCATACTATTATATTCATTGATATTGAAATTCAGATATGGCAGCCTCCATAAAAAAATGATATTTTGAGTCCAAATATTTGTGCAGCCCTTATGATTTGTATCGTACCTAGGAGCGTTTAAAAGGGAACATATGGTAATTCCTTCCAGATCATTTCAGTATTTATATATTCTGCCGAACCTTGCAACAAAGACCATCCTTTGAAAGCCTAAAACTGGTCTTAGGTGACCTGTGATCTGTGACAGATGAGTAGAATGCTGGTCTTTATTTCCGAAGTTACCCTTTGTTCAGACATACATTTGTACTCATAAACATGGGTTTGTCTGTGACTATCTTCAAACTTATTGTGACCTGGGAAAAAAACGGAAGTTTACTTCCATGCTATCATAAAGAATGAAATTGATTCTTGTCCAAAAAAGTCAAACACGTCGTTGTTAGGCATTTCTTGAGTTTACTTCCTGTAGTTGGATACCTGTCTGGTTTTGTCTTTTTGGGTGTTTAATTTCTTTCTGTTTTTTTCTAATCGTTATGTGCAATAACATTGAAAATGAACAAATATGCTATCGTAAGTACCTAATAAATGACTGCATAAAATTGTACTAGACACACTAAACTGTCAGCCTTGTCTCTCTTTGTTTGTCATTATTAATAATTCATAGAAACCTCATCCCGTTGTTGTAAAGTTGAGTTCTTTATGTGTTCTACATGCATAAACTTACATCATACAATTCAGAGATTAATGTTACACAGGCATACTTTACCACTGTTACATCAGAAAGTGTATAAATAAGTTATTAACGTCTGTCCATGGACAGCAATATAATAGAAGTAAACTTTCCCACTAATATCATTTGTTGAGTAAATATTTTGGGTTTTATTGCTCCATGCAATATGTAAGATCTCCCTTGACAGGCTGGTGATGTTGATTGTGAGGGGTATATTTATTACGATGATGTAGTGCAAACTGAATTATGGGTAAATAGTCATCTATATAATAGGCAGAGATGTCTTGGTTTGTAATTTATTGTATCTGGTAGCCATAATGCACCAAATGGAAATGTAATTTATTAACTGTAACAAGTGTATATGTTGTCTGAAATGGAATTTTCTGTAGAAAAGGAGCAAGAAATGATGAAAACTTCATAGAAAAAATGCCACACCATCACTGTGCACTGCCGGTCATACATGGTTACAACAAGGTTACAGTTACTTGTTCAGTCACTTACAGTGACTTAATACTTTCAGCAAAGATTTTCAAAAAACCTGAATGCACAAGAATCATAGAAATAGTGGCAAGCAACAAATTATGCTGTAAATGGAAATGTGTACAAAAGTATATGAAACTGAGTGGTTCAGAAAATCAAATCCAGACTTTTACAGCTTTACTGGTTAAACATGACAATTTACTGTTAAAACATTGTACCAGTCAATCGTTATGAAGGAAAAAATTGAAAATGTTGTAATGGTGCATCATGTTCTATTGCAATACATAAATGTAAGTCGTTTATTTTTCTGTAAAAGGGAAGTGAAATTTCTAAATGTATTTGTAAGATATGTGTTGAGTGCAAACTCCAGAGTCTATCCAACCACAGTCTTAAGACAGTAGTTCTTTATTGTGTTCATTTATTTACCTTTATGATTGTCTACAGTTCTGTCTTCTGGAGCCATGTGGTATAGCCTCTAATATTGTCAACCCTTTACAAGCCTGTAAACTTGGAAATCAGACAATGTTGTAAAAACACTTTTCTGTTCATATAGTATTTTCAACAACAGAGAAATCACTTATCTAGCCCTAGTCTAGGGGTTTGGGAAGTTATTAGATCAGGGTTCCTCTGGTATGCCTTGTCCCCCATCCTGCTGTACTTGCTGTCCATGATCCTATGTCTGTCATTAACACTATTCCATTTATCCTTGCCCTGGTGAATTTCTAACATGGACTTGTCCATCTTTCAATTTGGACTGTGCCAAGGGATGCTCAGTAAAATTAAACTAAATGAACAGTGCAGATCATGATCAGACTTCACAGATGTGCAGGCTGATCATTATCTGCACTGGTTGCAAAGACAAAATTACTAGCTGTCCTAGGAGGGTAAGATATTTCTGAATTTTTACAAAGTATTCAGCCTATTTCCACATGAAGCATCTAAGCACTTCAGTTCTTCCAGTAAACCATTAAAAAAATGAGCAAACAAAGTCAAAAGAACACCTTTATAAGACATACCAAAATACATATGTAAAAAGCAGTTGGAAAATTACCTGTATATAATTATGCTTGTACAGAAATCGTGATACAAAAGTTTATAAAATATAAACTGATAAAGATGTTGTGATTTTATGTACATTGTGCAAGATTTTTACATTTTTGTTAAATGAACTTTTAGAAAGATATTTTAATGAAAGGTTTTTAACCTGAACCAAGCCTTAAAGGCATTTATGTAATAAATTATTTCATTTTTAGTGAACCACTGTTGTACAGGTAACTATTTTCTGTTTTACGTGTTTTACTCTCCTATGTACATATACACAAGCTAACTGCCAGGTTTTACTTGCATTTTTATGACAGCAATTCTGTCTGTTTCTACCTATTATTCTTAACTAAACCGAGTGTGAACTCACAAGTGACTGTCTTCATCTGTGTATATTATGAGTTTCAGGAGAGCACTTTCATTTCATAAAACATCATCAAAACTCTCATAAATATATGTTGCTACAAATGTATGTATTTTGTGCCATTGCAATGTTGCTGATTTTTTCAGCAATTACTTTCATTTTTCCTAGTAACATATTGAGCAATAACAGGTTGTGGCAACAAGTTAACTAGGTCATCATGCAGAGCTTCAGTTTGACCGGGTCTTCTAATGATTGCTTATTGCTCTCATGGCATTGACCTTTGACAGCTTAGTTCTATATATTCTTTCCAGCCAGTTTTCAACTTCCTCAGTTTAGGGATGAATGTTTCTGCATGTGATCAGATCTGCTTGCTTGAAAATATTACTTTTTAGAAGTGTTCAGATGGAATATTGTGGGGGGTGGGGGGGAATTAGCATGTATCTGTTTTCCCAGGATATTTCAAAGTTATGCTCCCATCTTATTGGTTGTATTTTTTTTAGGGTTTTCCATGATCTTAAAAGTGGTTGATCCATATTGACTCTCACAGCAAAAGCTCATATTCTGGTTTCTGTAGAATAACGTTCATTTACAACATTATGCACACGTGTTACAATATGAAACTGCATTGCTTAGTGTAAAACAATCCCATTTATGCTAGCTATTTTTGAAATTAACGCTAAATATTCTATAATTTGATACATAATATAAGAAAAAACCTGACTTTTGATTGCTGGAAAATAGGTTTATTACAAGATTATTTGCTTGCGTGAGATAAATGGGTCTTTAAAACATTTAAAAGGTAGCTAGAAATAGCTTTTAAATCAGAGATATTGATATAAACTGATAAAAAGATTACAGGTGGCATTTTATGAGAGATATTAAAATATTTTCCATTAATAAATTCATTGGCTGTGTTTGAAAACATTAGGAGTTCCTTACACTACAGATGTAAATATTATTGTAAAGATAATATTACTGTAGAAATTGTGTTAGTTTCGAGATATTTATACTTTGTATATTATACTGCATGTGACAATTTGATTGTGAAAAAAACATGGTAGTAAACAAATGCTATTAAAGTATACCTTGTACTTATGTGTCCTGCATTTCTCATAGTAATTTATGATTAGTCAGTCAGAGACTGGAAAGAAAAACTTAAAAGTGCACAAAAGTGTTTCTTTATATTATATTTACCTTGAATATTCGAAGGATCGTAACTATGTCAGTTTTAAGTGAAATTTAAATCAAACATCTTTGACCTGCCTGTAGGTCAAATAGATTGCCTTGTTATGAAGAATTGTTACAGTATTGTTTTCTGACACAATGGGAGAACACAAAACTAAAGCTTTTAGATTGCATTTAACTAATAGCTCAGTTGTCAACATTACACATTTGTGGATTACAATTTACAGACCAGTTTTAAAATTATAGTAATTACTTGTGATACCCCTAAACTGATTGAGAAATACTTGTGCAGTGTAAAAGGAATGGATATACCATGAAATGCTAGATGGTCTTATGAAGACAAGTCAAAGGGGTTGGATGATGGTTAAGGTGGTGCGCAATATAAACAAAAAATTGAGAGCAGTCCCTAAAAGTGACAAATGCCCTCAAAAGAGGTGTCTCGGAGTCTGTCCTCCATGTTGTCAACATTTGTGCCACGCAATTTTAAAATCCTTCCATGCATGACAGAGTTACCATGCATACAGGGTTCCACTATCTTTAAACTTAAAGTATGACCTTGACCTTTGAGGTCATGATGTGCTGAACATTTGTATCAAGTTATTTTAAAATCCTTCAATGCATGACAAAGTAACAGTCGGGACACAAATGTGTCATAGACAGGATTCCGTTTCTGATTTTGACCTTGACCTATGAGGTAGGGACGTCTTGATATGCTAAACATCTATGCGAAATTATTTTAAAATCCTACAATGTATGACAAAGTTAATGTCCGGACACGAATGTATGCATGTATACAGGATTACGTTACCTATTAATTCCAAGTGTGACCTTGATTGATCTTTGAGGTAGGAATGTGGGTCTTGCAGGCGACACGTCGCCTTGCTATGCTGAACATCTGTGCCAATTTATTTTAAAATCCTTTAATGCATGACAAAGTTACAGCCCCGACACGAACAATTTTTAAGGGCGGACACACGGACGAACGTTCCCACATTTTGATATTTATGTGGCTAACCTTTTGACCTCCCAATTGTTCTTTTTAGCCACTTAAAAGAAAATAATCACATAAAAGCATTACGGAATGAATCAAATTAAATGTACTGTTACCTATTGTCTGTAAAGCCACCTAAGTACTAGAATGTGAGTACGGACAGACAGACGGACGAACGGTGTTATTTTAATGCCCGCCTTCGGGGGCATAAAAAGACCAATTTCTGGTATGCAGAACTAACTGTATGCATAAATAACTGCAGAAAAGTCTTTTCAATGATTCATATCCATCTCGAAAGCATGCTGAGAGGTTTAAAATACAACAAAGTTCAAAGGTATGTCAATCTGACAAATGTATAATATTCGATGATTAAAAAACTACCACAATAAGGTTATACAAGTAACTGGTACATTGTGTCAAAATGACTACACCACACCAAAACAAAGTTAATGAATATTATTATACTAGATGGGTGTTAAGTAGAACATTTGTGTCGCCCTCTTTCACTTTGTCAGACTAACCAATAATTTCAAAAGTACAAAAAGGGGCATAACTCTGTCAAATATGACACTGACCTACACAATTTGGTGGCATCACGACCCTTTCGTCATAAGCAATACAATCTCAAAGTTGGTGAAGAAATCTTAAGAAATGGCAGAGTTATGGCCAACGTTAAGTTATTGCACACGAACGGAAAAAGCGATTCCTATGTATCGCCTTTTATCCAGGAGGGCGATACAAAAATGACATCCTTACGCATCCACTTTATCTGATCATGGTTTACATTGCTGACAAATGGTATTTAACCCCCTCCCCCCCAAAAAAATGTATTTTATATTTAGGGCCAGACTTTCACTGTTTTAAAAGTCCATTTTACGAAGATTAGTTATGCGCCTGGAGAGCTTCGCAGTCATGGACAGCAATAATGTGCATACCTCAACAGCAAGCAAAAAGAGGAACATCATAAACAACTGAAAATACACAAATTGCACTTCATCAATAGAGAACTTCCCCACCTGGATGTGGAAGATGGACAATGCAAAGGAATTTGGACAATAATCTCGTCCAAACTGAGTTTCATATTCTGAGTTAACTACCAGTGAACACATACTATACATCCTTTTAAAATGACATGTACTTTTCCATACCAACAGATTTGTGACTACCACCAGTAATCCAACTATAAATGAATGCATATAAATAAATACCCTCTACCGTATATGTGACTTGCAGTGCCCATCTTTGTATCAATCCGAAGAACAGCTTGGCAGTGGGGAAAAAATAATTTCAGCTTACCAATTACAAATATCTAAATTAAGTTTAACACTAGGGTTGTGTATTAGCATCTATATTGATGAGAATATTTTCAATTGTAGATTTTACTGAATAAATGTAATATGCGTTAGTCAGATCAGGGCCCGTATATTAGTAATATATACGGACCCTGGTCAGATGACCAGTGTCTTCAAGTTTTCGTTCCTCTTTTCAAATAACATGTCATTTCTTTTTCTGAATAGTAACTACGTACACTAAGGACTCAAATAGATCAACATGCGATTAATGAAGCTAATGTTCCAAGTTAAAGAATTGGGGAGGTTATTAGTGGGAAGAGGTAAGTGGTAGAAGTATTGATATGTATGGGTGTAACTGTTACGGGTTAATTTATGGCTTAAATTTGTATAGATCTATTGCTGAAATATAAATTTTAAAAAAATTACATAAAAAATGATACGTCAATGATTGATGTTTCACCAATCATAAGCATAAGAAACTTCCATAATTGCTATTGCTCGAAATTGTTTAAGACTGGCAGGCAGGCAGGTACACTCAGGCAGATACGCACGCGGGCAGGCAGGCACGCACGCAAGCAGGCGGGCACGCAGGCATGCAGTTTGCAGACAGGCACGCACGCAATCAGGTAGGCAGGAATGTAGGTAGACAGCAGACATACAGACAGACATATAGACACGAACATGCAATTCAAACGAATAGCAAGTTTGCATTTAGTTACATGGTAACTTTTCGTCCTCAACAACAAAAAAATACGTCTTAATCCGACATTTTGAACGAATATAAATAAAAACTCCCGTATGAAAACCCGAGAGACATGAATCGCGTCCGACCCCTGTATTGACAAAATAATATAAGAAGAACTGTTTTTGTCATTCTTATATCCTAAAGTTTTCAGACTTTGGATTAACTTGTGTTTTATTCCCCGGTGACGATGAAGAGAAAACCCGTTTTGTCCGCCAGGAAATGTAAACCGTTTTGCGCTTGACATGACCGCATGGTAACGGAAAGGGTTTTCACCAATTAATTACGATGTTTAAATGATTTTTGGTCACTAATAGTATATGATATTAGCGTTTACTGTCACAATTCCCTTTTATAAGAGGCGTTTCCAGTTGCGGGCCTGTTTACTTTTCAAACAGTCAACTTCTGGTTGATACACAAAAAAATAGTCACAAAATCGTTTAAACAGCGAATTTACATTACTATTATATGTACACCTTTCTTCTGCTAAAACTGCTAAAGCACATTTTAACCGCAAATAGGCCCACTGAGGCCCGCAGAATAAATATGTCCATCGTAACAAAGATAAAAATTGTTCGATTTTGTAAACAATGTGTTTATAAACATGGACTATTCCATTTATTTCAAAAAATACGGATTGAAGCATTCACTCATGAAAAGAACAGGTATTAAAATAAAAGTTATCGTTATACTGCTTGAGAAGTAGCAATGGCCGAGTTGTATAGGCATTAGAGTGAGAAACTAGCATATCCCGGTTCGATCCCGATCAGAGCAGTTCTTTTTCCTCCTTTATTTTCATAATATTTTTTTAATTAACACTTATAACATAAACAAGAATTGTCGATAGTTTAACATATTCAATTACGAAGTTTATGTAATGTTTAATTAAAATTCATCTGCAGCGTCTGTAGCTTATCCTGCAGCTGTATCCGTTGTTTCTCTAGGGGCTGTGTCTGTTGTTTCTCTAGGGGCTGTGTCTGTTGTGTCTCTAGGGGCTGTGTCTGTTGTGTCTCCAAAAGCTTCAGGTTCATCTGCTGTATCAGCGTCTGAACTGGAGTCGGAGTCTGATCCCAGAAATATAATCGCCGGATCCTGGTCTATTTCTTCTGCAATATTTTCCATCCAGTACTGTCTCTCCAGATCTCTAACATGGCGATCAAACATCTGCCGTTATAGACTGAAGCCCTTGCAATATCAGTTGTTTCACTTACGCTGATTTGAAGTTAGTGTTCCGTTTGGCAATAACCTGAAAATAGAATTTTTCAATTAAATATGTATGAAAGAATGTCAACTGCTATTAATTTCAGTTTGCTTAGATTTTTTATCTAGATTTGTATTAAAGTTAATCATATAACGTACCCGTTTAAGATTAGCCCAAATTAGTTCAATAGGGTTGAGATCTGGATGGTAAGGTGGCAAACGTAGGACCGAATATCCGTGACGAGGAAGGATCTGGTTAACAGTATACGATGGAGCTGGTTTATGCATTCTGCAGATCTCTATAAGCTGCAACTTGGTCAAGTCTGCGTTGAATGCAATCAATGCCATGCCGTTATATCCATTCCTGTATCTGAACTTTTCTGGAAGAGGTGTTTGGACAATGATCCTCTTGCACATTATGGTATGGAGCATTATCTAACACAAGGACAGATTTCTCAGGCAACTTAGGTATAAGTTTCTCTGCTAACCAACGAATGAAATTGTCCTTGTTCATTTCATTGTCGTAGTCGCCACTTTGTGATTTTGCTTTAAATACCACTTCAGCACCATCAACAAACCCATTCTCGTTCCCACAATGAAATATAACCATCCGTTCTCCTAGAAAAGAAAGAAACATTACTACATTATATTTCAAATTAACAATACAATAATCTAGAAAATAGCTTTACTCAATATTAAGCACTAATATTACAATCGTTGTAACTATGGTGTACAAGGCATTACCTTTGGAAAAGGATACATGAATACATAGAAATACTGCTTTTGCACCTTTTACATTATTTGGTTAATAGTAATATTTTCTTTTGAATATTGTTTCCCTTCTTAAGATTTAACTTTGACCATTTCTTGCAGTTCGTGAAAAGGCAAAATACATAGTTGAGTTGTTACAGGACGATGAAAGATTGAGAGAAGAAAGAAGAAAGCATAAGAGGATGTCTAGTGACTGATAGTATAAACTGGTTCAGCTACAGTGACCTCCGTTACAATTTCCTTGGTTACGACTTTCATTCAACTTCCATTGTAAAGTTGATGATTTTTTCAGCAATTACTTTCCTTTTTGATAGTGACATATTTGAGGAAAGCTGTAATAAAAACTAACGAACTTTGTCAGCTTAGTCGTCAATATACTTTTTCAGCAAGTTTTCAACTTAGAATTTCGCAATGATTTTTATGCATTTGATCAGATCTGCTTGAAAATAATACATTTCAGATGGGTTGGGTGGAATTTTGTGATGGGGGAGAACTAAGTTTGTATCTGTTTTCCCAGGATAGTTGATATTATATTCCCATATTCTTAGTTGTATTTTGGGCGTTTTTCCCTGATGTTAAACGTGATTGATCCATGTTTACTTTGGCAGCAAAAGTTCAGATTTTGGTTTCTTTAGAGTAAGGTTCATCTACAACATCTAAAAAGAAAAAAAAACTAAAAGAGAAAAAAGACCTCTCAATCTCAATAGACTTTTATAAGTCTACTACAACATCATGCACACATGTGTTGCAATATGAAACATGCATTGCTTAGTGTAAAACAATCCAATTAATACTAGTTAATTTTTAAATGTACGCAAATATTCGATTAGGTATTAATATGATATAAGAAAAAGCATGATTTTTGATTACAAGAAAATGGGTTTATTAAAAGAGTATTTGCTTGTATGAGATAAATGATCTTTAAAACATTTAAACGGTAGCTAGTAATAGCCTTTATATCACAGATATTGATATAAACTGAGTACAGGTGGCATTTGATGAGAGATATTGAAATATTTTCCAATAATAAATACATTGACTGTACGTACGGTAAACTACTGATGTAACTATTATTGTAGTTGTAATATTACTGTAGAAATTGTGTTATCTATGCTTTGTATATTATACCGCATGTGACAATTTGATTATGAAAAAAAATGTAACCAAATGCTATTAAAGTATACACTGTATTTCTGTGCTCTGTGATTTATTACTGTATTTGTCGTAAAGTTTTATGATTTGTCAGTTCGACACTGGAATGTAAAATTGCTCAAAGGTGTTCTTTGAATAAGAAATGTTTCTTTCTTTATGTTATAGATCTATTTACCTTGAATATTCAAAGGGTCATAAGTATGTCAGTTTTAACTGAAATTCAAAACAAACTGTGATCTGCCTGTAGGTATAGATTCCCTTGTTATGAAGATTTGTTTTTCTGTCTTGCAGATTGGGAGCTTTTGGGTTGCATTTAAGTTATAGCTTGAAGATGTCGATATTAAACGCTAGGTTAAAAGTATAGGAATATCTTGTGATATCTTCAAACTGATTAAGAAATACTTGTACAGAGTACAAGTAACTGACAGTCCATGTGATGCTGGATGGTCGGTCATACTGCAGACAAGTCAAAAAGTATTTGATGATGACAATGGTATGTATCATCGAAATAAAAAAGTCTCTTCAATGATTCCTACCAATCTCAAAAGCTTTCCGAGAGCGTGAGAATAAATCCTTACCTTTCGGTGTTCATAGATCGACCAGTGTGACCAATGTAGATTGAAATGGATTGCAAGGCAGAAGCATGCATTTGAACCTGTCACGTACTGTGACATCGCCCACCAGTAGCAACGCAAAGTAAGAACAACTGTTACAACATGGACACAGCAACAACCTCAAGAAAGGTTGTGCAAATGGCCAGTACTTTTAGTATTAACTATAGTCCCCATCAGAACAAGGTTAATGTATAATAAATGACATCCTTGCGCATCCACTTTGACCATAGTATACACTGCAGCTATTCAACTGGTAAATGGTATTTAGTGCCCCCTGTGAAAATGATTTTCACTGTTAATTTTACAAAGATTTGTTATGACCCTAGATAGCTTCTCGGCCACGGACAGCAATAATGTGTCTTAATTAACAGCACGCAAAAAGACGAGCAGCATATTAAACATCAACAGTTACTCAAATTACTGATGAGTTCCACTGTTATCAATGGAGAATCCAACCTACTCGGATGTGGAAGATGGACACTGCACAGGAATTTTGACAATAACCTCGTCCAAACTGAGTTTCATATTCTGTGTTAACTGTGTGAACACATACTATATACATCCTTTGATAATGACAAACTTTTCCAAGCCATAGAACAATACGTAACACCTTTAAGTGATTTTCGACTACCATCATTGTCTTGTTCAATACAAGTATTAATGAATGCTACCTACTTTATATTTGACTTGCAGTGTCTTTGTGTCCATCTTTGTATAAAACTGGAGAGCGTCTTGGCCGCAAGTAAACACTATATTCAGTTTCACAACTGAACATGATAAATATCTGAACACGTTTAACGTTAGGGTTGTGTATCTACAACGATTCTTACGGATATATGTTGATGCGAAGAGATTTTAATTGAAGAGTTTACTGAGTAATATGCATCACTTTCAGAAGGGTCAGATGACCATTGTCTTTAAGTTTTTGTTCCTCTATTCAAATAATATTAAATTTCATTTCTCTGTTTCTCTTTCTGATTTCTTTTCTGATTAATCATTTGATCAAGTAACTACGTACACTATAGGGACTGAAATCAATCAATATATTTTCTGGACATAGGATTTCAGCAATTAATGAAGCAATTGTTTAAGTAAAAGAGTCTGAGGTTATTAGTGACAAAAGGTAAGTGATAGAGTATTGACCTATTCTACTGTGTGTTACGACTGAAAGGTAGCTTTTGGCCTTGTTAATCATTACTATTGCACATTATTATATATAAACAAAGAAAACCACAGTCTCACTTAAGCATATTCATGTACATATAAAGCTGATGTCTACATTTTGATATGGAATGCAAAATTCACAACATGAAAACCAAATTATCTGCACCTCTGTAAAATACCTCTCTAATTTATTAGAGCAGTTGATTAAATAGAGCTATATCTTATTTAATTATAGCACATCATTTGTATTAATCTCGCTCTCTTTTTGATAAGTGTGTGTTATTTAATGCCCTCAATTTTGTGCTGATCCGTAATTTCAGATACAATGAACAACATTTTGATTAACCCTCTATGCAATTATATTAAAGTGAGCTCTATACTTATAATTGTACATCTCTGATTCAGATTAAGTTATAGAGATCTCTATTTAATTAGACCCAGCAATAAATGATTTGCAGAAAACGATAATTATAGCTGTCTTCTTTTATCATAATAAGCATTTTGTGAATGACGCCTCTCACTATTTCATAAGTGTGCCCAAAACACTGCCCCCGTGGTCGAGGGGTTAGAGTAGCTGACTTGAGATCATTGTAACCTCTCCGGCACAAACTGAAAGTAATATATTCTTCTAATGACCATATCTTTTTATGTGAGAAGAAAGTTGGCAGCTTCTTACGGAAGGTCAGAGTCTAGTACTGGTTCTACACAGGAACGACTGTTGGGTAAACTGCCTGCCTGTTAAAATGACCATAGTTGGCACGGGCGTTAAACACTTACAGCAACAACATTCATGTGCCCACTAATAATAATAGAGCTAAATAATTATCTTGATCTAATTCTGATCTGTAGTGCTTTATTCTAACTAGACAACTTTTATACCAATTCCAGCGCACAAAAATTCTTAATACACTTTTCCATATTCAGATTCAATTAGTGTCAGAGAGAGGACGTGCAATAATACTTTACATAGAGCTACATTCAATTTAGAAATGTCACCCTGAGAACTCTATTTATATAGAGAATGACATAATGAATTAGGTTAATTAATGCAGAGTTGACGTTTTGTATGTAGATGCAGGTCGTTGTCACTATATATATACAAATTATGTGTACACGTACACATCTTTAAGGTTACTACTCTGACAGGTTTAATCATTAAAAAAAAAACAGATTAAGTCCACATCATTTTTTTTGCAGCGATAAAATGGCTCTGTATGTTGCCATGACTGATATGTGATCATTACCGAAAGTATTTATGTAACCAGAAGAAACGGAAATTTATTGTCACAGGTATGTGAAATGGGATTTCCCGATGACGATGATGAAGAAAATCGGATTCTCGAAAGTTTTGTCCAACCCGGAAATATAAACTTGGTGTGTGACGTCACCGCAATGGCAGTCGTACATAGTTAAATTGTAAACAGAAGAAATATCCTACAACATCGCTACAATTTTCTTTCCAGGACGAAAACTTTGTCGTTTATTTGGATTTTTAATTACATCACTAAATATGTGGAAGATAAAAGAACTGACAGATAAAGTGTAGGTGTCTACAGATCATTTTAATCTTTGGTTATATTTATTTTGACAGCTACAGATAAATAGTTGTACACGTAATCAAGTTTCAGATCTAGGGCTAGTACATTTTGAGAGAAACATTTAAGAACTCAATGAAAGGACCATTATCATATGACTATATTTATTCATCTTTTGAAGAGAAAAGAACCCTTCTTTCCCCTTTTTGAAAGATTCATAACATTTTGAAAGTGGGAGGGGCAAAACTTTTTGACAGGTAAACAGTATTGTTTCTAAGCCTACATTGTTCCAATTTTATCAGATGTCTTACTGTCTGCTACTACTGCTGGTAAGCATCACACTCTTTACAGTGTGCAGCCACTGTCAGTGCCAATATGTTCATAATTCGTGGAAGAAAATTATGTGTAGACAGCCAAGTAGATAAAAGAGAATTATGCCTGTAGGTGATTTGTTCTGGGTTAAAGTTCTGGTCAGACTAAATATTACTTCAATGTATAGCTTTAACCTAGGATCTTGTCAGAATTGTTTATACAGCTTTCCACGGCTTTCAATGTGAACTTAATTTACGGGATATATTCAAAACGTGTACAAAAGTGTCAAACACAGGCAGTTGATGAATCTTATTTAAAATTACAATATCTTTAATATCATTCATTTCACGTATTTGACATCTGTAAGTGAAGGACCCCTTTTACAAATTCTGTTCAGGCTACACTTCTTTTTACAGTGGCACCACCTAAAGTTACATGAATTTTATCCCAAGCGGTAAATGTATCTCATCATTCATTGAGTGTTGCTTTAAAATTTGATGTGTTGTACTTAAATTTATATTTGATGTACTTATATGAATCAAAGTCAAGATAAACAATTTTAAAATTTTAACTTGTATTAATTTATTCAACAACAGTATCTTGTGCGATAAACTTGTTTTTGTCTCAATATTAAGGAGAGTCAGAGAGAGACAAATAAAAAGAAAAGTTTAAAATATATCAAATGGTATAAACTATAAAGACATACTTCCAAAGTGGGCATTCCAATTGAAATGTTTGATCTATATAAAACTTTCATTTTTTGTTTACATACATTTATACTTTCAAAGAGTATTGAACTGAATTGATGGACATGCCCTATGTTTCAGTGTGGAAATCTTGACATTGTGTCTAAAGTTTGTCTATGTATTAAAGATGACTGCAAATGCTAATGTTTGGGGTAAAAGATTTGGTTGAAAGTAATGATGTCTTGTACAACAAGTCAAAGTTGGCAGAACAAAGTTAGCGATGAATTGAAGCAATATTTCTAAATTTGTCGCATTTATTTCTGAACACAACCATTAAAACTGATCCAGAGGAAAGATAATTTTACTTAAAATGGCTTTTAAAGTAACAGTTTTCTCTATGCACATTAAGGATTATGAATATTTTATCATAGCTGCCCTTTATTCCTTGTTGTTAGTTTTGCAAAGATGTTGCTTGCAAAAGAATCAAACTGACGTTAGTGGTTAACTGTTGGTTCAACTTGGGTGTAGAGTTTACAGGGCTCTTGTTTGGCAAAATTTTGGGCCGAATATCGGCGCCATTCCCCCCTTAAAAAAGTATGTTTTTCCCCCCCTTTTGCCCAAAAATTCCCCGGCGTTTAGTACTACCACGGTCCGTTTTGGACAGTTTATAGCGTCGGCGTAGTATTTCCGGTGCAAAATGTCGCACAATTCCCGGTCGTATCGGAAAAACTTGACATTTTTGATATGACGAAAATTCCCCTTTCAAAGAAAATTATTTGAAAATCATGCAAAATTCCCCCCTGATATGGACCCTGGCCCCAGTCTCAAAAGGCTAACGAGAGCCCTGGTTTATTAATAGTTTTTGTAAAATGAACACAGATAGAAAATTTACTGATATATAGACAAGATCATTTAGAATGTTTATCCTGGCCCTTTCTCTTCTAACAGCACCAATGTTGTGATGAACTACTCTGAAGTAGAGACCAAGGTTAGGGAGGCAACTAATGATGAAGCCTGGGGACCTCATGGCCAGATATGTTCAGAGATATCACAGTACACGTTCACATACGAACATTTTCCAGAAGTGATGGGGATGCTGTGGAAGAGAATGTTTCATGATAACAAGAAGAGTTGGAGAAGGACATACAAGGTATCAGTTATTTCAAATACAACAGGAGTAAGAAGCTATGTGGAAAAAACACATAGTGATCACTTTAAATCACATAGTCCTCTTCAATTTTTGACCAGACTTAGAAGGCAGAAATAACACAATGAGTTTTTTTGTGTGAAATTCAATGCCTTTGTCAATGGAACTTTTTTTGAAGTTGGAATAATTGTGCTACATTGATAAGGTTTAATGTTTGAGCTCCTTTGTCAATCTGGAGCATTTGTTTTGACCCCTGACTGAAACACTCTTTTCTTATATGATTGTTATATTATTCTCTCCCTTGGTTATAATGGCAGGGCGTTCGGTAGACCCAAGCTCCCGGGTTTTGACCCGTGAAAATTTCGAAATACCCGTATTTGACCTGCAATAAGAACGCCCAGTGAGTCATTTGACCCATAGGAATTATCATTCATGCTTCGATTCTTTAGCGTACGTGTCAATCAACTTGTTAATTCCAAACACTGGCCGTTGCAACCATTGACGCGTCAGAAAGTGAGAACAGAGGCGGAGCTTGTATTTTAATCTACTCGCTTTCATTCAATCAGCAACGATCACACACGTGCCTATTGTCTCGGCTTTGATAATGACGTAATCAGTAGATGATTGGATTTAATTGACAAGCAATAAACACATGTTCGACATCTATATATGTGTAAAAGGTGTTGTTAACACGTGGCATTTAAATGATGCAATCAAAAGGGTATGCACGTCATTTAATTAGTAGATGATGGTGACACTTGAATTAGATAATTAGTGGATGTTTTTTCGGCGGCCTAGACGAGTAATAAATTCAGTGTGTGTTTCGTCATGAATTAATTGTAAGAGCGTATTTATATTGACTTACGTGTTGAAAGTTTTACTGACGTAATTTTCACTTCTAAGAGCCTTTCTTTTCCATCCTGCATGAAAAAATTGATATGGAAAGATAATCAAAATAAGAAGCCTTATAAATTTGTGTCAAATAACCTTCAGTATGTGTTAATTCCAATAAAATCGTGGGAAAAAAAAGATGAAAATCGCAGACATGCGAGATCACGAAAATATGTGACAAACGGGAAACAACGTACATTTGAGCCTGGGATCAGCAGCTAGATCTATCTAATTTAAGAATTTTTTGAAAATATAACAGTAGAGCTTCAGAACACAATCTGAAAAATATGATGTGCAAGCGCTAGAGTGCAAGGCCGGAAACCCTATGACACATGGTTCGACCCTTAAAAATCTCACCTTGACTCTTGAAAATTTGATTTTGACCCTTGAAAATTTAGGCTGAAGAGTCAATGACCCTTGAGTTTCAAAGCCTTCCTGACGCCCTGAATGGGAGAAGTAACAGTTAACGCTTTCTTGCAGAAAGAGTAGTAGCAGTACAGTTGATGTAAGTGCTAGTTACGTGCTGTAAGGCAAACTCATTGCCAGTATTTTTGAAGATTATCTTGAAAAATTGCCTTAGAACCCATAGATCATTGCAGTTGAATCTTGTTTCTTTGTTTCAGTCATTGACACTTTTAACATACCTTATTAAAAATGGATCAGAGAGAGTGGTGACAGGGGCTAGAGAACACTTGTATGACCTACGAGGCTTAGAAAACTACACATTCACCGATGATCTCGGCAAAGATCAGGGATTAAATGGTAAATGATACAATATTAAAATAGATGTTTGGTCTTTAAAGCAAGACTAGATGTTCAAAATAGTTAAAGTTCAGTACTATAAAGCTTGCTTATGATTTGTACTACCTTGTGTAACAACTCTGAAGTATAAAGTGAAGTTAAAATTTCTCACAGTTTTGACATATATGAAAAAATGAAAATGTAGTTGGTTGAGGCCAGGTAGAGACATGTACCTTGTATTAAGATGTTGATTAAACAAGATTAAGTTACTGTTTGGTTTAAACATATTTATTTAAATTTTAATGTAATACAATATGGCGAAATGCAGTTATATGAAAGAAAATGGTTATAGTACACTGAAAGGGACTAGAATAAAAGAGTGCACTTATAGAGTTACAGATAAGAACTTAATCAGGTTATAATATGGGTATTGAGTTACAGCCAGTAGAAGATTTTTTTTGAAGTGCACTAACTGTGCTATATTAACAGGTTGTTAAACTTATTTATTAGTCCCGAACCAGCCAAAGACAATTAAGTTTAACACAGTTGTTGCCATAGCACAAATGTGTGTCATGCACAGCACCCATGGAGCTGCCTTCTATGTCAGTTTCACACTTGGGGCTTAAAATCTGTAATTTAATGTTATATACCAGTACTTGTGTCCGGGCTATAACTTGTACATGCGTAAACTGATTTTGAAATTACTTCATGTAAATTTTCCCCGTACCACAAGGGTGTTCCATACGCCACACGTGGAAGGATAGCTTGAAGGGCAAACTTCCCCTTGGGGCTTAAAACCTGTAATGTAGGGTTATATACCAATATTTCATGTCTAGGCTGTAACTTCAACATGCATTGACTGGTTTTGAAATAACTCCACACAGGGTTGTCTATACCGAAAGTTTGTCATGCAAGGTCAAAATCACACTTGGGACTCAGACTTGGAATTAAGGGCTATGTTCTAGTATTTTGTGTCTGGCTGAATTTTGTACATGCATAGATTAATTTTGAAATAACTTCATGAAAACAGTTGTTACCGATACCTTCTTTGCTCAAGTTAAGAGTTCAAAACTAAATGGCTATATCTGCTTAACCTGTAGAATGAATCTTTGGAACTTGGCTGTAATTTATAGAAATACTGCTTTTGCACCTTCTACACTATTTGGTTGATATTAATATTAACCTCAAAAGATTTAACTTTGATAAATTCTTGTTGTAGTTCGGCACAAAGCAAAAGACATAGTTGACTTGATACAGGACGATGAAAGATTGAGAGATGAAAGAAAGAAAGCAAAGAAGAACAAAGACAAATATCAGGGAATGTCTGGTGATAGTATGAACAGATTCAGCTATAGTAAGTTATTTTCAATACACATAAAACAATAAATCTGTGGCAAAATCTCCAATATTAGTCAATGGAGAATTATGTATGGCATTGTATATACATGTTCTACTTATATCAGAATGGCAGTGTGTGGCATAGAATTCAATTGTCCAAATTTTGTTTAAATATTATACTTTTATAAAGTCAGTGTGACTTACTGGTACCTTGAACTTCTGCTTGCCTTAGCATGGTCCAGTTTTCCAGTTTTACAATGTATGACCTGCATCTGTTGGTGAGAGTCGTGGGTTTGAACTTGCTACCAAGCAGGCTCTTGGTGACAAGTTGGCAGTTTTCTGTGGAAGAAAGGGATCTAGTATTGGTCCTTTCAACAGGTAGGTAAATGGTTAGGTAAACTGCTGGCCTTGCTATTAAAAAAAGAAACAAGAAAAAGAAGTAGCTAAATTTACTGTAAGTCTTAGTAAGACTTGAAATCAGCGTTAAAATTGATCATATAGATAGAGATATTATTGCTGTAGGTGATAGATATGATGAAACTCCACGCCAAAAAAGTGACAGACTTGGTGAAATAGATGAGTGGCAGGATGGGAAGAAGTCAGTTGTAGAGGACGCAGTGGATAAAGTAAAGGATCTGTGGAACCGTGCACATGGGAGGAGGGGAATGGATGAAACAGTAGATTACAGGTAATATATATATATCTTGGTTACATTTGAAGGCTTAGATCATTTCCCTACATGCTACAATACTGGAAAGAGCTTTAAGAATTATAGCTAGCTAGAGCTGTAAACATTTATTGTTTGCTATTTATATATGGAGTATTGTCATATTTTGATTAAAACAGAAGCATTGATTACTACCAGACAAAGTACTTAAGTACAAAACTGTAGCCTCATTTATATTATGTGGAAGTCAATATACCTCTTGTCAAATACAGTTCTATTCAATATACATGATATAACAAAGTTTAATTCCTTCAACTTTGTTCATATCAAATCGTTTCCCATGAAGCTTTGATATTTTAGTTATATTTTATGGATTATAACTTGTCATGTTATGAATTTATTACACATATAAGCTTACAGAATGCCCAGTCAGCGACAGGCAGGCTAAAGACTAAAGTATAGACACACTATGTTTGTAATCTCACACGGTCATATGTAACCTATGATAATCTTTATATACAATGCCGCTGTTCAACAAAAACATGTGTTACTGAATGTTTGCTTTTAATGGTAATATGTAGTGGTAACATATTTCAGCACATTGAAAAATGGACATGGGCAAGTTAACTCATTCACTTTGATAATAAAGAGGTTTCTTATTACTTCCCTTTTAAATTCCAAAGACATTTGCATGTACCCCTAAAACTCTAAAATAATCTAGGAATTATTTGGTACAGCTAAGATTTATCAAAGCTTATACACAACGTTTTTATTTGTCCCCTATTGGTGAAATGACTGGTAGGGGACTATAGGTTTGTGCTGTTCCATCTGTTTTTCCGCAATTGTATTTCCGGTCTGTATCTTCCATATGCATGGACTGATTTTAATACAACTTCACACAATTTTTACCATACAAGGATGTGTCATGCACAACAACCAGCTCCCAAAGTCACATTATTAGGTTAAAACACTCCTAAATCCAATTTGTTTCTGGTCTGTATCCCAAGGGTATGTCATGCATAACACCGTGCAGCCTTCTCCTGAGGTTAAGGTCACACTTTGTGCTAAAACCCTTTCACACAGGGTTGCATAGCAATATTTGCTGTCCTACCTGTAACATGCATGGACTGTAGTCCTATTATTATTACTCATACAAAAAGAATGTGCCGCAAACATCGCCCAGCCACCTACTCCCAAAGTCAAGGTCATACTTATACCTTGTTTTTATATAACTGTATATATATTGCCTCCTGTACACATTACAGAAATTAATATTCTGTGATAAACACGTAATCCTCTTCATTTTCACTGTACTACCCAATGCTTAAAGTGCAGACATGGTTCACGCTGTTAAACTTTACCATACCATAAATGTGTACACCCTTCTTTATAGATTGCTCCAAACTGGTAGGGGACCTTGTGTTGCATGGCAATACCTCATCAACTTTCTACAGATTTATGCTTGCCCATTTAGTTGGATCAAGAAAAAGGCATTAAGGGCAAAAATCTTGGAAAAAACTTCACTAAAGTTAAGACAAATTTGCTTATGTGATTTATGTATACAAGCTCAAAACAAAATGGCTAGATTCCTGAGCAATATATACGTTGCTAGGAGATTTTAGAGAATTGAGATAACAAGGATACTCACTGTACTTGCTTTAAACCTTTACCCTGCTGGTAACATGCCGCCAGTGCAGATCATGATCCGCAAGCACGTCCGTACAGTCTGATCATGATCTGCGATGTTTGCTTATCGGTCAGTTAATAAACAGTGGGCACCTCTTGGAAAAAATCATTGTACTGATGGAACTGGACAAAATGAAAAGTAGACCGGCTGATTTCAGAAGTTCCACAGGGTAAGGGTTAAAGTTTTGCAAACTGCATCACATTTCTCTCAGTCTCATATGAAGAATCCTGTCAAACAGCATTCAAACATGTCAACAGACGATCTCCTAAAGCTTCAGTTTATTTCATTTTGCCTGTTGCTGTTTAAAGACTATCTTTTGCAATCATTCCTAAACACTTTTGGTAAATCATTATTTGCCAAAGCATTTGGCAAGCACAAGAAAAAATGTTTTTCTTCGGATTTTCTGGCATTTAGGATTGCAACTCTTACGCATGTACTTAATATTTGGGAAATTTCGAACCAATTTCTGTTTTTACTTTGATTTTAACTTTTCTTAATTGTTAACTTACACCTTAAACAGATAGTCTCCAAGGATAATGTAAATCAGATCTCTAATTGTCATGATGACTTTCTGAAAAATGGTATCGAAAGAACAAGTTGAACATTGTATATCAAGGGCTAACTGCGTGAATTTTCCATCTCAATCTCCTTTGCGTCATTTTTGGGGTAAAACACTAGTTTCAACTGAAGGTCAGTTATTTTTACAGGCTTGCAGCTTACCTAACCATTGTCTCAGAGAATAACCAGTTCTAGAACCATATCCTCTATAAGAAACTGCCGACGTTCACACAGTAAAAGACATGTAGCTTCTTTTTCAGTATACAGTAAACTCCGCTTATACCAAAACTCCTTGGGACCATTTAAATTTGTGCCTCATATCTAGATTTTGTTATATCCATATATCATTTTCATATAAAATAAATAAATAAAAAAACTTGGGCACAGAAAGTTTGTTCCTTATAAACGGAATTTCACTATATCCAGAGTCCTTATATACAGAGTTCACTTAGAATGGTGGTCAGCACTTGATATGTTACACGTTACCTCTTACAGTTTATACACATTAAAAAGAAAGGTCGATCAAAACAGTGAATTTATAGGCCAGATGAGAAAACAGCTCATGCACCAATGATCATTAGTGACTTTAATGAAATAAAGTATTTAAAATGCAATTTTATGGAAGATTTATTTGTCATAACTCCTTGCATATCATGATCATATGTCCTAACATGTCACACATTTTTCTCCATTCTGCTTATGTAGTGGGAACGATCGAAGGGGGCATGACGTTATAGGGTTTAGGTGAGATATATTTACATTTTGTCAGTTTGAAATTTATTGTGTAGAAAGTAGTCACTCACAGAAAAACCAGTAAACACTTCAGTCATGCACCAGTTTTTTGAAAACATTAATTTCTAAAGTAATTTAGCATTTTTATAATAACATATGATATTTTAATTCATTTTTAGCCATACTATTTCAAATATTCATTGAAGATATACTATAAATAGAGTTGTGTGTTTTTCTGGCAGTGACATTCCTTAGTACAAGATGACCAATTTAGAGGAAAACATCTGATGAAACTTTTTTGTTTTAAGCAAAAATAATGCTCTCAAAGGGAGATTACTCCTTACAGTTGGTCATCTTGTTTTTATTTATAACAGTTGTGTTTCTTTCTTTTGTTTCAGTGTATCTTACTAACAATCTAGCTAGAGTAATGTATTGAACTCATAAGTGATTCTGTCAGGTCTGACCAGAGACTGTGCAGTCATGCACTCTGATCATGATCTACACTTTTCACCTGTTTGAACAGTTAAAAGTGCTGTCCGAATCGAAAGATGAACACATCTATTTTTAGAATTTTAGAAATGTTATGAAAGAAATTTTTGAGGAAGTTCTTATTCTGTTCAGTTCATAGAAAACTTCAAATTGGTGTTTATGGAGTTGGATAGGAATTTTCTAACCTGAAACATAGATTTTGACTTTTGTGTTATGATTTCAGTACATACATATATTTATCCCCCCGCCAAAGGCGAAGGGGATATTAGAAATGGTCTTCGTCCGTCCGTCCCAATTTTGTCCGGAGCATAACTCCAAAAGTACTTGAGCGATTTTCTTCAAACTTCATACACTGACAGAGCACATTGGGAGGAAGTGCAGTGTGTAAGAAAATTAACTCTACCTTGCCTACTTTTAGAGTTATTCCCCTTTATCAGATTTACTTGAAAAACTTTGTCCGGAGCATAACTCCAAAAGTACATGAGGGATTTTCTTCAGACTTAATACACTGACAGAGCACATTGGTAGGAAGTGCAGTGTGCAAGAACAATAACTCTACCTTGCCTACTTTTAGAGTTATTTCCCTTTATCAGATTTACTTTAAACGTTTTGTCCAGAGCATAACTCCAAAAGTACTTGAGGGATTTACTTCAAACTTAATACACTGACATAGCACATTGGTAGGAAGTGCAGCGTGCAAGAGTAATAACTCTATCTTGCCTACTTTTAGAGTTATTCCCCTTTATCAGATTTACTTGTCCGAAGCATAACTCCAAAAGTGCTTGAGGGATTTTCTTCAAACTTAATTACACTGACATAGCACATTGGTAGGAAGTGCAAGTGTGCAAGAACTAATAACTCTACCTTGCCTACTTTTAGAGTTATTCCCTTTATCAGAAATTTACTTATAAAAGTTTTATCCAGAGCATAACTCAAAAAGTACCTGATTTAGTGATTTACTTCAAACTTAATAAAGACTGACATAGCACATTGGTAGGAAGTTCAGTTTGCAAACTATAATAACTCTACCTTGCCTAACTTTTAGATTTATTCCCTTTATCAGATTTACTTGTCCGAAGGGGCATAACTCCAAAAGTACTTGAGGGATTTTCTTCAAACTTTGTACAGTTTGAATAGCATATTGGTAGGAAGTAGCAGTGTGCAAGAAAAACAATACACTTCTACCCTTGCCTACTCAGTTTTATTCCCCCATATCAGATTTACTTTAAAATTTTTGTCAAGAGCATAGACTATTTTAATTATTTTAGCCATATTACTTCAAATATTCATTGAAGATACACTAGACATAGCACATTGTGTTTTTAGGAAGTGACATTCTTAGTGCAAGAACAATGACTCTACCTTAGAGGAAAACTCTGATGAGAGTTATTCCTTTTAAGCAAATTTACTTGAAAAAGATTCGGAGCTTAACTCCAAAAGAACTTGGGGATTTTCTTCATAACGTTTTTTATTTCACTTGATATCTTACAACAATTGCTAGAGTAGTGCAATGAATCATGAGCAATAACTCTTAGGCCTTACCAGATACTGTTTAGTCATGCAATTGAAAATGATCATACACTATTCACCTGATAATGAACAGTTAATAGTAATTTTGCAAACCTTCTCTTCATTGCCTTATTTTTTTCCACTTACTATGAAAGAACTGTATTGATGACAGTAACTATATGTCTTTTAAGATTCCTGACTTCAACCTGGTAAAATGGAGTTGGATACAACTTTCTAACCGGAAACATTCTTCCAGGCTGGGATTAACCATGTGTAACATGGCTCTTGTTTCTCTTGTAAAGCATGTGTTGATTGTCACCTTTTCATATCTAGTAGTCATAACAATAAAGATTAAAGCTATAGCTGTTAATTTGGTCAGTTTCCATGGTAACCCTGCATAAATTTGTATAAAACTGAAGTCTCTCACCCTTTTACACATACATTTTTGTTGTCTGTTTATATAAAATGTGTTAAATTGATATAGAAATAATAAATACTGACCATGGTTTCTTTTACAATAATTCACGAGGCAGAGTTCATAATACAAGCATAATGATATGTCACAAAGATCACAAAGACTGCTGCCCCAAGTGATCAATATGTATGCATCTGTAAGATGCCCCATGAATTATTCATCACAATTTATGTATTTATCATTTTCAATTCTTGCATGAGGAATTATTATTGCAACAACCACCATTTTGCAGTAGAGTATCTTTACAAAAAAACCACTATGAATGACCTTAAAATACATTTGCCATGATTTATAATTTCATATTTACAGAAAGTCTAAGTATTGCTACTACAGGCTTTGTTTTAAGCCGTTTTTATAGCCATTATTCAGAAATGTCCCAATGCCATATAAAAATTCTCTGTTTTTACTCCGTTTGTTAAAAAAATTCCCAAATTTCTTTTTGATACAATCGAGACAAATTGGTTCAAAAAACAGAATCTCTCAGTGATTACTAGGTAAAAAAAGTACCAATAAATTTGCAGCCGAAGAACTAGTCCTGCTATTGATATATTTTTCCCATTTAAAAGATTTATCTGCAAAGTTCCTAAACATGATTGGTATGGGTAATTTCTCTAAATTAGAAAGAGAAAACACCTGTATTAGAATTATACATTTAAGAAATAATAAATGCCTCCCAGTATTTTATCCTTTAATAAAATATAGTCAGGAATTAGGATGCGTAGTAATTAAATCATGAGTGCGTAGCACAAGTGATTTACTTTTTCACATCCAAATGACTGACTGTATTTTATTCAAGGATAAGATATAGGGATCAATTTATTATTTCAATTTGAACACGTTATTATCTTTGAAAACAATCCTGAACTTTATTTAACGCGTAGTAACCTTATCATTGTAACCTTAAGACGCGAGATACGATTGGATGCGCTTGTTTACATATGTCACGTCATAACGTTATTTAAGGCACGTCGTCCTTGGAAAAACGTGCTGTATTTTATCATAAAATAAAATACGGGCTTTTCTCTATATGTGTATATAGGAAAAGCAGCCGCTTGTGTTAGAATGATCATGCATGCTCACTGTAATTGAAGCTTGATAGATATGTTTGAAGTTATAATTTCTTCATAATTTTGGTGTATTTATATATAACAATTTATTGTAAGAGACTGTTGTAATGTAGTCAGAAATTATGTGAATTTATGTGGGCAGCAAACTGGTTAGAGAAGTTCTGTTATATGCTTGGAAATCTAGGTAAATTAAATAGGTCATGTGTTGAAATGGCCTATAAACCTTGTGTTTCTATTTTAAGCCAGTTTTGATCAAACTAGGACAGAAAGTCTGTAAGACGTCAAAATTGTAGGAATAGATACATAATTATGAATATTATGAGCCAAAACTGAAATATGAGACAAAAATAAAATGGCTTGATTATGGTAGAGGTTGAGGTAATAGTCCCTTTCAGATTAATTTTGGCAAATTGCCAAATAAATTTCTTTTGTTCAAGTTCCTAGATCAGTATTTTATGTCAAAAGTTTATGTAGGAACAGATAAATACATAATAATTGCTGGTAAAATAGGAAAATACATTATAATAGCTGGCCAAATTGCTGTTATTGAATGAACAGAATGTAAGAGAATTCCAATATTAGTAATTCACACGAGTCTGCTCCTGATGTACCGTAAACCCAATACTGTCAGGGTCAAGATTACTGTCTCACATGACTTGCTAGTCACATGGCACAGGCTGCTGTTATATCACAACACTACGTGCTGTGGTAAATCTTATATAAACTTCCAAGAAGCGTGATGTGGTGTCATGCTGAAAGAATAGCGTATCGTATTTTGCGAGACATTTTAATGCAGAAATTTCTAATAGCTGCTTGGCAGCAGAAATTAGATTAATTCAATGTGGGTAACATGAAGAAAATGGTATAAGTTTGGTGAAGTTATACAGTGCATTTTTGAAAATAAGAAATGCAGGTATCTGCTTGAATTTTAGTGAAGAGACTGTACGTGTGATCCTCATCCAGACCACATTTTGCAGGATATAAACATAATATGATCTTAAATGTCAGGCCACAGTCCCAAATGGGAAAGCTACAAGATTTGACTCTACTTGAAAGTCTGGTTTTGTAACCATTAGATTTTCTTGGTGCACATCTGTTTTTTGGCAATTTTAAGTAGAATGCTTTTATAGTGCCTTTCAGTAGGCAGCATTTACATTGAACACATCAGTTCCCAATAATGAAGACTGCCTGTACAAATATGTCATGTATTTTAGGAAAGATAAGACCAGCACAAATGACACGTGTTTTCTACTACTGTCTCTACAAGCTGTGATCAAATAATGTTTTGCAAAGATGTAGTATGATAATGCAGCTTTTCCATAATTTTGTTCAGAAATATCAGCTCATTTAGCTGAATCTCTAATATGATTATATTATTAGAGGTAAAAGCCTTCAGCAGAGAAATTTATTAAGGTAAAATGCAGACAGATTTTTAGCTCACCTGAGCACACAGTGCAAAATGAACCTTTGTGAACAACCTTTATTCAGCCTCGGTCAGTCGGGCTGGGCTGTCTGCTGTTTTGAGTTTGATTAACTATCTATGACCACAGTTATACCCAATCTGTATGGAACTTGGTTTGAGTTGTTCCGTAAATAAAATTTGGATTTATTGTTGGAAAGTTAGAATACTTCTGTGCCATCAGGGCACCCATCTGTAAGCAAGCGTAGATAACTCTGTCAAAAATCTTTTAATCTGATGTGTTTAAAATTTGTTCAAAATACTTGTCTTTTCATGAAATTTAGGTAAAATTGGGTCACCAGGTGGTAAAAACTGGGTCACCAAATCAAATACTAGAAAGCCCTTGTTTACATTCCTAAGATCATGTATTCAAATGGATCACCTTGAGACCAGTTCACAATGATTTTACAAACCAAATTTATCTTTTATACGTGTTAGATTTAGACTGCTAGTTAAAGTACTAAAACATCTTGTTAATACACAGTCTTTCAGATATTGACGTGATGTTAATGAAACTTGGTGAGAATGTTTGCTTTTCTTAAATCTTTGTGTTCTACCATTGAGCAATATATGCCCACTTTGGTCTTCTGGTTTTATGTGGTTTGCAATTTCTCTAGAAATATTTGTTATTGAAGAAAGATGATATTCAAAAAGCCGCTTGTTGTAGATATATATAGTACAGTGTATTTCAGTTGAAAAAAGTCACTACAATGCTAGTGGTTAAAGCCTATTATTATACCCCCACAAAGGGGATTTGGGGGGTATATAGGAGTGAGCTTGTCGGTCGGAAGGTCGATTGGTCGGTCGGTCTGTTGGGTTTTTTCCCAGGATGATAACTCATGACCGACTTTACCCTTTTGAATAATTTTTGGTACACACGTGCAACTTTATGAAATACAGGTCAAGTTCGACTTTGGGGTCAGTAGGTCAAAGGTCAAGGTCACAGTGACTCTGAACTGTAAAACAGTTCCGGATGATAACTCATGAAATGCTTGACCGATTTCAATGAAACTTGGTCTGTAGGTAGTTGCGTTTGGAGACGCCCCTATGGGATTGCATTTGGGGTCACTAGGGTCAAGGTCAAGGTCACTGTTACTAAAAATAGAAAAATGGTTTCCGCCAAAAAACCCAAAGTTAGGAGGACTAATTGCAATCAAACTCAGTGTGTAGGTAGCTTCTGTAGAGAGGAAGCTTGGGATTGCATTTTGGGTCACTAGGTTCAAGGTCAAGGGCACTGTTACTAAAAATAGAAAATGGTTTCCCGCCCAATAACTTGAGTTAGGAGTGACCAATTGTAATGAAACTTGGTGTGTAGGTAGCTTGCGTGGAGAGGAAGCTTTGGGTCACTAGGGTCAAAGTCAAGGTCACTGTTACTAAAAATAGATTTTTATTTATTTTTAGTTTTTTGATTGTTTTAAGCAAAAAAAAAATTTTTCGTGGTCAAGGTCACTAGGGTCAAGGTCAAGGTCAGTGTTACTAAAAATAGATTTTTATTTATTTTTAGTTTTTAGAGTCTTAAGCAAAAAAAATAATTTTGGGTCAAGGTCACTAAGGTCAAGGTCAAGGTCACTGTTATTAAAAATAGATTTTTATTTGTTATACCCCCAAAAGCAAGTTTAGGGGGTATATAGGAGTCACCGGGGTGGTCGGTCGGGTGGGGGTCAGTGGGGCGGTCGGGGGGGGGGGGGGGGGGGGGGTCCTCGTTGCATTTTCCTTGTCCGGAGCATAACTTGAAAACTACTTGTTAGAATTCAATACAACTTCATACAATGATCAAGCACATTGAGAGGAAGTGCAGTGCACAAGAACTATAACTCCATCTTGACTAATTACAGAGTTATTGCCCTTTGTTACTTTTCCTTGTCCGGAGCATAACTTGAAAACTACAAGTGGAATTCAATACAACTTCATACAATGGTCAAGCACATTGTAAGGAAGTGCAGTGCACAAGAACCATAACTCCATCTTGACTAATTACAGAGTTATTGCCCTTTGTTACTTTTCCTTGTCCGGAGCATAACTTGAAAACTACAAGTTGGAATTCAATACAATTTCATACAATGATGAAGCACAATGAGAGGAAGTGCAGTGTACAAGAACCATAACTCTATCTAGAATACTTTCAGAGTTATTGCCCTTTGTTATTTTTTCTTCTCCAGAGCATTACTTGAAAACTACTGGTTGGAATTCAATATAACCTCATACAATGGTCAAGTACATTGAGAGGAAGTGCAGTGCACAAGAACCATAACTCCGTCTTGACTCATTACAGAGTTATTGCCCTTTGTTACTTTTCCTTGTCCGGAGCATAACTTGAAAAGTACTAGTTGGAATTCAAAACAACTTCATACAATGGTCAAGCACAATGAGAGGAAGTGCAGGCACAGGAACCATAACTCAATCTTGACTCATTACAGAGTTATTGCCCTTTGTTACTTTTCCTTGTCCGGGCAGCATTATTGAAAACTTCTGGTTGGAATTCAATACAACTTCATAAAATAGTCAAGCACAATGACAGGAAGTGCAGTGCAAAGAACAATAACTCTATCTTGACTCATTTCAGAGTTATTCCCTTTGTTACTTTTACTTGTCCGGAGCATTATTTGAAAACTACTGGTTGGAATTCAATACAACTTCATACAATGGTCAAGCACAATGAGAGGAAGTGCAGTGTACAAGAACCATAACTCTATCTTGACAAATTACAGAGTTATTGCCAAGAACAATATCTCTTTTTAGTTTGTTTGCAAGGTATTCTGTTACTACGAACTTTCTCAGTTTATAAAGCAGTCTTTTGGGGGTATTAATCACATTTAGTGATAGCTCTAGTTTTTAAATTGTTTTAAGCCAAAAGAATTTGGGGTCAAGGTCACTAGGGTCAAGGTCAAGGTCACTTATACTAAAAATGTATTTTTGCTATTAAAGGTCCAATACTAACGAAAGCAAAAATTCAAATATACTTTAAAAAACACAAAAATAAGAAAGTTGGTATGTAGTAATTCTAATTAAACCACAGTACATGTACAATTATTTTTCTATGCATTATGAAGAAAGTTAAAAAGACCTGGGTAGTCATTTTGTCAAATCACTGAGATTTCAACATAATACACATACTTTTCTTCGTGTTCCAAACACTTTCTGTAAATTTTAACCTGACAATCTTCATTATTTAGTGTCTTGCATAAGGTAATGTACTTGCCATTGAAATAACTGTCACTTAATTTTCGCTTAGTAGTGGACCTTTAAAACAATACATTTACACAAGTTATTGTATAATAACTCAACTCTATGTCCTTGTGGCCATTCCTTTCTTATGGTTGCCATACTTCTGTGACAAAGCTGTATTGTGGGGGTATAATTCGTCACTCTTGTGACAGTTCTAGTTTTTAAGGGCATAGCTTGGTACCCTATGTTAGATACCCTAGACCTTAATCCCACTTCTAGTCGAAACTGTAAAAGCCTAACACAGACCTTTGAACTACAGGCTTACCTTTCTTCTCTAAACTGACAGAAGTAAACTATATACCATGTCAGTGTGCAGTTATGGACATTAATACAGTCTTGTTTTCCTAAATAATACACCTTATGTATAATTATTAAGGTTCATTATCAGTAAAATAATAACTCTGTGAGTTCTACTGTGATATTTTCCAATATATAATCACATGACAATGTACAAATATCTGAAAAACATCTAGCATCAGATGTCAGTTGAGATCTATGTTGCGTGTTTCATAATACCTTGTATTTTGGATTTGCTTTCATAAATAGGTTGCTAATAAGGGTTTTTATATTTATAGCTATTCTATCCTGTTGCTTTTGCAATGTGGGAAGATCTTATATCTTGCCTTTCATTTAGTTCTATCAGTAAATTTTCATATGAAGTTTGCCAATAGATTCAGTAGCCAGACTTTTGCGTAGGTTTTGATGGAACTGAGTTATGGGAAGGCAAAATTCATTCTAGGGATCATTCTTGATAGCCGAGAAGGCTCCTGTTTGCATTATATATGGCAAAATAAATAATAAGAAAAAGGGGGAGTTCAGTAAAACAGAAATTTATAATCAGGAATTTTGCTTAATTTGATCTTAGAGGAAGGTACAATATAATGTGTTGAATGTGATTCTCTAAGGGGGTTAATTTCTGTAAATATTGTGTGGCAGTAGGAGGCACAGCGCAGGACTTTGAGTTTTACTGATTACATAAATATAGACTGAAGGAAATTTGTCTAAGATTGTAAAGGTGGGTAATACAGTATTCAAGTGATCTTTTGGGGTATATTTTTTGTGGTTGACAAGAGTTGGTTAGTTTCAGTAACAATAGAACGCTTAATAGAATTTAAAATATCTCCATGGATGTATAAACGTTTAAATATCAGTAGCTGAATAAAAGTTAACACAGATATATGGGACTTTGTTTGGAATAGTATTTAAATTGAAATAAGTGAATGTAAATATATGTAAATATATGACATATTTTATCTTTTAGTGAGGAAACAGACAATAGTAACAAAATAAACGACGACGACTTTGAATTCAAAGATACCAACAGTGAAGAATATACATACCATGAGAGAACAGAAACCACAAAAACAGAAAAAATAACGAAGCGAAGGTCTGGTGGAAAACAACAGATAGATCTAGGAGCAGCAGCAAGTCAGTTAAAAGGCACCCAGTCAGATTTAACGGTATGTTTTACTGTCTTTGTGATGCCAGTCAGATTTAACGGTAGGTTTTATGTGAATATTTATATAAGATTTTCATTTATAGAAAATATGACAATTTAGTTTCACCTAGCTCAGACAACTTTCTACTGAAGCACTAGTTGCAAAGTCAGAAAAACTCACTGTCAGCAAGTTACAAATTAGATAAAGCATCAAGTCATGGAGACAAACATCACATTTTAAATCAAATTCACTGATACCCTTGACGATTGTTGACAGAAATTATTGCAGCTAGTGACTGTGTTATACCAGTTATTATATTTTGCAGTCTGTAAGCAGTAATTCTAGTAGAGCGAATATAGACGGAGCACCTGACTTACTGGATATGGGAAACCCTGTGGGTGGAGGCAATGACAGTACCGCAGACTTTGCTGATTTCCAGTCTGCTAACAATGAGTTTAATCCCAGATCAGGCTCTGAAGGTAGGGATGTGAAATGGATGATAACTTTTGTTTGGGCTTAATTGCAAGTTTATTTTAAAATCTGATCATTAATTTTCATTGTAAATTCAATCATTAGGCCTACTGGTCTCTCTGAAACATTATGGATCTTTTATATTAAGATTTATAACGATAATAAAGGTTCTGTGAAGTCTGATTTATGTATATCTTGGTTTGAATAAGATTTATTCAGAGGGATACTTAAATGATATGGTCAGTCTAACAGTTTTTCTTTTTGTCATTTACAGCTGCAAAAGACGACTTTGCAGACTTCACTGCTGCTCCTATATCAAATACTGCCACGTAAGTTATATCTCTTTACCCTTTCATTCTAAAATACGTCTTTCTGATTAATAAAGAGGCTATGACATAACATCCTAAATGATCTACTTAGTTTCATTCACAAAAAAGCAGTTAGAAACTTGGGATATGTGTTATATTGATGAACTTTTAATAGATGAATGACTAAAATGAGCCTTAAATACTGCGCTAAAACCAAAGTTTTTGCTTTTATAGCCAACGTAAAAAGAAATGAAATACGTGTTATCTTTGTTTAATTGAACTATTACAACAGTTCTTACAAGTGCTATATTGTAACTCAGACTGCTGAAATTAATGCAATCTTTTAACAAAACCATACACGTTGGTTTTTCGTAACAAGCAACCTAAGTCTGATATAGAATCTAAATATTTATTGTTCGAGAGCACCTCTTTTAACAATTAACGGTACTGTGCTAATTGAAAGGTAGCCAAGTCCATTCAAGAAATTAGAATGTAGTAATGGTTCTATCAGGGCGATCTACATTATGTTTTATATTGTTTTTCAGTCAAAATGGTGGATTTGCAGATTTCTCCCAGGTTAACTCTAGTCATTCAGTATCTCAAACTTCTAGTGCAAATACAAACTCTTCTGATCTTTTTGATGTATTTAGTGCTAAAAACTCTGCTATGCAATCAAGTGTACCCCTGCAGCCTAATGTAAACAACATTAACAATATGGCTGGAATGAGTACTATGAATTCAATGAACAATCAGGGACTTATGGGAAATATGGGAGTGCAGCAAGGAATGATGGGAACTCAACCAAATATGATGGGCCAATCAAACTTAATGGGTGGTCCTAGTCCAATGATGTCACAGCAGCCTAATATGATGTCATCACAGCCTAATATGATGTCACAGCAGCCTACAATGATGTCATCACAGCCAAATCCCATGAACACTGGCATGACAGGAATGCAGCAGCCGGTAAAGAGTTTTTCTTTAAGATGTAAACTAAATATTTCTATGAAGGAACTAGTGTATTATGTACATGTTCATTATTGTAGGAAACATCATTTTTAACAGAACTTACTAACTGCATGTTACAGATCAGTGGCTTTTGTATGTCTTTGTTCATCACTTCAGCATACCTCTGTTACTGATCATTTTAAAGAAAAAAGGTGTTTGTTAAACGGGGAGGGGGATTGCAGTTAGAGACAAGATAAAGTGGTTGAAGTAACATCAATCAAATGTAAAGTTCTTTGTAAAGTTTAAAGCAGTTGTTAATTGTAAACTTAAATGGGATCAGCTCATAAATCTAGGGACCATATAGCTGAGAGCCATGTGTGGTTTAGGGGAAAGGTTTAAATAATAAAGGGGCAAAAAAAGTTTGAACTCTTTAAGTGCACCTCAATAGTCATTGTATCAAGTTGAGAGTGTGCAATGAAGCACAGACCTTGAATATGGCAAAAAACAACTGCTGTTAATATCTTCTTTCAATATTAACACAAATTTTTACATCTTTGACCTAAATTTTACCATCGTGCTGTGATAAAAAAGCTGTTCCAGTTAAAATGCTATATCAGCGAGACTCGGGCCAGAAATTCTTTCACTATTACTAAATGGCTCTCCCCTGAAATACGATATGAAAATGTTTGCTAATGTCTTGCCCAACAATGTCTTCAAACAAACTGCTGTCTGGCACAATATTTCCATCGCAATCCAGGGATTTAGAGCATAAGTCAGACGGTTGATGCTATTACAGCTGTATGTGGTGAACATTACATGTGTAAGGCTTACATTATGTTTTATATTTCTACAACGACAATTACCTGGCCTAGTTTCTAGACATACAAAACCCATGAGATTGTATTGGCAAAATTGGTGTAATCTTTTATCTTGTTCATGAATATCTGACCTGCTTCTGTGGTTGATTGGTTTAGGTCACTTGCTGGAATCACTATACCTTGTATTGTTAAGGATCATTAGTTAGAGCTCTGAAACTGACCTGACTATGTGAGAAAGTTGGCAGTATTTTTAGTAGGATTTGAATCTAGAATTGATCCTTCCCAGAAATGATGGTCTGCCTAAATTTTAGAAATATAGCAATTGTTATACTCCAAAGAAGAAAATGTACATGGATGACAACAGCAAATTTTTATTGTTAAAAATGCATTGGATTTTGTGCACTGTATCTTTTTTACAGTCGTCACAATCTCCAATTTGCTCTGTTAGAAAAAAGTTTTAGTGTATAAATTTGGTACATTATGGACAGTTAGATATTGCAGAAGCTTTGCTTTCTAGTGCAGTCCTGTATTATATATACATGTAGCTGAAGGTGTTACTAACTTGCATAAAGAGCTTTCTACTAACAAAACAGACAACTTGTTTGTACCTGTAGCCGTTGTTGCCTTCATGACTTTGATAGTCATGAAAAGAGCTTTATGTATTTATGCATGTATTTTTTGTGGTAGATGCCAGGCATGATGAGTGGAATGACTCCGCAAAATATGGGAATGATGGGTAATCCAGGCATGATGGGAAATATGAATCAGGTAAAAATGGAAATCTGTGTATTCTTACATGTTTTCTTTGTCCAAAGTGACTTCCCTTAAAGACAGTACTGCTCCTTACGGTAGAATTATCAAAGACTGACGGGGGGGGCAAAAACTCGGTTTGTTTGGTTTCGTTTTTCAGTCCATCCATATGCAATTCATGTCTGTTACTTTTGTATGTATGTGCCAATTTTCATATAACTCGGGGTGTATCATGCATCACTTCTAGGTCAAGGTCACACTTAGGTTCAAAACTTATAACGCAGGGTTATATATCAGTAATTGGTGTTAGGGCTGTAACTTGTATATGCATTAACTGATTTTGACATAGATGTGACTTCAAACAGTTGTTTCCCATACCCACAGGGTGTGTTATATGCACCAAACTTAGGGAGCAACATTGAAGGTCAACCTTAATCTGTCAAGGATTTTAATGAAATAATGTCATATGTTTATCTCATCACTGCTTCATATCTGGCTAAGGACTTTGTGTTGCATGGCAGTACTCCATTCACATCTTTTCATAGGAATAAAACTATTATACATTTTTAAGAAAGAATAGATAAAAAAACAACAGTTATATTATTTTACTAAGTTAAGTATTCAGAAAATTAAAAACACAAAAATCTTTAAGGGTTGTCAGTCATGTATGTATGTTGTGTTAAGCATGTTTGTGAAGATTTCAGAACAAGAATTTGTGAATAAGTATTAAAATACAGGTTCCTGAAGTGATAAAGCATTCATAAAGGAGCAAGTTCCGTAACTCTGACTAGCCTTTGAAAGATACTGCAATGAAACCACATAAATGTTCAAAGTACTTGTAATTAGGTACTTTCTGTTTGATGAAAATTTCTCGATTTCTGAGCAGACACACTTATTCGCTTATTTTAAATAGAGAAATCTCTTGAAGTAAATATATGTTAAATGGATCTTTTGCGAGATTTTTAAATTTGCAAAGTAGGAAATTCTTGAAAATGGTAATAATTAGATAATTGTAAAAATTACACAATTTACAGTGGGTAAAAAGTTCTGTATTGGATTATGACAAAATTATGCTATGTTGTTAGAATGTTTAGATATAGCTGAAACATCAGGTCATTGTCTTACATTGTCAGGCAGTTGTTGTTGTTGTATTAGTTTAAGCCGTTTCAACTGTGCTCCTGTCATTTATAGACATCTCTAGTAATTACTATGCCTTTTTGTGGCATTTGTTTCCAATATTAATTGTGTTCCCTGCTGAGAATGATTTGAGCACAGTTTGGAAAATACATGATGGTAATTTCTGTAGACAGCCTTTATGCTGGTAACGTCAGGAAAATTACCATTAAACACAATAAGACTAGACTTGTTTACAATTAAAACAACGTTAGCCTTGATTTTGCTTTAAACATACTATTTCCATATCTTAGATATATTAAGTAAGGTAAAAGCAGCTAGAAAGACATTGACATTAGCACCACAGGAAATTAAAGCAACAGTGTGTCTTCGGCTTTTACAAAAAAAAATTACAGCACGCTTATTATCAATTAATGACTTTGTACTGGCAAAATAGGGTGAAATCTCTACCAGAAGATGTTTTAAATCCTTTCAAAATGGAAGTTAAAATTTGAATAAAAAACCCAAAAAAAAAGGGGAGGGGGGGCAAAAGGGGAGAAACCCGAAAAAAAAAAAAATATTTTAAAAAAAGGGAGAAAAGGGGGCGGCTTTTTTTAAAAAAAAAAAAAAAAAAAAAAAAAAAAAAAAAAAAAAAAAAAAAAAAAAAAAAAAAAAAAAAAAAAAAAAAAAAAAAAAAAAAAAAAAAAAAAAAAAAAAAAAAAAAAAAAAAAAAAAAAAAAAAAAAAAAAAAAAAAAAAAAAAAAAAAAAAAAAAAAAAAAAAAAAAAAAAAAAAAAAAAAAAAAAAAAAAAAAAAAAAAAAAAAAAAAAAAAAAAAAAAAAAAAAAAAAAAAAAAAAAAAAAAAAAAAAAAAAAAAAAAAAAAAAAAAAAAAAAAAAAAAAAAAAAAAAAAAAAAAAAAAAAAAAAAAAAAAAAAAAAAAAAAAAAAAAAAAAAAAAAAAAAAAAAAAAAAAAAAAAAAAAAAAAAAAAAAAAAAAAAAAAAAAAAAAAAAAAAAAAAAAAAAAAAAAAAAAAAAAAAAAAAAAAAAAAAAAAAAAAAAAAAAAAAAAAAAAAAAAAAAAAAAAAAAAAAAAAAAAAAAAAAAAAAAAAAAAAAAAAAAAAAAAAAAAAAAAAAAAAAAAAAAAAAAAAAAAAAAAAAAAAAAAAAAAAAAAAAAAAAAAAAAAAAAACAAACCACACCCACCCCCAACCCCCCCCTATCTGCGATTGCATCATATTTCAGTGTCTCAGTAATGTAGCTACCAGACAACATTGACTGACATCTGTTAGCTCACAAGCATTTAATACAAAAAATGAACATAGATTTTTTTGGAAATCACATGAAGAAAAAAACCCAGTACAATTGTAAAGTGTACATTAACTCTATTTCAGAGAAAATAGAACCCAGTTTTGAGAGCAAATAGACCCCAGTTTTTAGAGAAAATAGAACCCAGTCATCTCCGAAAATGTGTGTGGTCATTGACCTTTAACATAACAAGAAAAAGTAACATAAAGCCATATGGCAGTACATGTTTCTCAGAAAGTCAGTGTGGTCCTTGACCTTTAACATAACAAGAATGTGTAACATTAAAGATATGATCTATGGCATATAATCAGCACCAGAAGTTAAACTATATTTCAACACAGTTTTTATCAGTCTTTAAAATAAACTAAAGGATTTTGTATTCATTATTTAATAAGCTTCATTTGAGTTCAGAGCTTGGATGTAGCTAAGTACAGTGTGTTTACCTATGTCACAGATAACACTTTACAAAGCTTAACCTGTTTCAATTAAAACTGATAGATATTTGTCACAATGGCTGCTAAAGCAGACATACATTTTCACACAGCAAAGAGCAAATAAAGAATTTGAAAAAACAAAGTGACTTTGAGATACCAGGTAAGCAGGAATTTAGCTTAAAAGAGTTTGGGTCTTAGGGATAACTAGAGGTCCGCTTTATATTGTGATGACTGATGTGTATGTACAGAAAACTCTATGTATAATGACTCCGAACATAGCAAAATTCCGAATATAAGGAACAAATTTTTTCCTTCTTTGTTGTATTATGTAAATGCTTTATACGGACATTACATACTCTTGATATAGGGAAAATATTTGATTTGTCCCAAGGAGTTAGTTATATACAGAGTTTACTGTATAGATATAGTGCAGATCACAAGCATGATGGATGTTGTCTTTGTATGTTGTGTTTTCTCTCCTCTTACAGCCGGCAATGCAGCCACAGTCTGCTTCTATGGGCTACAACCAGGGTATGGGGATGATGCAGCCCTCTTCGACACCCACGGTAAGTCTGTGGTATATAGCGGGGCTTTAGAAAGGTGGAAATGTACTGCTTACAGCTAGTTTATAATGTAGATGCTAGACTTAAAGGTAAGTAGGGAAGTCTAATGGGACATACAAAGAACGCCTGGGATATAATAGCCAAATGCTTGGGGACAAACATTCACAATGGTAATGTGTGTCTTGATGGGTAATTTGCCTTTTGTGAATGATAAAAAGGAGTAAGGGAACTGTTGCTTAGGGGGAACATCTGGAAATTCCAGATATATTCAACAGACTATACTGCCTTTCTGTATCTTTGATAATCTCGCTGTTAATTTTTCTGATACTGTTTACAGTTTGTTAATAATATAAAGCACAATGTTTACAGTAAAAGATACTGCATCTCTGCAGCAAACGTTTGTTGAAATGTTTATTGAAAAATCTCACATTTTGTTTAAGAGCATGAACAAAATATTTTCAATAATAAAGACAAAGTGTAAACATGGTAAAGCTTCAAAACATTAACAATCTGTCATAAATTTACAGTAAATTGCAGAATCTTTTTGAGTGTTAAATGCACTTGAAATGTGTTTGTTAACAACATAAATATCTGGAGTTTAAACTTTTTTTAAGAACTTTTTTGACACTATTGTCATCTATGTTATTCTATGTACCTGAAATGCATACAGGCATCATGATTTATCATTAAATGGAGCTTTTGTTACATAGCTAAGCTGTATATTCTCGACTGTCACTAAAATAACTTCTTTCCATGGCTAGTTCAGCTACTCGTATACAGAATCACTAACAAACCCATACATGCTTTTGATGGCCCAGTGCAGCAATTGGATAATCCAGTGAATTAAATTTGAAAATTATTGTAAATACTGAAAGTATCATTGCAGTGCGGATAAAAAATTTATAACATGACAAAAGTTGTTCCACAGAAAATGTGCTAAACTGTTGGCAAAGAACCTGGAAAAGATACTTCTCTAATATGGTGACTGGGTTTAGATATTGAGTTAAGGTAGTAGGATGTGCTTCAATGAGATATGTTTCCCCCCTAATGAGGAAGACATTTTGATTTTGTTCTCGTCCGATGTCTGCATGGACTCCAAATCTTGTCAGCTCTCCTTCATAAACAGCAGAATGGATTTCAGTGAAACTTGGCAGAAGTCATCCTTACCAAGCCTAGTTGTGCGTCTTGTCAGGAAATTTTAATTTGGTCAAAGTCAAGGTCAAAGTATCAAGATACTGGTTTTTTAGCTCGACTTTTCTATGAAAAGGGGAGCTATCCTCCGTGCCGGCGTCGGCGCGCCACACCTTGGTTAAGTTTTCCGCCCCACCCCACTTTATTTCAGAAGTATTAGAGGTATGGCTTTAAAACTTACCATACTTGTTTACCATCATAACCTCCATCTACAGACAAGAGTACATAACTCTGTCAAGGTTTTTGACAGAATTATGGCCCTTTTTTTACTTAGAAAGTGTATTGAGCTTGGTTAAGTTTTTGGTACCACCTCACTTTTATTTCAAAACCATTGGAGGTATTGCTTTGAAACTAACCATACTTGTTTACCATACGACCTTCATCAACAGACAAGAGGACATAACTCTGTCAAGGTTTTTGACAGAATTATCCCCTTTTTGACTTAGAAAATACTTGAATATGGGTAAAATCCACTTATTGCCTTAACCCTTTGAGATATTGCTTTGAAACTTTTTAATGCTATTTCACATCATTACCCCCATCTGCAGGCAAGAGAAGGTAACTGTCAGGGATTTGTTTTAAAAATTAAGGCCTTTTATCGACTTAGAATCTTGGTTAAGTTTTTCGTACCAGTCCACTTTTGACTGAACTGTTTGAGATATTAATTTGAAAGTTGGAATACTTGTTTACCATCATGATTCCCAAACATGGGCAGGAGAAGGTAATTCTGTCAAGGATTTTATATGAATTATGACCCTTTTTGACTTAGAAACTCAGTTAAAATTTTCATTCTTGTCCACTTGTTAACTTAACCATTTGAGATATTACTTTGAAAGTTGGAGTACTTATGTACCATCGTAAGACCTATCTGTAAGCAAAAGAAAATAACTCTGTGAAAAATTTTCTTGATTTGTACTTAGAAATTCCTAGTTAAAGTCTTGTGTGCCCTTAACTGTCAAAGTTTTGTTTTATTGGCAAGCACTAAAAAAGTCGAGCACGCTGTCCTACTGACAGCTCTTGTCTTGTCAGCTCTTCCTCTTATAGACCACAGGATTTCAGTGAAATTTGGCAGAAGTGATCAGTACCAGGCCAAGTTGAGCATCTTACCAGAAAAATTTAATTGGTTCACGGTTAAGATCATAACAAAAATAGTGTTTTTTGTTGGCTCTTCTCATAAAAGGCTGGAGTGATTTCACTGAAACTTAGCAGAAGTGTTAAGTACAATTAGTACAATTTGCTTGGTCAAGGTCAAGGTCATGTTACTTAAGTTGATAGAATCTGTAAATTTTACAATTTTTAAAGAGACATACTGGAAGTATAAGTTTGAGCTAATGAGTATTTTTCTCAAGCATTTATTGTTGAATGTTGAAACAGTCCTGCTGCCTTATCTCACTAAACTTGCATGAAGCATTATCGGGCATCCTTTCCCTAATCCTCGATAAGCTGTGCTCAAACCAACATCTTGTCTATTGCACACATTCTACCATTACTCTGATGGTGGCAGTCTACACTGCCTTTGCAAACAGTGCAGATCATGGCCACCATGCACATCTGTCAAAAGACAAGAGTTGGTTTGTGTACAGTACAACTCATAAATTATCTTTAATTAATTATGCTTATTAAGAAAAATCATTAATTTTTTTTTAGAAGTTTGAATGCTTGTTTATCTGTAATATTTTGTTGTCTATTTTCTGTTCAGTATTATTTTAATGTAAGTATTTTAGACTTTAAGTATTAATGGTGTGAAGTGAGGCTTGTGCTTTTAAAAATACCTTTAGTTTTTTTTTTTACATAATATTTTAATTGTCTGTCCTGACTCACTAATTTATAGAATTTGTAACTGATTAAAGCTACATGTTTCATAACAACTACCTCAGTACATTTAAAACTGAGGTACCAGAGTAGGAAAATGCTTGGTCAGAAGTTGTATTTTTCTTTTGGAAAAAAGTCACATGACCTCATAGATAGAAACCATGATTTTAC
The DNA here is from genome assembly GCA_022818135.1 of Saxidomus purpurata. Lineage (NCBI taxonomy): Eukaryota > Metazoa > Mollusca > Bivalvia > Venerida > Veneridae > Saxidomus > Saxidomus purpurata. The sequence continues at coordinate 19,670,845 of JAFMSR010000014.1, forward strand.
TCTTTCTTTACCATATGAATGCATTAAGATCAGGTGAACAACTTCTGGCTATTGTCTAAGGTCATGATATTAATTAAAAAGGAACATGTAGCTTTGATTTTGTGTGCATTTTCAACTTGTAGCAGGAAAGCACAACTACTGATTCACGGTCTCCACCTGTACCTACCAGTACAAATAACTCTGACTCCAAGGTGCGTGTTTATTTCATTTGTTTCCTTTGAGAGGCACATTTACCTTACTGTTAAAAGCCTTGTGTGTAAAATGTATTTCTTATGATTTCCCTGGCAGTAAGTATCTTACATATGGTTTGCTTTACAAATGATTTCCCTGGCAGTAAGTATCTTACATATGGTTTGCTTTACAAATGACTTACCTGGCAGTAAATACATGAGACATAGTAGGCTTTCCATATGACTTACCCGGCAGTAAATACATGAGACATAGTAGGCTTTCTATATGACTTTCCTGGCAGTAAATAGACAAGACATAGTAGGCTTTCCATATGACTTTCCTGGCAGTAAATACACATGATGTAGTAGGTTTTCCATATGACTTTCCTTGCAGTAAATACATGAGACATAGTAGGCTTTCCATATGACTCTCCTGGCAGTAAAAACATGAGACATAGTAGGCTTTCCATATGACTTTTCTGGCAGTAAATACACATGATGTAGTAGGCTTTCCATATGACTTTCCTGGCAGTAAATACATGAGACGTAGTAGGCTTTCCATGACTTTCCTGGCAGTAAATTCTTGAGACATGGTAGGCTTTCCATAGACTTTCCTGGCAATAAACACTAGGGATGGCAACGAATATCCGGATATCCGAATATTCGTTCAGCTTCCGAATATTCGGATACGATATAGGTATCCGAGTATTCGGTAAATTCGTACAAAAAAGCGAATTTCAATTAAAAACTTAAATATTTACGTGTTGTTTTCATGACAATAATTAATTTTCAATTACGGCCGATAAAGTGTCAGTTTACAATACCCGGTTGCTCTGGTGATGACACTTTCTATAGTCAATCTTTAGCGATAGACAAAAGAGATTATGCAAACAAAAGAGTTTCTATTTCTAGGTGTGAATTGTTGAACAAACATTTAGACTAAGGCAAATTATCATTCAAGTGTTTTAATGCCCTGTCTACGCATAAACATATTTTAGCCGTTGCAATTATGAAGGATCTATTTGTACAGCGCCCCGTTTTACAAACATTAAACAAGTTTATTAAATAATTTTACTTTTCAATTAAAATGAATATCTTTTCATGTTGTTCTTAATTGAATTTTTTCTTTCTTTGTCCTATAAAGCCTCTTGCAGTTCAAGGACTGAAGCAGCAGAAAAAGAAAATAAATGTCCGTGTAACGACTCTGTCACGGAGAAAACGAAACTGACTTACAGAGTTAGCTACGAGTAATAACAACGTATATGAAATTTATTTTACCCAAATTTTATGACATGAATGATCGAATCTTAGAGCCATTAATTGTCTTACTTAAAACATATAAAAGTAAGTTATCGGGATAGAATATTCGCCTGGCTAGGGTAACTGCAAGCTATAAATTTTATGATCGCGAAAATATGTGACAAATTGATTAACAACGTATAGATTTAGTACATAAACGACCAATATCCGGATATTCTGAAGGCTGACCAATATCCAATACCAATTTGGGTTCTGACATCCTGGCAATAAATACACTAGACATAGTAGGCTTTCTATATGACTTTCCTTGCAGTAAATACATGAGACATAGTAGGCTTTCTATATGACTTTCCTGGCAGTAAATACATGAGACGTAGTAGGCTTTCCATATGACTTTCCTGGCAATAAATACATCGGACGTAGTAAGCTTTCCATATGACTCCTGGCAGTAAATACATGAGATGTAGTAGGTTTTCCATATGACTTTCATGGCAGTAAATACATGAGACATAGTAGGCTTTCCATATGATTTTCCTGGCAGTAAATTCTTGAGACATAGTAGGCTTTCCATAGACTTTCTTGGCAGTTAATACATGAGACATAGTATGCTTTCCATATGACTTTCCTTGCAGTTGATACATGAAATGTAGTAGGCTTTCCATATGATTTTCCTGGCAGTAAATGCATGAGACATAGTAGGCTTTCCATATGACTTTCCTGGCAATAAATACATGAGACGTAGTAGGCTTTTCATATGTGACTTTCCTGGCATTAAATACATGAGATATAGTAGGCTTTCCATATGACTTTCCTGGCATTAAATACATGAGACATAGTAGGCTTTAGGTATAGTACCTGACCACTTTCCACTTTTAGGTAGTCTTCTTGGTTAGATCTTGCAGGTGATAGGGTATGAAAATTAAAGCATTACCTTGATTAACTATTATAATACTAGTAGCAAGATAAAATGCTTGCAATTTAACGGGGTATAATGTTGATTTCCATTGTTCAATATTGTCATCTGCACAAGTGTTTATAAGCTATTGATAAAACTCTGGGATGGGGTGGGGGCCATGCAAAGGTTAAAATTGCAAACATGTGTCAGTAAATACTACAGAAGTGATTCAGGTCTAGTACGTTTGATGGGACATATATTTGATAGCATTTTTCGCTTTACTTTTACCATATTTATTCAGTTTACCATTAATCCCCGCCACCAATTGCTATCACTATTCAGTTTACTCTGTAAACTGAAACCTTGTCTCGAGAAGTTGAAGTGTGTATTCTTACAAAGCTGTGTTATGTTAATGTAACTGTTAGAATTCTTTATACATATCTGTATTGTTTTCATATCATTACTTTTATATGTTTGACAACAAATTTATGAATTATTAAGGTCATGGCTTGTTACATTGAGAAATTGAGTAGTGACTGAATTTGTCTGGTAGAATATATTATACATGTAACAGACACACAAGGTTTTAAGAAATCATGGACTGTGCTATACATTCCTAAGTCTGATGGCAGAAAACAGTGGTCAAATATTTAAACCATACCAAAAACAACTCTCTTTCTTAAAAAATTCAACAGGTATAGTTTATTTAGGATAAATTGACAATGACCTAAAAGATATCTGGGTACACATTGCATAAAAAGGTAATTTATGCGCACAGTATAAGATTTAATCCTTTAGAATTGTCAGTGTATTTACAGTAATTATAAGCTAGTATTCTGTGTCACTGTCACATTGTCCTTAATGTTCTGTACTTGTGTTGAATTTTAGATTAACATGAAAACACTATGGATGTATTTACAAAAGTAGCTGAAGCTGTTAAATTGATAAACCGTTAATGGGCAAGGAAGTGCTTGGGCAAAGAAGTGCTTTGTAATGAAACAATCATGTGTATTTTGTTGCATGGACAAAACACATAAAAAATAAAAAAAATAAAAGGAAACTCAATACTGGCTAGATAATGTTACCTGGCATCTTTGTTTCAAATGTGACATTTTCTTGGTGAAATGTCCGATTTCACACAGGAAGAACACACTGTGGTAAATTTGCATGTCCATGTCTATAAGCAGTCACCTGATGAAATCACTGAGTACCATGTTTGTCCTTACTGTATCACTTGGCATACATCAATTTGGGTGTTTGGAAGTGTTGATTAATCAATTACAAGACATGTTTGGCAGATTTAAATTTCAAAAACAATTTTAAGTGAATTTCAAACAGTTCACAACTCCATATTCTTTATACCTATTATCTATATCTATTTGGACATGCAGGTAAATAAGGACAAATATGGGTATTATTAAATAGTATTGTGTAAATATGTGTAAATATGTTAAAGTCACTGTATTCCAGCATGAGAACAGTTACAGGTTTTCCACTTCCATTCAAGGATCAGCCATTCTAACCACATGTACTGTGGATGGACTCTTTTTATTCAGGAAATATCAAAAACCTTAAAAAATCATATAATGGTTTGTTTTCAGCCTTCAGCGAACACATGGTCAACAGATGCTGGGAAAGTGAACATCAGTCTAGAAGCATTGAATCCTGCAAGTAAATTTCAACAACAACACAAACCAAGCATGAACCAGTTACAGAATACCAACAAAGGTTGGTTTATTAAATATTGATAGGTCTTTACAATGACAATGATTATGTTGTGCTTTGTAATGTTGAAATTCTCCCTTTAAGTCGATTAACATAAATCGTATTTATGTGTTTGTATTTAAAGGGGACAGTGATATTAAAAGATGACTTTATAATTGCTCCAACACTGGATTATGGCCCTTGAATTATCAAATATTGATCAAATTTACCTTGTCCACTCTCTAGCTTGTACATTTTCATGCAGTTTAATAAATTTGACCAGAATGTCTATGCACCCAGTAGCCCGGCCAAGTTTAATAACCAGTTACATACCTGTAGTCACTCAAGAGTTAGTGTCTCATTGATTTTTGAAATGTTTTTTACAAAACTTTATGGCCTTTTTGTTTGACAAAATTTCTCTCAACATGATAATTGTTACAAATAAATACTTTAGTAACCACTCAGTCTACCTCCATTTGATTGCTGTATTTTGGGACAGTTTTGAAATTCTTGTTAATATCTTATTTTTAGGTATGATGTCACCACCTCCAGCCAATCAAAACATGGGTAACATAACACAGGGCATGGCCTCAATGAACATGGCAGGACAACCAATGATGGGTTCAGGTAAGATCATGTTAAAGTGATTTTATAGTAGATGTGTATTTTGGCATTTCTTGACAACAGAATCTTCCTTTATTGCAGCTAAGCATGCCACTTAATAATAGTGTCATTTTATTGATGTATTTTTTTTTAAACACCCTGATTTGTAAATTTTGGAGTGCTTGAGTGTTTTACCTTCTGACAGACTTGAGTAATTGTCGACTGCTTATAATGGCTATAGTACAGCGGACAGTTTAGAATTGAGAATTCAGTATTTTATTTGACAGTAATATATTCCTCTGTTAATTGTCAAAGTGTCATGATGTTCATTAGAGTTTAGTTACACTTGAATAGTACACTGACAAATGTAAAGTTAAGCTATTCCCCTTTGGCAGTAAGCCTTTGTGAGCAGTGCAGATCATGATCAGCCTGCACATCCATGCAGATAATTCATGAAGATGTTGTACTTTTGTTTAGGTATGGCGATGGGTATGCATTCCCAGGCGGGATATGGTATGCAGGGCTCTATGATGTCACCAGGGGGCAGTGCCGTCCGCATGCAGTCAACCATGAATGTTCAAAACACCATGGTTGGTACTGCAGCCTTCCACCAAAGAACTGATAGTGCATTCGCGGCTTTTGGTACTGCGATGAAATAATATCAGCTGAATTAGATCTATAAAAAAAACATGTGACTGATCATTCCAAGTTATTGTTAGTTGTTCACCAAAAAGCCTGGAAACTATGACTACCACTCCAGGTCTTTCTTAATGTCAAAAGATACTTTGTGGCAGTTTTATATATAATCATGTTTATTGTATCGGAAATTAATATTCATGATTTTTGGAATGGAAAGGATGAAAGGTACTTAAAGTGACCTTTAATTGATAAAAAAAGATTATATGAACAATGACTAACCTGGAAGAGAAATTGATATTTGAGATATGCTACATACTGTTCTGTGAAATGAAAGCATATGTTTTTGTCTGTCAGATAATTTATTAACAGAATGTTAGACATGGTCTCTTCAGATATCAAAAGTGTTATTACTTGAAAATAGCAGTAAGCACTTTGATTCTTCACTGAGAATTTGATGACTGGACAGTGGATACAGGAACCTGTGATACTCCTGAGTGGTTGTTAGCTTCGCTTCCGGTGATGAAACATAAACTGGAAAATCTCATGAGCATTTGGAAAAGAGCTACATTCTCGCAAAGATCCGAAGATAGAAATTCTTATAGGCATTATCCAAATCAGTTTTAGTGTTTGCAGATATTGTCCTTATTTAGTTTCTGATGCAACAATGTTGCAATGACTAATTATTGAAATTCAGTTAGCGTTGCAACCTTGGTGCAGGCGGAAGACAATTCGTATTCTTAGAGAAAGTTATTTGTTGCTTTGCTTTACTGGTGAAGGACAGGAAATCATCAAGTTTGTGACTTGTTCAACAGAAAGATCTTTGTGTATAAATTCAGGAAAATAAGGTGTATATTAAATTGTAAACTGTGCAATGAAATCGAACATTCCAATATTGAACATGCCACTGGGTGAAAAAGTCATCAGCTGTCTTGTACCTTCTTAGAAATAGATTTTTGTTTTGAATTTGAATAAATGTAAACAGTTACCTGTCCATTTAACTTAGTTATGCCGAAATGGATCACTCTTGAATAGATATTTTGACAAAAATGTAGTATGGCACTTAGGGAATGTTTTCAATTGATATTTAAATTCTTATCAAGGTATTATTCCTATACAAAAAACTTGAGAGTTACTGGATATGCAACAAGCTTTCTTCACAATTGAGCTGAAATAAATTAGTATAATTTAGAGAATAAGAATGCTTTGTGAAGCATATATGGGCTTTTCAGTGAAATTTTCACTTCTTTCTGCTTATCAAATGACTAGCCATGTTTTAAAAATGTATGAATTTATGGATTTTTACAAGTGAAAATTCATGGATTTATTCAGGTAGCACTTTATGGAATCTTTCTGGGTTAAATATATGGTTCCTTATGGTAAAAAGTTTCAGATTTCTTCAAGCATATATTTATTAATTCTTTTGCTTACAAAGTTTGCAGAAATTTGTTAAATGCATTTTTAGTGATAAAATGAGTGAGGATTTTCCAAATTTCTGGAAGTTTTACATATTGGCAGTATCCCTATGGTATGTTTAATATTTAGAATAAAGGGTATTTGAGAAGCTCAAAAAAATGGTAGACCTCTCTGGCAAGTTGACGTCGATATTGGTGTCTCATAAGAAGTAAGTGTTCGTTTGTGGATACCTCTGTTAGTTTTTCACCACTACATTTGATCTTGTACAGATTTTAGCACGCAGAACTTCATATTATTCCATCAGATGATTTTGCTCAGGTGTATTATGGCTGAATTTCATAAAGTTCTTCATTCTGGCCGATGTTGTAAATGTTGAGTACAAGAAATATGACTGGAATATTGCAACGTAAAAGGCTCTTGATAATGATGAGGTTTAGTAACCCAGTTGCGAATGATACGGTAAAATTTAATTGAACATTGGTTTGTAGAGACTGTAAAAAAAAGTCAATTAATGAATTGTTATGTGTTCTTAGTTCTGTACGTTTTTTGCTGTGATATGTTAGCTATATTGTCGGTGATTGCACAGTTTTGTACCATTGTGATGTTGTTTGTGTTACAGTTATGTTTTGTGTTGATGGTAGCGTTGTATGTTTTATTGTAATATAGTATAAAGTACATCTGATAGTTACATGTCACAGAGTTTAATGAGTTATTGCACAGACTGGAATTTAAAAAGTTTAAAAAAGATGCTCAAGGTGTGCTTTCTGCATCACCCATTGTCCCGTCTTGGTAGCCCATCATAATCACTGTCAGTATCTACCACACAAACCGCTTTGCAGATGGTAGCCAAAATATACAGGACAGTAGTTTGTAAGTATGTCCCCCAAATAAATTTCCAAAGAATTTCATCAGATGCAGAACTGTGATTGCCGTGGCAACAAAACAGTAAATCTTTTAAAAGTCGTGTTAGAAACAGTGAAGTTGAATGAACCTCTAAGCCTTCTTGTATTTTGATCAATCACAAATCACAGGTTTATTTATGTGTTGAATGAAATGAGTTTAGAAGTGTTTTAGAACTTGTTTATGTAATGACCTAAATGCATGGCCATTCTGAGATAAATGCTGCATGCCAATCTCATAGAGCGAAGTTACTTTGCAAACATAAATAGTGAATTAATTGTTTGAATATGACAGTTGTGTGGTTAACCCTAAAAAGAAACTACTCTGTAGAAATACTTCTATATAGTAGTTATATGGTCCATCCATAATATGGCAAAAAATAGTAGGCTTGTAAACAAAACATGTGTATAACAAGCATTCATTCATGTAACTTTAAAATGGTTATATTTTTTACTGTGGAAACATTTTTTTTAGTTTCTGAATGTCTGCCAGTTTTCATCATCATTGTACAACTACTGCTGAAGTCATTCTGAATGTGGATAACAAGTGTCATATTCTGCCAGTGAGAGTGCAAAAATGTTAAGATTTCTAAAGCTGTTAAAAGGATTTGCTTGTACTAAGATCTAACAGCTAAGTATAAATCTTTAAGCAGATTAAAGTGTATGTAAAATGCTATGCTTGTGTAGAGACTTTAGTTTACTAACACATTGTATTTTGATTCAGAACTTCTGAAAAATTTTCAGAACAAACGCCACTCATATTTTTCAAATATTTGCACAACCCAGACCTTTGACATCCAAACTTTCTCTCATTTTCTGTGTTAAAAGTAAGGCTCAACATTACAGACTATATCATTACAAAAAAATACATCATTGCACGGCAGGAGGGATATCTTAAATCTGGCAAAGCTTGGCATTCCATATTGTAATAGGGATAATTCATCACATCTTGGTTGCCTGTCATTTCTAAGGGTCTATATTCTGTAGATCACTCTCATTGTACTGATCCGAGGTGTTTTCCATCGAAATAATGATCATATAATTTAGGTTAGTGCAATAGAATAGCTACACGGTCAATTTATTGCAATATATATACTGTATGCACATTGCTGTGTAGAAAAATAAATGCCACATATCAACAGAGTTGAAAACCAGTCTAGAGTCACACACTTCTGTTTTGGATTTTCACAAATATTGTTTCATTTTGTTAATTATGTTGATTAGAATGAGATTTAATTTAAACGACTTTTTCTGTTGCTTAGACTATGTTGATATAAAATGCTTTTTGACGGTTGTATTTATTGAACGTGGAATGAAAGTTGCAAGATTTGACCTATTTAACACTAAACACATTTTTAACCTGTATAATGCACATCAAAGTTAATCTAGTTAATTTGGCCTATTTATTGCATCACTAAACTCTTATCATGATGGCAGTAAGGGATTTTTGCCTTTGCTTTCAATGCAGATCAGGATCAGCCTGCACATCCATGGACTCTCATCTTGATCTGCACTATTTCCTAATCAGTCCTTGAATCTTTAGTGACCACCCCTTTCAACAATTAATGGTGCTTTCCATATTGTAAAATGGATAAGTCAATTTAAGCGTGGAAAGGGGTTAAAGATGGACAGGTTCATTTTAGAAAGAAAGCATGGTTAGGGTTGGTGATACATGATAACACAGAGCATTTTTAGTGCTAGTTGCATAGAGCTGTAAATATCAAGTATTTATTTGTCTGTATTCTACATTTTGTTTAAACAGTGCAGGATTATGCTAATATGTTTGAGAAGAACGTGTCAGAGATGGTATGAATGGGTAACTTTGTGTTCATTTCAGTTTTTCATACAGGCCTAAATACTTAGACTGTATACTGCATGCCATATTTTTACCTATATATTCTGCTCCATGTATATTTCACGTAGACAAACACTTGTATACAGAAAGGTTACAAAGTCATGTAAATAGAAAAGTTCGTCGTAATCCTCTATGAAAGTCTTTCACTTTAATTTACTTGTTCTTTGATGTAACTACTTATATCTATTCACTAATCCATCATTTCTATTACACTTTCACTTGATTGGTTACCAGAGCATACAAGCCTAATCAGTAAATACAGGCATTTGATGCCCTAGTATAATAGAAAACCATTACATTAGATTGGAATAGTTCTTAGTAAGCCTAATGTTTAGGAATGTCATTGTCATCATTTCATTGAAATCAAAGAAAGTAAAGCCTCACTTGGCAGCAAGGGATTCAACCATTGCAGTCAGTGCAGATCATGGTCAGTGTGTACATTCTTCCAGTCTGATCATGATCTGCATTGATCAATATTTTCACAATCCGTAGGCACATGTCTGTTTCAGAAACTATGTAGGGCAAAGGTTAACAGATTCAGCTAGATTGTAATTTTTAATTCAGTTGTTTTACTGGTTTAGTTTATTGTAGAATTCCGTGTTTTTAAATGATATTTTCTGTTCCAAAGGGTATATAGTAAAGTTAAGTAAAGTCAAAAACCTTTTATTCACTCACTTCATGGTGTACAAGAATATATGAGGAATATATATACAAACATATGAACGTTAGTTTCTTTCAAATTACTTTGTACCTAAGTTCTTTCAGTGTAAGAGTTTCGGGAAATTTTTATGAAAAGTGCGAGTTACATTGTATTAAAAAGATAAATGTTTATACATTTATGCTGTTATCCCATCGAAGCTGATAACACTTGGAAGAAGAGTTGATATTTAACAATAGATAGAAATGTGTACAAGGTGTATTGCATGAATATTGTTTAATAAGTGTATGTGTGTTGTTTTTATGCACATGGTAAACGGCCAGTTCTGAGGCAACGGTTACGAGTTTAAATACTAGAAAAAGTGAAGTTAGGTGCGTCCTTGTTGTAACTAAAAGTATTACAGTGTACAATCCTTCATAGAATCTGTAATATACTTCTTGCTTACACTGTACACTATGATCAGCTAGTACAGTCTGATCATGCTTTATATTGCTTATTGCTTGATCAGTTGCTGAATTTTCAATGGACATCCCCCACCCTCTAAATAATGACTTGATTTAGGATGGACAGGTTTGTTTAGGATTCGGAATACTTTCAGGATTTTAATTTTCTGATTTTTACAGTTTGTCGGGCCCAACAAGAGTCTTTCTTCTTAGGTCGGTATAAAAGATGTTAGTATTAAAGTGAAAACTGTTAAGATATATATAGGTACAAGTAAGTCGAAGTTTCAAGGCAACTTGCAAGTGACGTATTCATTCGAGTTTGCCTTGAACCCTTGAAATAATGATTATAGAAGTCTCAGTACTGCCTGTTGAACTAGATGCTCATTATGATTATTGTTACATCATTATAATTGTAAAGATTTGTCTATGTATATCTGATCATTATATAAATCTATTGGCGTTGAAAGTTCATCTTTTTGTATTCATCGGTCAGTTATGTATTATTATATACACTTGTTAGGTTATGTAGATTTTAACACTTATCATGTGGATATATTATGATGGAAATAAAAAAGATCAAATAAAATCTATGTATGTACTTAAATGTTGCAGTGTTTTGTTGATTAATCTTGAAATCAGCAGTGGAACATTCTGGGTATTATTTACATTTAGTTTCTCTCGGTACAAGAGCTTCTGTTAGTTTAATGTGCAAACCCACCATGGTTCAATAATTAAGGTTGTTGACTTGTAACTTGTGAGGGTCACGAGTCTGCTACTGACCTGTATGAGAAAGTTTGCAGTTCCTTCCAAAGAATGGTAGTGTAGTACTGGTCATTCTGTTACAGACCGAACCCATGATATAACAAATGGCTTATCAGACTGAACCCATGATATAACCAATGGCTAATCAGACACTACCCATGATAAGGCTTTACAGACACTAACCAAGATAGCACCAATGGCTCTTTAGACCCTACCCATGATAGCACCAATGGCTTAGCAGACACTTCCCATGATAGCACCAATGGCCTAACAGACACTACCAACCATAGTACAAGTAGCTTAACAGACACTATCCAAGATAGCATCCTATTTATGATAGCACCAATGGCTTATCATGCCCAACCCAGGATATAACCAATGGCTTATGAGACACTACCCATGATAAACCAATGGTTATTAGACCCTACCCATGATAGTACCAATGACTTAACAGACACAACCCATAATACCAATGGTTTATTACACCCTACACATGATAGAACCAATGGCTTATCAGACCCTACCCATGCTAGTACCAATGACTTAACAGACACAACCCATGACAGGACCAATGGCTTATTTACCAAATTTCCTTTCTGTTTATAATTTAGATCAAGATCAACTTGGATAATCATGGCAGAACACCTGGGTATTGAACCTCGAAAGATTGGCTTACTATATAATTGCCGTAACTTCTACACAACCCAGGGTATTAAATAACTTGTTATAAAAACATGCATGAAATCTATTTCTTTCTCTTTATTAACTGATTTGAGAATGGTATACACAGCTGTTCTGTATCTCTGAACTTACTGATATGACAATAATAAAATGAACATGGAAAACATAACATGGTATCTTCCTAACAAATGGTTCCTTAAATGTCCTACTCCAATGGCTTCATGTGATAGCTTTATACATACAAGCAATACGGTTTCTTAACCACAAATATTTGCACAATTTATACATGTATTTGGCAAAAATGATGCATAAATGTGATGAAACAGAACTATACATGAAATTACTTCCAATATTAATTTGTGGTCAACCATCTTTGATACATTGGCCAGGTATTGCATGCTCTGGAATATCATGTTTAATGTTTTTTCTTGGTATTTCTCTCCAAGTTTATGTACTGCTTAGCGTCATATTTCCGGACGAAAATGACAAATTTTCTAAAGCCGCCGGGTTATTATTTAACAAAACTGGACCAAATGTTCACCATACATACCTCATCCCATCCTCCACAAGACTATATTTACGTTTTTGCTTTGCGACAACTTCCGTTATACTAAATGAGGCCTCGACGGGGTATATTTTATGGTATGTTTTTAACTGAAGTACAGGATACATTTCCGGACACTTTGGAATTTAGTTTATTTTGGCGATAAATAATGTCTATATTGTATAGATACACATTCAGCATATGGCAGTTGAAGGCCAGGCTATTTTAAGTTACGAAAAATCCCGGATGTGACGTCACACTAAAACCTCCTATAGCGTATTCAGTCTTTTTTAAAGTTAATTATAATTCATAACATTTTCGGTGCAAAAATTGTAAACCTAACTTTAAGAGGTTTGATATGTTCTTTTTATTGAATTCTATTTTCGTCTCGACCAAGAACAGCAACGCTAACAATTTAAAGTGCACGTCCAGTGCCTCTTCAAAATGTTGCGTGATGCGCATCGCAGTTATACCGTTTTCCCCAAGCATGTTTACAGAAAAAACGATGTGCAAGTTTTTTTTGTTTTGCATTTTTGTTGCCATATACTGCAAGAAACAAATGGGTGTTGTTCAACATTCAAAAAGCAAGAGTCCGAATGATTGCTTGTGCTGGATCAAAACAATATGTTAAAATAAAGCGTTTAAATGGGGGTGTCCGGGAATAGTTCCTGTCCGGAAATATCTCCCCAAGCAGTATGCTAAAGGATTCATTCAGAGTTTCAAGCATATACATGTAGGTTAGATTCGTTCAGTAAACTGGCACACTTCTTGGTATATGTTTGAAATAGAATCCAAAAACAAAGTTTTCGTTTAAAATCTTCACTCCTATCAATACTAATACTAATTCAATATGAGGGCTTCTGCAATATGTTAACTGACAAAAACCTTCTATCATGACTTTCATATTTTCCATTAAAATGCATATGGCACAACTTACCAACTTGTACCACACATGCACTTTTTATTTATTTCAGCATGCATACACCTACGTATTTATCCTCTTTTCACAGTTGTTCTTAAACAGTATTCTTTCTTTATCCTGTGCCCTATATTAACAAGTGCTCTTTTATAAAAGCTTCTAATCTTTATACTTTTTTAACAAAATTGGCACGTTCAAGGCAGTTACAGTAACTTGCGTGCACTGAAGACTTGATACATTTTATTGAGTAGTACAGAAAAATTACTCTGCAAAGATTTATAAGTAAAGACGACAAAACTTTCTACTGAATGAAAATCAACATTTCTGGTAAAAACCATTGAACATTTATAGCAAAAAAAAAACAACTCAGCTCCAAATATGAAGCTGTGAAAAATACTACAAAAACTTCTTCAAAACAGTTATTACAACAAAAATGAAAATGGATATAAACTATGAACAAAAATGGCCCCTTTGTGACAATGTACTTATTTTCATACATACATGAAAAGGTATGAAACACCTATAGAAAGATTTATACAAATAGTTTAAATGTATAAAAATGACAAACTTTGTGTATAAAAGCAGGAAACACAACTTGTAAACTAAACATGTGCACAAACAAAACAGCGATTACAAAGTAGTGTAAAATCTTTTTTAGGTTCTGTTCATATACAAAACAGAATAGTTCACATGGTTACAATAGGAGAAGTTGACATGAGATCATGATCACTCAGGGTTTTTAACGGGGCAATTCAAGACTGGAATACAATGGTCCGTGTAACATTACAAGAGTATTTTCATTGCCTAACACTGTGAAAGATATCTATAAAATGTAAGATAGCTCAGCTATTCAAGGACAAAGGCAAGGCTGGAATGCAGTTACATAAATCAATTAAGCTAGAGTCTAAAACATAAAGTTTTACATTAAAATAGGCAAATATGAAAATATTTATATATAAGCATAATAACACTATATATAAGCATTTTAATGAACACTAACCGTGTAACCAGTGTCAATCACGACACATCAAGACAATCCTAAATATGTGTGCAGTCTGATCATGATCTGCACTGTTCGCTATTCAGTCAATAAATCTTAATTCAACATCCAACTGAATAACTGGCGGTACTTTTTAAAAAAAAAACACATTCTTTTGATAAGGAAAAGTATTCATAATGCATTTTAATGACTTTCCGTTGAAGTCCTACGTACAACGCTTTCAAAGGCATTGGTCCAACAAACATAAAGGTAGAAAAATTCTGCAAGAATGTAAATACAAATTACGAACTCAGCTTTCTTGTCTCACGAGATACAAAGAATTCTAACATCAATCCAACATACAGTATTCCTTTACTAGTCTTACAAGTTCCCAAAAGCTGAAGTCACTCGAGGAATAAGCATGAGTTTACTGATCAGGACATAGCAAATGCAACAGTGAATAATTTGTACAGAAAATAGGATATGGTCACTAGCACAACCATTAATCAAAACTCACTTGTTCAAAACTTAAACCCCTGGATGCACTAGTCTAGTTATTTAATCTTACTAAACTTTCAGTTTTCAATTCCTTCATACATGTACATAAGTATTACCAAGTCCATCAAAATACAGCAGAGATATAACTGCTTATTATTAATGGAGTGATAGCTTAGTTGCCAAGTTTAAGTTTTGAACAAATTGGTCCTGCATGCTTCTATGTACAGAGCTCATAAAAATACATAGATGTTCAACTCACATAATGATGTTAACAATTTAAAAAATTGTTTAATTTAATCAATTTTGTTTTTCTTATTTTCAACATAAACAGAGGGTAATGTACATGAATGTTTAACAACAAAGTATGTACACATCACATCAAGCACTTTCAGGTTTTCCCACTTTTTTGTGGTTTTGACAACACTGAGCGCAACACCAAATTCTTTACACAAGTTGAGGACAACATAAGAATCCTTCCTGTGGAGTTTTCATACATGATGAATAAATGACGCCAACGGTACAGTACTTCATACACAGCTGAACTACAGATCTGTGGCTCCTTCATATCTAACAAAAGTCTCAACATCTTAAAAACAAAGACAAATAAAAGACAGGGATGAAAAATAAATGACAGAAATCTAAAGCCATGTGGGAGAGAGATAAATGTTTAGCTAAATACTGGTACTTATAGACTTTTACCAGTCAACTCTTTTACTGTCAACATGACCCAACACCCATCCCCCACCCACTGTCAACATATTTACCGGATGCTGGTCAATCAAGTGATTTCAATACCTATCAAAATTGGACTTTACCTATGACAAATAAAACCCACATTGAAAAGGTTTGAATGAAATCTTTTGTTATAAATACTTCGACATCAACAAAGGGACAGGGTCACCTTATCATTGGGGTCATGTTACTTGTCCTGTCACAGAAACTACTCCCTGGGTTAATATAACGACTAACAAACAATAACAAGACTAGAGGAACGAGCCTGAATTATTATCTAACGAACAAGAATGACACGATAATCGACTGGAACAGTAGGTCTTTGTACAAAACTAAAACTGAAATTACTGTTAGCATTGCTTTTTTGAAAGTAATTTCTAATGCCCCCTCCCCATCCACTTTTATGCCCCCTGCCCCACTAACCAAATCTTTATACAGTGTCATAATGCCTAATACACAACACATGCCACTGTCATAATGTGATTATGTCCATTACACAATACATGACCAATGACATTTATACAGAGTTGTCACAATATATCCACTCTGCCATTGTATGTATAATTAGAATGACACATTTGTCCACTCTCTTCATTGATTTGCACCATTATTTGAGTCTTTTGAAGAAAACTAACATCTTAATCATCTGAAATGAAATGGAAGAAATGCATGTACATGTATCTGGAATTTGAAATCTCATTTTACATGTTAAACATGCCTGTAAATATCAAAATTTTAGTTGAACATAAACAGTCCATAGATTGCTTAGCTTTACTGCTTGAGAAAGCAGCTGTTTCTTCCCTAGCTGACAGCGAGTGATCCTTTGAACAATTATCAGTACTGTCAAAATTGCAAAAGACAGGCAACTTAGTTTCAGAAGTACACTTGTGTCAAGGATAGCGATGGCTTAGAATATGACACAAAATGGGCGGTACAGATAATACTGTAAAATTCCGCTGTTATAACCACCCGATATCAAGACCACACATTTTGGAACCAAATGATCCATTTATAGTTAAAAGGTCTCTATAAAAATACTACTTCGATATTAAGACCACTTTATGCCGGTCTGAAGGGTGATCTTGTTATAGAGGAATTTTACTGTACAAATAAATCTGGTTCATATTTTGAAAAGTGACTGTTCAAAAACACTTGAGAAAGCATTGTTGAAGATTTAAAATTACTTTAAAAGTTTAAAGACACTTTTATCACACTTGAGCACAAATTTGACATTCATGGCTAAAAATTAACTGTTCAGTCAAAACGCTGAAAAAGATTTTCAGCACCTCATGGAATTCTTGTGTTAAATGGGATTAAACAAGACAACAAGAGCTGACATACCATCTGCTTCGTCATCATATATATCACTGTTAGTTATAACTGCTTCTAACGATGAACTCTCGTCTCTTATATGTGATGATAAATATTTCATCATTCCAAATGTTTGGACTCGTTTTCTACCTGTAATACACAAAATTTCAAAGTATATTCCTACTCATTTAAAGTATGTTCATAAACAATACTTTTAGTCATGTATCAAAAAGAAAGCTTAATTTATTAACCTTCAACCAACTACACATAAAATTCTCAGATATATCAAGTTCATATTGTCTCGAACTTAAATTCTACTTAAGTTGATCGCTGGAATGTGTTTTAACCAAGTTACGTTAGGATATGTCAAATACACTGCTGACTTACCAAATACTTTCTGAAGCTGTTCATCACAGATCATAAATCTCTTGTCTTTAGGGTCCTGTCAAAGTAGAGTACAGACATTTTAGGGAAAAGTACATTGTAAAGCAAGGTATGTACAAGCAGAATAAAACTGACCAACTAAGTAATTTTCACAAAGTGTGCCATGTTTCCAACAGTTGAAGATTTACACAGAATGTCTTCAGTTATCTTATGCATTTCCCCAACTTTTCTACCAACTTATGAAAGTTTAACAGTTCTAAGTGATACATCCATTCAAACATACTATTACAATTTTAATGTTATATTACCCTTCAAAATTTCATATTTTTTTATGGTCAAGAACCATTCTGAAAACATAATAAACATGAGAACATTTAAATAAAGAGTTATGCCGAGTTATTTCTCTTTATTCACTGACAACCTCAAGAATTGTGAAGCATATAAAATTTACCTGAAGTTTCCTTTCTTTGACTATTTCCCACATTTTCTTCACTATTTCATTTCTTGCCAGCTGTAATGAAGCAAATATTCCCCTGTGTTAATACTACATACAATGTATCAAAAAGTAAAACACACTAGATTTGCACTAATTCAATCCAAAAACAACATTTTTTCATTTTAATGCCACTGCCAAAAACAGAATGTTAAAGTAAATAAACGGTGAGTGTCCAGTTTTAACAAGAGCACCGCAAAGCGCAGCAAGATACGCCCAAAGTGTTGTATCAGAGAATGGGAGCAAAATTTAGGCTGTTGAAGCCCAACGGACAGGAACAAGAATAAAAAATTGAAGTTATATAAAAAAATCTAAGTCCCCAACCAGAAAATCCTAACCTGGTACAAAAATGTCAAAAAACACCAAAAAATTGGAGGTACCATTCATGTTGTACTACAGAAAAGTGGTCTCGGTTTTTCCGTACTGCCAATAATAAAAAAGTTACAAAATATGCTATTGATAGTAACATAAAAGGGAAGTAATTCAATAAAAAAATTAAGCAAACAAAATAGAATCTCCCAAATAAAAACAAGAGCACTGTAATCAAGAGCAAATGCAGAGCAATATCGAAACAGTTATATGATGCTTGAACCCTAAGTGTGACCTTGACCTTGAAGTGAGCCATCCGGAACATGGCTTCTGCACATCGTCTCAATGTGGTAAACAATTGTGTCAGGTTTCTTTGAAATCCTTCAAGGGGTTCAAGAGTTACAGAGCAGAAGGGAAACAAAATCAACCCTAAGTGTGACCTTGACCTTGAATCCAGCCATCCGGAACATTGCTTCTGCACGTCGTCTCAGTCTGGTTAACATTTGTGTCAGGTTTCTTCGAAATCCTTAAAGGGGTTCAAGAGTTACAGAGCGGAAGGGAAACAAAATCATATGACCTTTGACCGCTAAGTATGACCTTGACCTTGAATCCAGCCATCCGGAACATTGCTTCTGCACGTCGTCTCAGTCTGGTTAACATTTGTGTCAGGTTTGAAATCCATCAAGGGGTTCAAGAGTTACAGAGCGGAAGGGAAATTGCTAACGGACAGACGGACGGACAGACGTCCGGAACATTGCTTCTGCACGTCGTCTCAGTCTGGTTAACATTTGTGTCAGGTTTCTTCGAAATCCTTCAAGGGGTTCAAGAGTTTCAGAGCGGAAGGGACAAAATCATATGACCTTTGACCGCTAAGTATGACCTTGACCTTGAATCCAGCCATCCGGAACATTGCTTCTGCACGTCGTCTCAGTCTGGTTAACATTTGTGTCAGGTTTCTTTGAAATCCTTCAAGGGGTTCAAGAGTTACAGAGCGGAAGGGAAACAAAATCATATGACCTTTGACCGCTAAGTATGACCTTGACCTTGAATCCAGCCATCCGAAAACATTGCTTCTGCACATCGTCTCAGTCTGGTTAACATTTGTGTCAGGTTTCTTCGAAATCCTTTAAGGGGTTCAAGAGTTACAGAGCGGAAGGGAAACAAAATCATATGACCTTTGACCGCTAAGTATGACCTTGACCTTGAATCCAGCCATCCGGAACATTGCTTCTGCACGTCGTCTCAGTTTAGTTAACATTTGTGTCAGGTTTCTTCGAAATCCTTCAAGGGGTTCAAGAGTTACAGAGCGGAAGGGAAATTGCTAACGGACAGACGGACACCGAGGCGATAACATAATACGTCCCTTCGGGCGTATAAAAAATGAATTACTCTACAGATTATCTCAAGGATAAATTACCTTGTCTGTACCCATGACTCCAGCTAGCTCAGGTGATAACAAACATGGCCTAGAGTACACGCTGTTTCCTCCACCACCACCTTAAATAAAGAGTTTACGTACAATTAATATTTCTTTTTTTCTTCTTGTGCTTTAAAGCCCATTTCTTGACAGTGTCATTAGCATTAATGGGATGGAGAGAACCATAAATAACCTGATAAGTAGTAGATAAGTTTCAACACTATGTCAGTCCTTTGAAGGTTGGAAGTTTACTTAACCGCTGTAACTGGGAGTACCAGCACCAAACTTACATTCTCTGCCAGAAATTGCAAACTTTTTACTTTAAGCTGGTAGTAGGATCCAAACTTAATATTGAACTGCATGTGTACAATACAAAAATGATATTAATCTTAGACATTTTTTTTACCTCAAATGTTATCAAATATAACACCACTTTGGGCTAACAGAAATAGGTGAAGCTTCATTATTGAACACTGTATTCTTGTTCCAATTAAATACAAAATGTATCCTGCAGTACATATATTTAGTAAAGTAAATCATACCTCCACCTTTCTTCTTTTCTTTCTTTCTTGGAGTCTGAAATGCATTCCATACATGTACAAAATTTTAAGCTCTTAACCTGTACACTTTCATAATTTATAGTATCAACTACAGTCTAAGATAATGACCAATGATGGCAAATCTAAAAGCTGGTAATTGTGTGACAGGTGCTTGTGTGACAGGTGGTCAGACGATTGATATATTGTGTTCTTCCTGCTGCATCTATATGCAAATGAGTTTTAAATACAGAGATGCCCTTAAAATCAGGCTCGACTGTAGAATTTGTTGGAATATATTCAATACATGTACATACATTTTACAACCGCTTGCTGTTAAGCTTTACTGCAGGAGTTTAATGAGTCATTCACTCCAAAGAAAGTACTATGAGCTGCAGACCAGATAGCCAATAGAAACAAAACTGTCGTAACTGTAAGCACGAACATGACTCATTCTTTAATGCAAGTTTTAAAATAAGTAAGCCCTTGTCTGGTGTATAATTAGCACGAGTGTTGTTGTTGTAGTTGAACTTGGAGTTAAATGCCCGCTCTAACCGTAGTGTTGGGTCATTTTAACAGGTGGGCAGTTAACCTAACAATCGTTCCTTGGAAGACACCTCTTCTCCGAATGAAATTGCCAACTTTCTAAAAGAGACATTGTCGGTAGCAGGTCTCAAACCTATGACACTCAATCTATTAGAGGTTACAGTGATTTCAAGCCAGCAGCTCTAACCACTCGACCATCGCAGCGGACCATTTGCAGCAAGTACTTTAAACATACCAAAGTTGAAGAAAATAAGAGAGTCAGATAAACAACATTGGTAATTTCTTACTGCTTTATTTCGAGTTCTTCGACCTGTGTCTTCAAATGACTGCAATCTCTTTGCCAATTCTTCATCTGACAATTTCAAAGTCTGCAAAATATGAAAGTCAAATTTATTTAATGTATGTACCTCTCTCACACCATTAGTTTCAATAAACTTTGAAAATTGTAATTTTTTAAGTAAACGCCCCATTAATTGCATAGTCAAGTGCTCACTGTGTATTCAGGAGATATTGTGTTACCATGTCTGACAATATGTCCTCACCTAATATTTGTAATAGACTAGTATTCACTGGTACACTGAACCACTGTCACAAGATAAAGTATTCCAACAAAGTAAACCATTCTGACTTGGAAAACATTTTCTGTACTACAAATTCATTTAGAGTGTCTTCAGTTTAAACTGTCATGTTATCTATCAATTCTATATGTCGCTTCAGTATCTTGTCACATACTGTTTATGCTTCGTGTGGTTTGAACCAGTACTGCCAAAAGAGGACTGTGGAGGTCCCATTCAAATCTGTAGATGGGGTTCAAAGTTGTGACCACCAGGTTACAAGTTCAAAGCTCCAGTACCACCCACACACCATGGTGGTTCCATATGGTCTTAGCTTTTATCAGTTTATGAAGAGAATTGAAAACATCGAAGCTTACGCTAAATCATTAAGAGAATAGAAATCACTAGATCTGTGTTATCACAATAAAAGCTACTCATCCCGGAGGTTGCGGGTTAGAGCCGCACTTCGGTCACGACTGTACCTCGTCATATGACAATAGTACTGGTTTTTATTGGAAGCGGACTCGAGAGTGACTCGATAAGCTTCAAGCTTTCTTCACAATCGAGCTAAAATAAATTAGTATAAACTAAACCTTCTTACCTTTTGTTCCTCATCATATACATTGAGATCATCATTTTCCAATGGTTCAATATCTAAATCATCATCATCATCATCACCCTGTAATGAAACATCACACATGAAGTGCCTGACAGGTAAACAAACTTACCTACATGTATATCAACAATCAGCTTTGAAACAAGGAGAAGTTGCATTTAATGCCATCAGGAATAAATGCAAAGTCATCCGTTATAGAATTACTGAATTGATACATATAACAAGAGGGCCAAGATGGCCCTAGATTGCTCACTCGACTACCTTTGGCTTTAATACAAGGGGTCAAGATTTTAACAAAATTCATAGAGGTCCACTACTTTATGCTTTAACAGCAAGTAACATTCCAAATATCTAAGCTCTGTCTGTGTGCCTTGAGGTTTTTACCTATATAACCCTATGCCTTGTGGTTTCAGAGAAGATAACTACTGTGATGCATATTGACATATTCAATGCCCCTCCCATCCCCACCCCTAGCAAACACACTAACTCATTAAATGATGGCTGTGCTATGGAACAGTTTATTGTTGTTGTTTTTTAATCTTCTCAAAGTAGAGTACCTGTTTTTTCTTTTTCCGTTTCTCCTTTTTCTTTTCTGGCTTATCTTTCGTCTTTTTCTTTTTCTTTGCTGGTTCCCCATCCTTAAAGTATAACAGTGTTACATGTACATCAATGTGTAAAATAACTTGCAGGAAATAATTACCTGACAAGCTATTTTGGTGGGTTTCATGGTACAAAATAATTATTTGAACTGTAGTTTACACAAATTTTAGTAACAAGTCCAGAATGAATGTGTTATTGCTGTTGTATTTATGAGCTTAATGCCTGTTTCAACTGGCCTCAAGATATTAAAAACTCATTGAAAGCTAAATTGTTGGATACTCAGTAAGTTAACCCTACAACTTCTACAAACTAACCCCTTCATCTTCTGATGAATTTGATTGGTTCTGTCCATTCTGTTCTTCCTCTTCCTCACCACTTTCTTCTTTTTCTTTCTTCTTTTCTTCCATCTCCATTATTAGATTCATTGTCATTTTGTCTATCTCCTTTTTTCTGTAGGTTTGACAAAATGTAAACTGGTAACTGTCATTCACAAAATCATCAAATGAGTGAGTCAACGATTGGTGTACAACAACTGTACACAGTACATGTTTATTGCGATATGTTGTTTAAAAGAAAATAAGCCAAATTTTCAGAGCAACATGAGAAGTACAGAGAACCTAGATGGCAGGATCCATGGTTTCTTGTAGAAACTGGGAATGGAAGTTTCACTGCAGGACATGTTTCTGGAGATGTGAGGAAGAAACTGGGGATGGAAGCTTCACTGCAGAACATGTATGCTGGAGATTTGAGGAAGAAACTGGGGATGGAAGCTTCACTGCAGAACATGTATGCTGGAGATTTGAGGAAGAAACTGGGGACGGAAGCTTCACTGCAGAACAGATGTGAGGAAGAAACTGGGGACGGAAGCTTCACTGCAGAACATGTTTACATTTCAAAGTACAAACCTGCATTCATACGCAGTTTTGCATTTTTCAAAACATAAATGGCAGGCATTTATGACCCTGAATATAATAAATTTGATTTATATGTCCCGTATGGTATACCCGTTCATTTACCTGTAAACCACTCAAAGTGCCGCAATCTCAAGTGGGGCAAATATGTGCTTTTAGGTCAGTATTGGTCTTAGCAGCCTGTTTAATTAATGGCAGTGGCTAGAGTTATGGTACCGTAACTCTAGCCTCCGAGTCTAGAGTGACGGAAGTTCCGCATCTCTAGCAAAACCCTATGAGTAAAGGCTAGAGTTACGTAAGTTTATAAAGGTATGTATATTGCTTTAATATATGCATGAAAATGTGTTGTAAACTTAAATAGTTTACCACTATTGGTGAATAAACTGATCTGTTGAATATACGACATTTTCACAAGCATCATTTTGGTTATACTTAATATATTGCTAATATCGGAACTATCACTGACATGCTGTATACTATTGCACATATTTATGTGTTGTCTGTTTACAAACGTTAATAAAACAATAGTAAGATAAAAAAAAAGAAGAATAATAGAATTCTAAGAGCACCAAAAATGTAAACAAAAAAAAACAAAACAAAATTTTTAATTTAACATCTGCACTTACAATTAAAATCTTTTTTTGGGTCACAATCCGAGAGCCTTCTCATGGTGCGGCTTAGATATAGTCAGACAATTAAATAAAATACAAAAACAACATATGTAGTGTTTCGTGCAGAATCAGAAAGGGGTATGGCGTTTTTGTCTAAAAAGGGCACTTCTGACGTGCGGCTATGTTTAAAAAGGGCACTTTTGTTTTCTCATGTACATAAGGGCGCGATCACTTTGTCATGTATATATATTGTTCTTTCTTTACACTTGCAACTGCATGTAATTAGAGCCTTGTTTATATGACATAATCTGGCTTAATTTATTGCCATTGGGCTTAAGAATTTCTAGATCCTGAGGAGAGGGCCTCAAAACAAAATGTAAATCAGATTGGCCTCTTCCCCTCACCCCCTTTGATTTTTTTTTTCTAGAGAAGTATTTTTTAATAATACTGCATGTATACATGTAGAATATGATACACCCATGTCTCCCACCTTGTCGAGTTTGTTATGTTAGACCAATTTTAAACGGTTTTGTGTATTTGTCTGTGTTTATCACATATTTTCTCGATCCCGTTATCTCAGATTTTCGGCCATTTATTTTGACTTTTTACCGACTTCATCACTGTTTCGATGATAACAATTGTCATCAGCAGACGGTACGATGAACATTTAATTTAAAATAAAATTATTCAAAAACATAACATGGAAACCTCTTGAGAAAACAGTGTAACTTATAACCAAGCATCCTGAACAATAAACGACCTACCAATGCTTTCCTTCTCTTCTAATTTATATGCGTTTACGGAAGGTAAGATTATAGAAGAAAAAAACAAATAACAAGTCGGTCACTATGTACAGGCAATTATAGAATAAGGATTAAAAAAATTGAAAAGAAAAATATACTGATAATTTTCAATTTAGCGGAATAAACAGAAAACACGTGTTGTAAACTAAACAATTCATAAGTGTCGTCATTACATGAAGCTTACACACTCTAACTATACTTTTTTGTACCATGACCAACAGATTAATTTTAATTTGCCTCTAGCGAATCAAACATATTGATCAGCAACATTTTCACTGGACGCGGGACGCTGTGATTGACAGGTAATATTCAATATAGAAGTTCATGTAGGCGGATCTAACCTGACTATTATTATCGAGAGGCGGAGCACACGTCTGCCGACTCTGTTTCGGATTATCGATCTAATTCGGCGGACATGATGTGTATTAGAGGACGTGTTGACACTTTTATTTTAAGGATTGTCGAGAGGCGGAGCACACGTCTGCCGACTGTTTAGGATTATCGATTTAATTCGGCAGACACGTGCGTGTGTTGAGGGCGTGCTGGCAGTTTCATTATTAGTAAAACGGGCTCGGTGGCGGTAAGGGCCTTTGATCGAGGCAGGATGGCGCATGGCCGGCCATCAAAAGGGCAGGACGGCGCTGCGCCATCCAAAAACGGTCTAGCGGAAACACTAATATGTCAACAACATATTTCACTTAACTTCTATCATGCTTTGCACAAAATGTGATATAACTGTCCAACTACAAATGGAATGCTCAAGTTAAGACGAAGATAACAGCGATATTGTCCAACTACAATGGAACGCTCAATTGAAGACGAAGATAACAACCATATTTCCGCCAATGTATTATGTATTACCAAAATGGCGGCTATGAAGTCTCTGCATTTGCCGACAAATCTGTTTATTCTGAAGCAATCCAAAACGTCCCCAAACCAAAACGTCCCTAAAATGACCAAAACGTCCACCCATAATGACCAAAACGTCCCCGAAATGACCAAAACGTCCCCAAATTAGAAAAGATGACAAAATGTAATTTAAAAACCTTACTTTACATAAAAAATGTGGGGACGTTTTGGACATGTATATTATTTGAAAAATCAAAAAAAAAAATCGGTTTTATGTCATTAATTGCATTATTTTGCGTTAAATAAAAAATATTTTGAAACATATTTATTCTGCATTGCTGTAAATAATTATTTATCATTTGTTAGATTATATGTGATTTTCTTGACAATGTTATCATTTAAATATATAATTTATGTTTTTGTTTGTTTTATTTAAACTCTACCATTAACTAATAAGATCAAAGAGTCAATTTATGATGATATGGAGCCGCTGAGATAAGTTTTTCATGTTAATACTTTTTCATGTACTAATGTATAGTGCTTTTCAATAATACTTTTTCATGTACTAATGTATAGTGCTTTTCAATTCGTGTTGTAAAATGTCCCCATTGTCGGAAACGTCCCGTCTCCAATTGTCCCCTGTCTCTGACAAAACACTTAAATCGAAAGTGATTAATAACAGTTGTAAAATGTCCCCAACGTCCAAAACGTCCCTAGTTACCAATTTAAACAATGTCGCCATCGACAAAGCTCTTAATTCAGGAGCGATAATTTAAAGTTGTAAAATGTCCCCAATGTCCAAAACGTCCCCAGTCAACAATTCCAGCGATGTTCAACACGTCCCCACTGACAAAGCACTAAATTCGAAAGCGATTGATAAAAGTTGTAAAATGTCCAAAAATGTCAAAAAACGTCCACAATCAACAATTTCAGCAATGTCCATAATCGATAATAAACAAATATTAAAAAAAATAGACCTAAAAAAGAAGGGACATTACATACAAAAATATGACAAAAGTAACCTATATAGATGTAAAAAATACATCATATAAACCTCATAATTTGGGGACGTTTTGGTCATTTCTGGGACGTTTTGGTCAATATGGGGGGACGTTTTGGTCATTTTAGGGACGTTTTGGTCTGGGGACGTTTTGGTTTAGGGACGTTTTGGACTGTAATCCGTTTATTCACTATTACTGGTGAAATATTTAAGTTTACAATACACTACCATGCATATTTAAAGCAACATACATATGCCTTTACAAACTTCCGTAACTCTTGCCAATCCTCATAGGATTTTCTAGAGATACGGAACTTCCGTAACTCTAGCCTCGGAGGCTAGAGTTACAGTACCTAGCCACTGCCTTAATTAATAAATAATTTCAATCCAGGTCACTCACAAAAAAGGGAGAGGCTAAATCAAATTAAGAAGACACTAGAACAGTTACTTTAATCCATTTGTTAAAATATGGATGAAATTACCTGTCGGACAAATCGATGTCGAAGGCCTGCTGGAGTTCCAGACGCACTTTCTTCGCAGACAATGTGGATAGATCAGCATCCTTCAGAATATCTGAAAATATATTTACCAATTTTTTAAAATACACATCATAACAGATATCAATTCATATGAAAAATTGATTACACTGAGACCTTAAGTTTCTTATATAAGAACAATGTCAAGAAAATCTACCTTTTATTTTTCTCCGCAATTTTTCATTGCTCACATCCGCCATGTTGAAAAAAGGTTGGGTGTAAAATCCTGACCGGACCAGATCAGACCAGACCACGGAAAAGGCCGCTTGTGACTTACGGAACTTACCGGAAATTTCTGCCGGTCCTAACACTAGAATCGATTGCATGTTTTATTTCGCGTTTATCACCATCTGCATTCTGTACATGTGTAAGAAAACATATATTTTATCGCATAATAAAGGTATACATAATAAAGGTATAAAATATCGAACATAACCGAAATGCAACTTGTAAATAGAGACATACGGTTATTAATATTTTATCGAAGTTTGAAGTAGATTTAAATAGTTATACTTGATACAGACATTTTCTAGAATTAAGATCACTGTAAAATATAATAAAACTGCAATGTCAGCGACTAGTCATAAATTAGTCATAAATGATCACCAAAGTGAATGGAAGGTGGTTAAAAGTGGTTTTCCTTTTACATGATAGTGTGTTTAGGGCCTGTCCTTTTCTTAAATTTCATACTCATGTCCTGCAAAACAAAACTATTTGCAAACATACAAAAATCTATAGTAATATTGCAGACTGTAATAGTGAAAATCTGTTGCAAGAAACATTACAAATGCATTTGATTGGGCAAAACACTGTCAACTAACACTCAACACAAAAAATGTAAGCACATGCACATAGGTAAAAGACAACTTTTACATGAAAGATAACAAAGACAATATTCATGAAATACAACAGGTGTCATCTGAGAAAGATTTAGGCATTATTCTTGACTGTAACATAAAATCAAGTGAACACATTAAGTCCAAAATTATAAAAGCCAACAACTTGGGTTAAATATTATGTAAAACTTTCACACCCATGAATATATAAGGACATGTTCCTCAAATTATATAAGGCCCTAGTGAGACCCCACCTAGAATATGGCTATGTAATCTGGTCACTAAAACTGAAAAAAAGATATTAAAGCTGTTGAAAATGTATAGCGCAGAGCCACCAGAATAGAGGGTAACCTCAGACATTACTCACACAAAGTTAGGTTAAAAACTCTAGGATTACCTTCCCTTCGGTGCATAGAATGACCGAAAAAGACTGAAAAAGAGTTTATGAAGACTGAATACAACTTATTTTAAAAGGGAATATATAACTTGCAGTTTAAATTAAGAAATTTGTAAATATTGTGTTACAAATCAAGTAAAAAGATCGAAAAACACATATTGCAGACCGAAAACTTTCTGAATTAGCATTTCAGATTTAGTAATGGATGTGGCACAGGAACTTATCAAAACAGACAAAAAATTATTCACTACATACTAATTCCTTCACAGCAGTTTTTTTTATATGCAAATGACACCAACTTCTGTTTCTGTTTGTTTCTATCAAAATGAAATCTATGTTTCATTCTTAAATCTGTAAGAAAAGTACCATGTAAATGCATCGAAACGATCTAAATGTACGCATGCACTGATTTACAAACTATACAAATATGGACGATATTATTTCCATTGACGATGAAAATGAGAACACAAATCTCGATCTAATTACGATATCTAAAATGATGAGCTTGATTTTTCATGACACGTTTTCTTGTGGGTAGTTTAAAGAATTAGATTTACATTTGAATTAAGAATGTAAATCAAAATAGTTTACACGATTTTGTTGGTTAAAAAACAATTCTGACGCAAATCTATTTGAAAACTCATTATGAAATTTTAAAATCACGATATCTACCTAAATACGTGTCAAATTTCACTTTAAGAAAAATATTTCATTCGAGTACATAAAATGTGTCATCGGCAACCAAAAAGATATACTTTCTGAACATTTATAGGGTTGCTGGAAACTTTCTGAATTGCTTTTTACCAAGTTGTATATATTTATGTTTTTCAAGATTGAAACTTGAAAACATAAATATTAAGGTTTCATAATTTTAATTGGGCACTTTGCATGTTAATAAACTATATTGTTGTTGTTTTTGTTGTTTTATATTGTTATGTAATTATCAATTGCAATTGACCAGTGTGCAATATGCAATTATGTGTGACCAGTTAGATTGCTGGCAGGGGGGTGCCAATAAACAACAAATCATATCGCTACATTTTGTTGTGACTTATGCCCTTCGGCTAGATTAACTGTAATTCCTTCAATGGTTAGATCTACGCTAATTATTTACCATGGCAACGTTGTTAAAACGAGGAATTGTTAAGGATATGAAACTTTTATGGATTACTGGAGTGTTCCGCGCCATGTAAAAAAAACAAAAATAATATCAAACAGGGAATGCCACGTACCAAAAACGCAGCCTCCCCAAAACGAGCCCCACAGCACCCAGAAGTGCACACCACCAACACACACACACACACACACACACACACACAACACACACACACAACACACACACAATCATGTACACACACAAACATACACTACCAACACACACAAGCATACAAAGCAAACACACGAGGACAAAACGAACAATTAACGGAACACAGTGGGGCACCGCCTTGGAACGGTCAGTGGCAAAAACACCACTGGGGAGCTTAAACCGGTTTATGGTGCGCACCCAACCTCACTCTTGCCCCCACCATGTTCCAAAGTCACAGGACAGTGTAAATAAAAGTAATCCCTGCTAGGTGAATCTCTAACACACGCAATGGAAACAAAAGGCATAGTATGTAAAACACAAAAATGCTCGTGTATAAATATATAAAAAGCAAACCTTGAGAACCAAAAAACGTATGTACTCAATGCATTTGCAGAAGGCAGAGCACCAAGAGAAACACCCTTAAGGGCCCGACGAAACAGGCCAGAGGACAGAAATCAAAACAGTTTCGTCCCAGTGGGATTTAAAAACTGCCCATCACAGAGTCCTCCCCCTCTTCCGTCAGACACAATCAAAGAGGGAAGCATAGCGTCCAACTGTAAACGGGTTGAACACCAAACATGCGGTGTGTCTCAAAACAGTTGGGTCGTAACCTCTTTTAACAAAACGTTTTATAATTTTAGCAAACACAGTTGGAAAATTGCCATGACCCAAAATCTTACGAAGTTTGTAAACCACATCCCCATAAAAATCGGGTTTTGAAATACCTTCTCGCAGAAGAGTCTTTAGATTACTATTGAATTTCAAAACCAAATCAGAATTACGATAGTAAAATTTAGCAAAATATTTACGCAATTTGTAATAACGGTAACCCTGTTGAAGAAGTTTATTTGTAATATATTGATTACGTTCATTGAAATCCTCAACATGACTACACGCTCTGGCAAACCGAATTAACTGAGAAATGTATACCCCATAAGATGTAGCATGAGGTACATCCTCATCCAAATGGGGGAAATTTACAATATTAAAATTAAAATCATCCCTCTTGTCATAAATTTTGGTATGTATAATATTGTTATAAATAGAGAGATGTAAATCTAAAAATGAAGCACCAGTATCCAAATTGTTAGTTTTAATTAACCGGAGTTCCCGGGGATAAATAGTGTCCACCAATTGACCAAAAAACGGGTTATCCATATTAAGAATATCATCCAGATAGCGTGATGTATTATTAAAAGCAGTGATAATGTCTGCCTGCGTATCTGGAGAAAGACTCAACATAAAGTCTCTTTCATAACAATATAAAAACAAATCTGCGACAAGGGGTGCACAATTTGTTCCCATGGGAATACCGATTACTTGTCTGAAAACTGCATTCCCAAACCTTATATAAATGTTGTTCAATAAAAAGGAAAGGGCTTTACAAACTTCGTCACAGGTCCACATAGTCAGGGTCCGTATATACGGACCCTGACATAGTATAATGTTTAACAATACAGCTAGTAAAAAAAGCTTTATCGAAATTGCAGGCGAGAAATGTAGCATTCTCCCTGGCAAAAGTCTTTTGAATTAGGGCAGTTAGCTTGTCATTTATCAAATTATGTGGTAAAGTGGTATACAGAGTAGAAAAATCGTATGTACTGACTGAAGTTACTTTGTAATTATTAACTTTAAACTCAATCTCATTAAAATCAGACTCAGTATCTTCGCTTCGCTAACTGAATCTGACCACATCGTATAGGAGGTCGTCTCAGATTGACCTTTGTGTTAGCCAATCAAATCGCCGCCTACAAAATCGCTCGGTATAACCAAGGGAAGTAACCGCATATCAACTATCAACAAATTAGCAAGATGGCGGCGCCCACATTTTCAGCCACTCGTTCTAAATTCACGCCTAAAAAGATATATTCTTTTAGTGATAAATGTTTTGTTTGTGGATTTTTGTTTCGGGAGATTTTATTAACGAGTTCAGGCAGAAGAACTGAAAAAAAACTGTTCAAACAAAAATTAAAACTTTCGAAGGAACGCCTCGAAGTTATTAACAATGTGTTTAGCCACGATGATATGTTCAGTGTTCGTGACATCCATCAAGAAGAGGATTCTGTTTGCATTAAATGCTTCAGAAAGTTTGAAAGCTATTCAAAGCTTCGAAGTCAGATGGCAGCGATAAGAATGGAGATTAGAGACAACAGAATGAAAGTGAAAGAGGTACGACATATCTGCATCAATGTCATTATGTCAATTCTTGTAGTATGATACGGTAACAAGTCAAAACACCTCCTAGTCAACCCCCCAGTCAGAACATCCTCATAATCATAGTTGTCATGTTTGTGTTGTCAAAACAACCACCATATTACACAAGTTGACCATTAGTTTATTCTAATTTATTTTAGCTCGATTGTGAAGAAAGCTTCGAGCTTATCGAGTCACACTCGAGTGCGGTTCCTGGAAAAACCAGTACTGGTGTCATATGAGGAGGTACGGTCGTGACTGAATATGCTAAAATTTTAAACTTAAACTGGATACTATAAAATTATGAACTTGCGAATGGACTGTGAAATCAGATTAGACACTTCTTGTCAGAACAGAGAAAACAAAGTTTTGTTATTTTTCTTTGAATTGTGTGGCATTTATCGGGAGATACAATGACAATGAGGGTCACCGGATTCAACTTACCATTATACATATGCTTGCTTTGTAAGACCACTACCATGTCCATCCATTCTAAACATATCTCATATGATAATTGAAACTATGCAGAAACTGATTAGGGCTAAATGTGATCATATTTGTACTTGTGTCTTTGCTGTTTTTCTACATTTTAAATAAATCATGAGTATACTTATGGTTATATTATTAAACTTGTGCATCAGAGTGAAGTGTGACCACACATGTCCCTCTGTGTATTTTTTTTATCATGGAATCAACACATATATGTTATTGTCTTTTATATATATTTGTAGAGTGCTGATATTATTAGGGAAAAGAGGTTGTTGTGTTCCCCACATGAAACACAACCAACTAAGAAGTTCCCCACAGTTATAGTGAAGCATCCTGTGCAGTTAAAGGAATTCACAACTGCAAAACAGCATGTACTAATTGCGCCTAAACCACATATGGAAAAAGGTAATTGGTGTAAAAAAATTCAGTGTAAATTTGTTGCAACTGAACATTGTATATCCTAACACATTGTCATCTTCAAACGAGTTTCTTATGAAAATCATATGATTTATAAAAAAAACAGTCCTGGTTTTATTTTAAATGCTAAGGACAGAACCTTCCATTTTCAGTTAAAGAATTAACATACATGTGATATTTTGAAGAAATGCTATATTTCTGCTATTTATGTAAATTTTGTTCTTTACACATGAAACGCAATAAAAAAATTTGTAACTTACATTAAAATGTTAGTGTCATTTAAATAGAGAAAACATCAGTTACTTCCCAGAAAGCTAAAAAGAGTCTAGCTTTTGGTGACACCACTCAGGGGCAAGGCGAAGTTGAAGTATAATAGTTAAACATTGTCTTTTTAGTTAGTTATACATTTTCAAATTCCCAACATGTTCTTCCGTTCGTGTTTTTGTTCATTTTATCATTTCATTGTTTGTTTTTATCAATTTTGTTTTAGTTATGTTCAGTTGTTCATGTTTATAAAGGTGTAAATTCATGCAAAGTATTAAAAGTGCACATTATAATAATATAATATAAGTCAACAAACAACTCAAATAAGATGAGAAAAGGAATTCTTCTTTGCTCTGTTTGATAGAAAAGGGCTTTAATCTATGAAGTAAATGGTTAAATAATATACATTCAAGCTAGTTCAATTGTGTTTGCTTGCATGAGTTTATTTTGCTATTAAATGCAGGTTTCAAAGGTAACATTTCCAAGTCATTAATCAAAATAAACTGAAATAAAGGCCTGCAAGTTATAATCTACTAGTCCTTCCAAGTCAGGGGAAGACACAAAGTTCTTATTAAGATTGAAAAAGAAACCAACTGTTGGTATGAACTTTTGATATGGTGTGAATTTATATATTCTTTCATTCAAGTTCATTAAACCAATTTGTCACATGATTGTCTTACTATGATTTCTGTTGTTTCATTTACTAGCTAATTTCTTTTCATAAAGCTAAAAGTGTAGATTCTGATCAGACTGCATGGATCAGCAGGTGTTACAACTACCATATTATTACATTGTTTAAGCTTTTGATTACTTTGCTGGATATATAAATCACCTGTAGTCATTAACAGTTTGTTATTTCAGTTGAGTTAAATTACATTTTATGTTATATTACTCTTTCAAAACATCTATTTCATTTCACAGATATCTTGTTGAACATAATACATGTAGCAATGCTAGCTAGCTTTCAATGACTTTGCATTGGGTAAAAATGATTGTATTTTTAATTATTTATCTGTCTTTTATCACATGTTGAAACAGTACACATGTAGATGTACCTGTATCCACTGAGTAATCACTGTCTTTATAAGATGGATCACTGTCTGTATAAATGGCATGGATAAAAGAAAAATGATTATTGTTTACAATGATATTTAAAATGTTAAAAAATAGTATAAAATGACACAAAATTTTAAAACAGTATCATTGCATTGCCTGTTTCAGGTTACCATTCACTACCCCAGTGGAAAAAAATCATCATTTATATGGCCAGAGCATCATAAAAGGATATGTAAAACTTTAGTGAGTAGTAAAAATTGTGAAAAGGTAATACTGGATGTGCTAGCTGAAGAAAATTCCCTTAATGTTATAAAATGTGCAGCAAATATAATTAAAGCAGAGTGTAAGACAATATGTAAAAGAGATTCAGCTTCAGTTCTACGACAGACAGATTATGACAGTATTTTTTCATACACATGGATGAATCTTAGTAATGAACTTGAAATCAAATGTCCTGGACTTAATGCAATTCTTGAGTCAATCATTAGTGACACCCCAATTCCTAGAACAATGACGAGCAAACCGTTCACATACATGATGATGATGGCAGCAATAGGTCTTCATAGCAGGTCCAAGGAAATGTCTGCAGCACATTATTTGGTTGGATTTGTCATGGCTAATGGGGGATGTACACGGAAGGTATGTTGAAATGAAAATATTAAGCAGGATGTGTTTTATAATGTATCATCAACCCTTACAATATCATTAAAATCAGACTCAGTATTTTCGATCCATGAATATTCATTTTGACCTCTTTGCAGCAAGTGTAGATCCAGATCAGCCTGTACATTTTCACTGGTTGCACCAGAGAAAAAATGTCATTATTTACAGTCTGCATTTTAAAGCTGATGAAATTTATTACAATAAATCATAATTGAAAAAAAAGTATATGTGTTGGCAGGAAATAAAGAAATATGTTTTATTTGCACATTCTTTGCCAGTTTATGAGTAACAAAATTTTGTATCTTGAAGTTATCATTTGTTTTAACTGTGATTATTTACAGACTATTGAACGATTATCCAAACTAGGATTGAGCGTGCATCCAGAAACAGTCCACAGGAAGTTAATGTCTTGGAAAGGAATGCTAGATAACGAAGTTCTTTGTATGAAAAGTGAGTGGTCAGAAGGGAGCAACAAAAAGTATCAACTAATTGGAGACAATTGGGATAAAGACATTCTTCCTTCATACAGAACATCAGACAGGAAAACTGAGTCACTCCACCTGTTTAATGTGTATGCAATTGTAGACAGAGTGAGACCAGCATTGCAACTTGATGATGAACCTGTATTTAACATAAAGCACTATATTCCATCTAAAGATGAACAGGAACTCCTCATGAAAGAACTTGTCTTTATAGTTGCTACATCTGTAATTGAGAACATTCCTCAACTAAATGAGCTGTTCAGTAAGCTATATCCAAAACATCTACAACATAAATACTCAGAAGTGTGTGGGAATAAAACTGATCAGGTACTTTTTCATGTTATATGAAATTAATACACATACTGGGATTTATAATATATTTATAATATTTAAACATTTATTTTTATAAATGGGTACATCTTGACTTTCATGTCGGTACATCTTGACTTCTGTTGGGTACATCATGGTATAGGTACATCTTGGATTGGGTACATCTTGACTATAATCTGAAACGACTAGGGGGTGAAACCACTGGTATTCCTTTCAGAGCTTCTATACAACAAATAACATATTGTCCAATAACATATATTTGCATTTGGAAACAAACATTTGAGTTACATAGTCATATACCTTTGAAAACTGCTCTCAAGTCTGTTAATGCTTTCAAGCGATGGACCTGATCCTCCATCAAGGAAACTAGCGGACAGCACACAATAATTTTTCCGACGTTCACGTGTTCCTCCCTCTTCACTGACGTCAATACTTGATATGGAAGAGATTTCCCGTATCCAGTTGGAAGAACTACCACACAGTCTCGAGCGTGCCATATTGCATCAAATATTTCTTTCTGTTCAGGTTTGAAGCCTGGTATTTGTAATTTATTGAGAACTTTTTTAATTGCTGTAGCGGAGGCATCCATTTTGATTATAGAACCGAAGTCGCTTTGAAACGTGCGATTTCATTGGATTAAATACGAGCACTTGCTTATGAATATTCATTACACCAAAGGTCAATCTGACGTGACCTTATATGCGATGTTGTCAGATCCTAGGTAGAGGAGCGTACATTAGGATATGATTTTAATGAGATTGCTTTAAACTTATCCAGGATTTCGCCAGAATTTTTGATCGACCAAAATAAATGTTTACCAGAGTTTTCGTATACTTTATCACAATATCTTTTCACGTGGGCTTTTATAGCAGTTAGGCAAGATGTTAATAGTTTTGAAATATTTGTAGTGGTACAAGAGCTTGAATTAGCGATGAAACGAGCTTTATATGGTTGTTTATGTAATTTAGGAATCCAGTACATAGTAGGAAGTTTAATATGTTGATCATCTATACGAACTTTCAAATTAGAAACTTCACTGATGTGATCAGTGACCACATTTTGTTCAACGGAAGGACTCAATATATAAGCTTTAGTGCTATTTAGTTCGTTTTGTAAAACATTAATATAATGTAGGCGTCAAATGATGATAATATTGTTGGCCGCCTTGTCTGCTGGAACTAAGACATACTTAGAATGAAATTCTTGGATTTCCTTTTTCAGATGTCTTAAAGTAAACTTGGGTTTTGATGGAAGTAGGTGTTCATTTGTTTGGTAAAATTTTATACGAGAATCGACAATGTTAAAAATACTTCGTTTCCAAGACGTTAATGCATTTGGATCAGCATTCTCACGACGACACCATTTAACACAAAAAGTTTCGATGGATTCCGCAATATGACCACGACAAGCATGAAAATCAATAGTAGAAGGAATTCTGTATTTTGGTCCTTTAAAGAATAAATTACGAATACGCTTGTCTTTAATAATATCAAAATTACCAGTGATGACATGACCGGCATCTGAATAGCAAAATTTCGAGTTTTTACATTCGCAGTAAGAAGGGGTATTTGTTTGAACATCTAGGTCGGAAACAATTTTATTGTAATTGAATATAACATTTCTAACAGGTGTTTTATATTTATAACAGATAATAGGAACTTCGGAGTTTCGGAAATACTTAGGCACAGAATCAATGACACGTCTATCACGAAATATACTGGGTACATCGATGAAGTCAATACCTTTATTAATGAAATGAATTTTAAGAAAATGTCTATTATGATCAGATTGAGTGTCAATGTGTGGACGGAGAACGTGTTGTGTATAATTTTGGATAAGATATGACACAGTGTAAAACGGATCTGTTTGAATAACGTACTGGTCCGCTTCCTCGTCTAGTTTTTTAAGAGACTGAATAGATAAAGATGTGAGACGAGAAAGCATTGAATGTCTACCAGAGTTTGAAAGAATTATATCGAGGTCTGCAACAGAAATATTGACTTTTGATTTACGCTTAATATTACCATTGCGTCTAATTCCATGAGACCTAGATTTACGTTTCCTAATATTTAAAATTGAAAATATATCGATATCAGGGTTTTTAGAGATATTACCTTCTTGATAAATATTATCATTTAAGCCCAACGGAAACGGTGACTAAATTTTTAATCCATTTGAATTCTGCTAAAAGTTAAACTTCTGGTAGAGAAACTGTTATATTCTATATAGGGCCTTTGTTCTACATTTTTTTAAATGGTCTTGAATATAAATGCCAGCTTTTTCATAAAGACTAGATCTTAAAATCATGTGTCTTAAATAATATCATAATATTCTGTAATAAAATACATTTGGTAACAAAAGTTTCAACCTAACATCCTCGTATATGATGTAATTGGGCATGATTTAAGTTATACAAGTAAAGTTGCACTTGGGAAAATCTAGATTGGAAAAGTTTGTAACAAACAAAGTCTTAAACTTATTCCTAAAGAAAATAATCAAATTGAATAGATCGAGATCATTTTACAAAAGCCGAATTTAAAATACATTTTCTGTCTTCTCTTGTCGTGCATGAGCGACTGAGCGGACTTTCAAAGCTTGGACCGTTTCACGCAGTTGCTACTCTAGAATTTTAAAACGTTCGTCATACAGTCACATTAAGTTCGGACCTAAAAAGATATATATTAAACACCCCGGGCCGACCATAAAACATATATGATTCGTATTATATATATTATATATGCTTGATAGTCGGGCCGGGGTGTTTTATAAGAATGACTTTCCAGGGCCCAAACTTCATGCGACTGCGGTTCGTCCCTATTGTCTTAGTCACTGAATTTTTATATTAGAGTCCCAAGGT
Source organism: Saxidomus purpurata (assembly GCA_022818135.1). NCBI lineage: Eukaryota > Metazoa > Mollusca > Bivalvia > Venerida > Veneridae > Saxidomus > Saxidomus purpurata. The sequence continues at coordinate 19,709,265 of JAFMSR010000014.1, forward strand.
TACTGGTGTAGGCTTATTCTCTCACTCCATTTGTTGCTGCATCCACCCAGAACACACCAAGCGCCTCCCATTTACAAAAATAATATAAATAGTAAGTTAATCGTGTTTTTTACACGGAGTTTAGTGTGCTCGTTTACTATAACCAATGTAACGGATCTTTCTCGAGTACTGCAAGTGACGTCACACGGAAACTTTTCCGATATTTTACGGAAAAAAAAAATATCAAACAGGGAATGCCACGTACCAAAAACGCCGAGGAAGTCGCCGAGGATCGTAATATTTGCGTTTCGGTGAAATACCGGCCAATTTGTGTTGGTGATTTATGTCCCAATTAACACGTTTCTTGTCGAAAATTTCCACCCAACTGGGTTTAGTGCACTTAATTAACAAATGGCTTACAAAATATTAACAGGTGAAATTTAGAATCAATGAGACCTTTAATACTTGAGTTATAAATCGTACATTATCTCTTGAAAAAAAGTTGTTTTCGGTAAACATAAACTGTTTTTCGGTTCTTTTTCGGTCTCTTTCGGTCTTTTTTTAGTCTTTTTCGGTCATTCTATGCATCCCCCTACCCTTTAGACAAAATTGATAAAAACAAGTTATTCAAATTCTTAAACTCCACTACTACAGGAAATTAAAACATGTATAAAAAGGGCAAGACTAACTTTGAAGCAGGGTACCTTCAGTCATAGGGTGGTTGATCATTGGAACAAGTTTCCAGACTGTATAGTCAAAGCACCCACCATCAATGCATTTAAGGCAGACTTCATAAAATGTGGGGGGTTACAAACAAGTTTCTGCCAAACTGCTATATATGATGCATTACAAGTTCTTTTAACTCAAGAGTTGTTTTAAACAGAAAAACAGTTATATTTATTATTCCCCGAGGAATATTTGAAAGAATTTATCTTTTGACTCAGTTTGACTAAGGAGAACTTAGAGTTGTTTTAAACAGAAAAACAGTTATACTTTATCTTTTAACTCAGTTTTAATAAGTGATGTTCAGAACTGAAATGGTTTTAAACAGTCAAACTGTGAACAATATTCCACGAATTCAGGGAACAGTGTAAAAAGTGTTAATAACATGAAACATAAGTGCACTTTGCAGATAAAGGGACATACCCTATAACTGATGTCGAACTAAATCATTCCAGAACATAAATAATATAATCTTTGGAAGTATAACAACTTAACTTAAAAGTTTCAGCTTTGCATTCCCAGTCATGATCGATAAAATGGTCGGTTTTAAATATACTGCAGTACCGTAAACCATTCAATAATCTATGTAGAGTTGTTGTTGTACAATCTGGGACGAATATATACTGTTAATATTATTGCTCCAGGTACAATTAATGGGTGGATGCGATATATTACAGAAAGCCTCTATATTGATTAATTGTAGTAAAATGAGGCATTTTTTCGCCATAGGTTCTTCTTTAAAATTGTATTTATTTATCATTCTACGTTCATTGAACACATAATCTATGTTTCGAGAATATAATCTGCTAGATGTAGGGAGTGCCCCTTTAAACGTTGCAAAATCTGGAAAATGTCATCAAAGGCCACAGAAACGATTGGTTTAATGTGCTAGAATAAGCACATAACAGGCCTACATCAGTATGATCAGTATGAATCTTTTACTCGTAGTATTTCAGTCGTGATATTGGCTGAAGTTTCCGATGCGTTCCTATTTTTTCCGTGGTATAGTCAGGGTTTTACCCGCATCCAATTTGTTTTGAAAAAATGAAATGAAAGGGAGAGTACTCTCATGTACATACATTACACGTCATTCCGTAGTTTTCGTACCAAATTGTATGAGTGGCGGTGTAGGTTTAGACAGCCCATCAAGAACGGTCCAATTTTTTTTTTTTAAAAGGGAAGTACCAGATCGGAAAAGTTCAAAGGTCAACATGACGATATGTCTGTAACAACTATGACTATACAAGCAGTAACATCCTGTCTAACGCTTGGACAAAGACACATACAATCATAAATTCTCTGTTTCTACAAAATTCGAACCTACTATAAGTTGACATCAACTATTTAATTCAACAGTCCCGAACCCAGATAATCTTAACTCCATTTCCCCTAGGACTATACACATTTTGAATGGCCTTATTTCCCTATTCATCACAGTAAAGTCCCAGTCTCATGATTGACATCTGCAGCTCCTCTTTAGACCCTCTTACACTATTATCAACCTTAGTCTTGAAGCTATTTTAACTTTTCACCCACTTCCACATCGTCGGAACCCACGGTCAATTTCATCCGCTTCCGCCCAGTCATTATTCAATGCGCAATGCCGGAATAGCCTGGGTTAGCTAGCACCTGTCCATGACAATTAATTGTTGGGAGAAGCAATGTAGATTTGGATTTTATTTCTTTGCAGTTCTTAGAAGCGTTGGGAAGCCTCTTTTTGAAAAATCGCTTAAAAGCACGTGCGGTACCGTACGTACCCGATCTTCCAGTCAGGCGTCATGTTTGAAAGGACCATGAATCTCTACGTGTTTGACTCGTGCAAAACTTGAGCATCCTCCATACATACCATTAACGTCAACTTTGTATAAATATACGTGATAGCAATAAATGATTGTTAATGAAAATGCCAACATATTCCACGTTGAAAGCGCGATATGAACTGGGTCTCAATGAGCTTCAAATAAAAATACGCAAATTATCTAAAAAGAGCTGTGTCGGTAAAATACGGACGTCTGGTAGGCCTTATCACGTACAGACCTCTAGGGGTCTACCTACCTACCTACCTACCAACCAACCTATACCTACCTTTTTATATGTCTATATATACCGCCAACCCCTCTCGCGAGTGTTATAGACAGGACTAAAGTGCACATAGAGAGTGAGATACCTGACTGTGAGTATTATCCGGTATAATGTGAGACTTAGAAAAAAGTATCCAGTCAATGGTTAAAATGTTCGTGATTCATAAGTGAGAACAGAGTTAAAATTAAAATATAAAAACATTGATCACCTGAATTATGATGAACATTTACCACAGCCTGCTTGAACGGCAGCTAGGGTAGCAATGTTACAAGGGAGTTTGTTCCAAAGGATGCTATACTATATGGGAACAATGGTAACCCGTAGCTGTCTTAGGGATAGTGATGCATGTGCCTGGTTAGTCTAATAGGTGTTTGTATGTAGGTTGGAAGTGTGATTGCTACAACGTTGTGATATATTTTGTAAAACATAATGAGTCTGGAGTCGAAATTCCCACTAGCTCAGCCTCGTCTCACCCTGCATAGCAGTAACTCGAGAGAGACGGGAATAATTGAATAATGACGTTAAACCTACCGTTTTGCACGCCTCTGGACTATCTGTACCTAAACCATTAGTGAATGTATATCACATTAAATTGCGATATCCGTATCACTTAAATGGTGGTTACAAAAAATGACAAATAAACTATACTTATTTGTAAACCAATCAAATTATCCGTCTCATTTACTTTATAACCAATCAAATACCTTTGTGTAAAATACGTAGGCGACTTTTCCAATATGGCCGCCGGTGACACAGCGCTGTGGCTGCACAACAAATTAGGTTCCACTGATGATCTGTGGTCTGGCAAGACTATATGCTCCCAACTTTCACAGGACAAGCTACAAAACATCCATGCTTGTTTTCACACGCTGCAGCCACATGTCAAGGTCAAGCTTATGCTGTCGTTCCTTCACATTCCCAGAAGGAACGTTGATTTGGTAAGAACTTGGCGAAAATTTTATGACTTCAGCGTACTACGTTTATATATTTGACAGGAAAGGTACGCCGTTCCCGATTTATATGCTTGGCAAAACGGTTACCCTGAATCTTACTGTGTAGAGAAATTGTACAAGTAATTGTGTCAGAAATCCAACACACATTTCACGAGTTTCGGGCAGGTCAGAATGTTCACTATTTGCCCCAATTTGGCGGTCATCTTGTCGATTTCACAATTTTCATGTGACAATTATTGAGAAGCTTTGGGGAAAAATCTATGCGGCGAATCGCCGACTGTTCCAATTGAAGCCACGAAAACGATTTATTTATAACAATTATCATGACAGTGGACCATGTGTGTTTTGCCGCCAACACTTTTAGGGTGTGTTCCAAGACATAAACAAAGTACATTTCTTTCAGAATAGTAAACGGAGTGATAAATGCTATTTTATATAACTTTACGTAATTGCACAGGGGTTCCATTTGACCCGTAGCTACGGGTTTTGACCCTGATACTTTTAAAAATACGGCATTTAATGACCCGGGATATTTTCGGCTTGTGCATCACAGTGACCCGGGGCATTATTAACTTTTCGGCCCTGTGCGTCATTGATTTTTCCAATATACATCTGTTCCGCCTATTTTGTGTCCATCATTTACATAGTCCTGCATATTGCCGAATTTCAGTCGCGCAAACAAAATAATGTCGGCAATTTCCCCATGTCAATCAAAAATCGATCATCGTCAGGGTTCGAATTTAACTAAATTTAACTAAATTTTCTACGTTTTTTTTCTTACTTGCTAAATGAGAAAACAACTTGCAATTTGCATTTTTGCGACTTTTTTTTAGACAAGTTAAATTTACAAGCTAATCAGTATTCATGAATGACTTACATTAGAGGACATGTTTGGTCTGTACAAATGACTTGCACGTTTTGCAGACGATTTTTGTCACATTGTCACCTTCAGCATCATACTCGAGATAAATATTGAACTCCCTCATCCATTTTTTTTACAGTACAGTTTTTAGGCTGGCAGATACACCCTTGGACGAAGCCTTTTTCAATTCAACTTTCTCATCGGCTTCTGCACTGCTTGTGCTTGGCCTTTTCTAAAACTTGTCCATTTTTTATTAGCTGTGAAATTTACTTTGCGAAACCCCCAAACAACCACGTGACTCATCAAGCCTATCGTATTTGCGCTATATAAATAGTAACAAATAATAGATTACCGAAAAACACCATGCATGCGGTAAACGTCATCATTATTTGCGCAGGTACTTCCTAACGGACATGCGCACAAAACATGTATCGAAATGTAAACTTCCGTTAATAGCAAAAGCCGAAACATTGTTCGGCGAATGACAAGAATGGGCCGAAATGACCGCGATTTGTCAAAGAAAGAATTTGTAAAGATCGACAATTAGAAATGAGGATTATTCGGCCCACAATTTTCACTCCCAAAAAAATGCTGGTGCCTGAAATCTCTACTCGCAGTTTGCAATTTGCACTTGCTTTTCGCGAGTATGCGAGCTTAAATTCGAACCCTGGTCGTCTGTTGGCTAGTAAATGAAAGAAGGCGGATTTAATTAGACACTACCTGCCAACAAACACGTGGCTATCTCGGTCGTTATCAAAGGTGTTAATTGATAACAATCATAAAACTAAAATTATAGACCTCGGCAAGTATATTAATTACGTTGTTTGTTACACGGATGATTAAATTAGCGATGCTAGGTTTTTGACATGTCTCTTTGTAATTTACAGATTGTCGGAAATAAAAAAAATGCTTCGTCATGCACGGACATACAGCATCGGCTGGTACCAAGGATAAATAAAGTCAGCCAATTTTTTCTTCAAAATGATTGTCTTTGGCAATATTCGGCGCCATATAATTTCTTCGGTATTTATTAATACTTTGTTACAATTATTTAAAGGTGGTCAATTACTTTTAAGCAACATTTTATGACAATTTTTACTTTTTGTTTATTCTGTTAGAGATTAATTTAATGAACAAAAAGACCCATTACATTGAGTTAGATCCCTATCAGAAATTTACATTTTATTAACTTTTATGAAATTTTGTTATTACTCCCCTTTAATATGAAAGTATTTAAAACGTTGAGTATTTCTTTTTTATTTCAATATAATTTCTACTTTTACATTTGAATTGGATAGATTTACAAATATCTTAACATTCTGAACCAAAATGCAAGTTTTAAACCTACGTGTAGGTTCTAAATTGATTTATTTCCAACCTATCTTGGGTGCGCACCCAAGATAGGTAAAGGGAGGTAATAATATCTTTTCAAACTTGAATTTCTAATGAATTCCATCTAAATATATAATATTTAATGCAAATATTTCACAAATATAATATAATAGGTCTTATATTTATATCTTTCTGCAGGTAAAGTATGTGTATCAAATTTTTACTTATGATAAAATAACTCTATCTTGGTTGGGCAACCAGGATAGGGAAATCAAATTTTAAAAATACCTCCAGTGAAAATCTTACTTGAATTAAGCGCTAAGGCCACACCAATTTGATTAATAGTTCGTCGGATTTTCCGCTACTTCAAAATCCTAAAGTGGAAAAAAAAAATAAAAAAAAGACCCCGCCGCATGTCCGTCAGAAATCAAATTTTATTTTTTGCGCAGCGCTAAAAATTGTCGCTAATTTCAGGTACTTTCGGTTCATTTTAAACTCTTTTTGTTACAAGTGTCTCAAATTCAAGCGTTCGCGTAACAACACGATTTCCGGTAGCTCGGTTGTTGATAGCGGCATCGTAATTAAAAGCGTTTTAGGCGTCGGGAAGTTTCGAAAAACATCAAAATACAAACATATTTCTATTTTTTATTGATAAATAAAAGTTAATCAGTAAAAAACATTAAATTTCAAGTCACGAGCCCGAATGTGGACTACGCGAAACACTGTCCAGACAAATGGTCACCGTGATCGGACACTCTAATTAGGTCGATGGGTGATTCTGGGGGGCATTTGGATGACCAACTTTGCGTGGACACGATGGCTTGACGTCGCGGTGATGGGTGACAATTGGAAAAAAACACGTGTACTCTACCTCCATCCACAGACAAGAGTACATAACTCTGTGAAGGTTTTTGTCAGAATTATGCCCCTTTTTTGACTTGGAAAATACATTGAATATGGGTAAAATCCACTTGTTAACTTAATCCTTTAAAGTATTGCTGCGAATCTTGGAATACTTGTTTTAAATCAATACCCCAATCTATAGGCAAGAGAAGGTAACTCTGTCAGACGTTTTTTTAATTAAGGCCCTTTATCGTCTTAGAACCTCGTTTAAGTTTTTTTTACCAGTCAACTTTTAACTTAACTGTTTGAGATATTACTTAGAAAGTTGGAATACTTATTTACCATCATGATCTCCAAACATATATAGGCAGGAGAAGGTTACTATGCATAGGATTTCATTTTAATTATGGCCCTTTTCGACTTAAAAACTCGGTTAAAATTTTCATTCTTGTCCACTTGTTGACTTGACCGTTTGAGAGATTACTTTGAAAGTTGGAATACTTATGACACTTAGCTGTAAGCAAGGGAAGATAACTCTGTGAACATGTGTGTTGATTTGTACTGAAAAAATTCCTAGTTGACGTCTTGTGTGCAACTACTTAATTAATTTAAAAATGTAGTAAACAATTAAGTTTGAAAACTCTTGGCTTACTATCGTGCTACTTGTGACCCTTGTTTATACAGATCCTTTAGATTTTTGTACTGCGAACATTTTGTTTTAATGGAAAGCACTACTGACAGCTCTTGTTATAATTACATACAAAGATAGGATATAATTATGTGATTTATTTCAGACATGGGACCTTCTAATTTTGAGAAGTAAAAAAGGTCAAAACATCAAATTAAAAAAGTGCCCGCCGCATGTGAAATTTCAAAAAGTAAATAGAGAATATTTTAAAAAGTGCCCGCCGCATGTGAAATTTCGAAAAGTAAATAAAAAAAACAAAAAAAAGTACTCGCCGCCTGTGAAAATTTGAGAAGTAAAAAATAAAATAAAAATAAAAATTTCGCTCGCCCGCCCCATTTTTTTAGAGAAAAAATCCGAAGAACTATTAATCAAATTGGTGTGGCCTAAGTGAACATAAATAAGTGTAAATGATCAGATGTTAAAGTTTCAAACAAATCTATTACATGGCCAAATTCCAATTATAAACCTTTAAAGCCCTTGAACATACTTTTGGACATATTTTTTTTTATTAAAAACTGTTTAGATCTCGATAAATGAAGAAACATAAGTATACGAAAATCAATTCACGAACATACCAGATCGCAAAAATATGTGAAAAACCGGGAATGCAAACTCTTATTTTTCATTTTTGAGCCTGGAAAAGCAGAAGAACAAAAAAAGAAAACATACATGTATGGTATGCATGCCTGGAATATGACCTGTGGATGAACCCTCAAAAGTCAAACCTTGGCTCCTGAAAATATGATTTTGACCCTTCAAAATTTATCATAATGTTAAAAATAAATTTTGTATCAATTAGATCTGTGTCTTCAGAGTCAGATATAAAATCTTAACTCAAAGTGGCATGTCTCCTCCCTCCTCCAGGGTGTTCTGTACATAGTCTTTGAAGACTAGTTGCTTCAGCTTTTGAACCATTTGTGAAAACGTTTTCTGATGGTCGCAACCTATAATTGACCCAGAGGGAACCCTGTCACATTATACCACTTATAGACCATGACCCCTGATAATTTAAAAATGACACTCCAAATTTCATGTCCAAGGGTCAGTGACCCTTGACTTTCAAGGGCTAGTGGAACCCCTGTTCCAAGTGTTGTATACAACATAAAAATTCTTACTGGTTCATGCAATTTATTCGTCTAGATCTTGTAATAAGAAGTATTTGGAATGTCCGTTGTAAATCATTAATGTAAGCACAATGATGTAGAGTCGAAAAATTGTTGCTTTTAGATTAGTTTATACTAATTTTTTAGCTTGATTGCAAAGAAAGTGTGTAGCTTATCGAGTCACTCTCCCAGTACTAACCCAGTGTCATATGAGGAGGTATGGTCGAGATCCTAGTGGGGCTCGTACCAGCAACCTCTGAAATCAGCGGCAGACAAGTTAACCTCTACACCACAGCTCCTCATTGTTGCTTTTATTGTCAGCTTTGGCTGTAGAACATAAGTACATATTTCCTTATTCCACATAGTGACATAGATAAAATGGAAAATTGCATGACCTGTTATTCTGGAGAGGTGCCATTATTGGGCTATCCAAAACTTTGTATACTATCTTATTTTCCAGCCTTTTTTTTGTCCGATCTGTTTACATCCTGTGATTAATTAATTTCATGGACTAGGATTTACCACTCTGCCTACTTCATTTGTACCTAGCCATAATCCATCATGTAATAACCCCTGATTGGTGCAGACACCAATTAACAATTATAATCCCCATCGTAAAATGTGTGAAAAAATGCGATTAACCATGGAAGCAGACTGGTAGTGGTATACGATTTAGCAGAGACATTGATTAATCAGTCTGGACAAATTGGAAAATCAAGTCAATAATTTGTTTACTGTCTGGGTTAAATGTCAATTTGATCATAATTGCTCATTTACGGTAGAATGGCACCTCCCGGCGGGAGATTATTTTTCTCTTTGAACTCTGGTAGTACCACGAGAAACGATAGTGTTCACAGGTACGATACATAATGAGCACACATTCAACATAATTAAGACCAATACTTCATTATCATAAGTAATGAGTCAAAAATTAATCAAACATTATTGACCTTTACAAAAACTGACAAAGCAATTTAAGATTGATCTTTTCAAAGTGGGTAGGCTAGCTGCAGACATCAAAGTATCGCCAGAGGCATGCAGATTTGTCGACTGATTGCTTATTACTGAACTATTACTGAAGTGAAAGTCAGATCTGACATGTTTTTCCTTTCCTGGGGGCAAGAGACAGAACTGTAGGTGTTGACAGGAGCCTTTGTATTGTGACTTTCACCACATATATGACCATTTCAGAACTGAAAATATAAAAATTCATGGACCAATTTAAAGTGGCTTTTTAGAATTGTAATTTTGTTCTTGATCTGAAAATTTGGTTCAAAACTGAAAAACCGACTGTTATCTAAGCCTTGGATGGTAATGGCATATCAATTTTCTGGATGGAAGACCATTTTTTGGCTTTCCTCCCCAAACCATCAGTCTTTTTGGGTGTGCCTGTAATATTTCTACATCAGATGTGGATGTTTCTGTTACATATGCAATAGTATCGTCTGCGAAGAGTCAAAGTCTAGATGTTTGTCCAGCTGGCATATTGATGATGTAATAAAGAGACTAGGACAAAGGATACTTTCTTGGACATCCTCAGAGTCTACATTAATATAATCAGATGAAACACCTTCAATGCCTACCGCTTGTGTTCAATTTTTCACGAAATTTTCAATCCAGGTGTTAATTCAGCCTCGGACACCATAATGGTGTAAATTATTAACTAAAACTGAATGACTTGCTGTTTCAAGGCCTTACCTAAGTCCAATACTAAAACATCTGTTGTTTAACGCTTTCCATATATGTAATATCATCAACAAAATCAAATAGTTGTGATTCACATGATCTATTATGACGAAAAATGGTGCTGGAGTGGGCGGAGAATATCATGTTTATCAACATGGTTCATTATTTGACTTGTAACAATATGATCTTGCAATATACATTTGTACACAATTCAAGGATACTGGGTGATATTTTTTTGCATTTTACCTCATACCCTTCTTGTAGATGGGCAAGACATTGGCCTTTCTCCAGTCCTTGGGTACCGCTACGGATTGCAATGATTTAACAAAAATAGGTTGAAGTATTGGAGAAATTTCTTTCTCTAACTACCTAAGCATGTTTGTAAGACTTTAATAATTCAAATGTTTTATTGTTTCTTTAAGTGGAAGGGCCAGCTTGAAGAAATCCTGATGTCAGCCATTCATGACACAGATCAATGGGTGTCCATGGTAGGCGAGATTTTACGCACATATCCTGCAACTGGAGCACTAAATCTGGAACTTGAGGATAACCTTGGAACATTTGCTGAAGTTCTGGCTGACCTAAAGAAACTTGGTAATTCTTTTATAACCTATAAATATATGTAGACAAGGCAGTTCTATGTTTTTCAGTGTTATTTTCAAGGGCAGATAATTCAAGATCAAGGCCGGTGACCTATGATTTGTATTTCATATTCAATTCTTTTTCTAATATGATGCTCCTTCAGCATACAAAGTTGGAAGAAATTTTTCTATTAGGAAAATTTTTGCCTTATAAACATATAGGAAATGTTAGCACATGTCGTTAAAATTAGGGATATTTTAGGTAAAGTAGAGCAAAATCAAATTAGTCATATCCCACATGACAGAGATCCTGTCTTGCAATACTTTGAATGTGAAATAACCCTGCTTAGAACTGCATTAATTACATTATAGGTTTAGTAAACCAGTCAGTGATCTGTATTGTTTACATTTTCAGTGAAGAGATCAGTAGATGTGAAGATGTTACCAATGGAATGTCAGTTCCTTAACAAAACAGCATTGATTGCCACAATAGGACAACAACCACAACCAACAAAACACTTTGCTCTGAAACGGAAGCCCAAGTCAGCTACACTTAGAGCTGAGCTGCTACAGAAATGTAAGTTGTGGCTGAATAGAACATTTCTAAATAATTCGACTTTTTCTCCACCCCCCCTGACTACAAGATGTTTTACTCCTTTCAATGTATTTAACCACTAAAGTATAAAATTTTTCTTAAAAAAACATTTTAAAAAAATTAAATCCTTTTTAAAAAAAATTTTTTCCACATAATATGCAGTTATAGATGATCATGTTTTAAGCTAAAGACAGGTAGTTTTTAATTGTCAAGCTAGTTCTGAAGGTAATGCAGATTTTTGATGTTGCAATACCAGTAAATAGTTTTACAATTTTCCCTAAGGAATATGTGACAACCAATTACATTGCTGAATTCCTAAAGCATGTGTCAGAACATATGGATTAATGATTAAAATAGGTGTGTATTGACCACGCTGTAAAAGCAGACCCTTGGTATCACTTTCAATGATCTCCTCATAGTGTTTTTATAAGCTGTTTTAAATTTCTTTTGATCATGTTTCTTATCAAAAATTAAATTTAATAAATTTTATGCCCAGGAATATCTTTTGATTTCATAACCCCCCAAAAAAAATGGTGTTAAATGTTAAAGTTAAAAACAATAAAAAAACCCCATTTTTTATCCCCCCCCCCTAAACCCCAGTTTGTCTTTGAGAGTTAGATTCTAAGTTATTTGTCTCTTCTTTCTTTTAAAATCTGAAAGGAATATGAATGAAAATGTTTAAAAATGAATGTTTTAAGACTCACATTTCAAGATATTTATTACTTTTGAAATTTATACCATTAGAAAGTTAATCAAAAAAATTGTCAGTAAATGTTAAAGTGTTAATAGCACAAATACTTGAATAACACAGTACTTTGATTTTTACAAACTGTATGGGGATAGTGTAAAAATATTTCTATTATCTTTATAAAAAAAAAAGCACCAATAAGGTGTATGAGGCAAGACTGTTTTTTTCCTAAACTTAAATTACAAATGCAGTTTGATGATCATGTTGTGCTTTTTAGTCCTTCCGAGGGCTTTGTCACTGTCTCTTTTTTTTAAGCAGGAGCACTTAAGACAGGAAGAGCAATGGAATCTTTTGATCAAAAGGGTTATTAAATTACCAAAAAGTTTCCCATTAAAGAATTATTTAGTACTTGTCTGTAACAAATGTTGTTAAAAAAGCACATGAAGGCAACCAATCGGGTGTCAGACTGTATTTCCCTCATTACAGCGTCGGAGGCAGCACTAAACAGGAAGAGGAATGGATCTGATTATTTACCCATTAAAGTTAGAAGTTTTGCCAAGAAGATGGATGACTTAAGTAAGTGACATCAGAAAAAAATGTGACCTCACACTTTCCATTTTATTGACACTCGAGTGATTTTAGTTTAGTTTATACAAATGTTATAACGTTGAAGCTTGATTTAAGCCTGTTGAAACTACAGGTTATTGTTGAGCCAGAAAAAGATCACCGTTTCAGCTGTTAAGAACGCCATGGGGCAGACTGAAATCCAACAAACTTTTACAGATAATTGAAGTTATAAATGAAATGGAGTTTTACTTATTTCTTTGGGATTTGCTGCAGTTTTCACTACTGTAAATAGCAAAAGATGCAAAAACAGGTCTAATGTTTCTGCAGCTGTGAAATATTCTCGATAAGGAGAAACTGAATAAGTTAGGAACAAAGCCTTTATTGTATTTCTACATAAGTTAAAGTACTACCTACCTTAGGTGATTTCCTGTTTTTTTTTCAGCTCCTCTGAAAGGTATGACAGGCAAGAACTCTCCCTCTGGAGGTTTTCTGAGCCCCAACTCAGTAGGGAGAAAGTCTGGATTTTTAGGGAGTTCAGGGTCTTCAATAGCGGGGACACCTAACAGAATGAATGCCCTCAAAAAGGAAGGAGGCATTAAGGTATTGATAAAGCTACACCAGGTTGTAGTATTCACATTGTTGATTTTTTTTACATTTTGACCATTCTTTTGTTGGCTAGTGCTACTGTAGTAAGGTTAGGACTTTGTCCATCTGTATACAAGTTTAGTTTTCAGTGAGTATTTAAATAAAGATATTTTTGAAAAATTCAGTCTATGTTCAGACTGTTGTATTATTAAACATTTGAGAAACTGATGGTGATTAAATGCAATTGTTCACTTTAAGATGTCATTGCCAATTACATGCAGCTGTTGTAAATAAATAAATGCAAATGCTTCATATTGATTTGTTGATTTAATATCATTTTGATGCAACTATAGCTCTGACACAGACAGTATATATTTCAGTGTTTACAAATGGGAAAACAAATTATTATATTTTCAATTATATTAAAACAGTAAATGTAATCAAATATAATCGATTAAATTTCAAAAGTAATTGTAATTTAATCAATTATATTAAAAACATAAAGTAGTCATAAGTAATCAATTGCATTTTTAAGACATTGTAATTTAATAGATTACATTCAAAGTAATCATGCCCAGGTCTGCAGGGCATGTTTGATTGTAAAGTACCGATGTCAGCCTAAGGAATCACAAGGTCTGGTTTTATTTACACACTTAATTTCTGTCCACCATTTTAGCTTCAGATATGACAAAAATTTGTTTCTAGTCGATAACTCTTGACAGAATTCACGGCGTCTTGGTCACATGATAAATGTGCACTGTGAAACCTGCTTGCTTCAAGTAATTTTTTCTTCAATCAATAATGTTACTCTTGACCAAATGTAACTCACTATGGTGCAAAGACATACACACAATGCTGTATCTTGTTCATAGACTGCATTTTATGATATTCTAGAACAGTCATGAAAAGGATTTTTTCTGCTGATGATATTTTTTGCAAATGTTCTTTAGCATGAATTCTGGAAACAATGTGCATCAGGATTAAAGCTTTGAAAGACAGATCATTTGAGTCATAAGCTATTTAAAAATAATGTAACCTGAAGTGAGCAATTTTTCTCAGTGCAAACACAAGACCATTTATCACGAGACTAAGTCACTGTGTGTTTAGTCTTGATTTTCTTTTAAGAAAAAATTATGGAAAACTAAAACATCTGTAATAAGCTATATTGGTGTGTAATAGATATTTACTGATAGAATAGCCAACTGTGCAGATCATGATCAGATTGCATGGATGTACTGGCTGGCTATGTTCTCCTCTGGTAACATAGGCCACTAACAGGGTAAGAGTTACTAGTAAATGAAAATAGGACATTTATACAAAATGAAGATCCCAGAAAATAGGACATTTTGATATCTAATTTTCTATTGCCCTGTTTCAGCTCTTAGATATCACTGAGCAACCATTAGGACCTAAAGAGGCAAAAAGGCGGAAAAGGCTTGCTGGTATGTAAGTTTTATTTCATGTGGGAGCTGCTACCCTTAGCAGGGTGAAAGTTAACATGACCATTAAGTGCACAGTAGATAAATACACCGGAATCTGTGCAAGAGGTCCCACAACTGCTTACCGTAAGCAACCACTGCTGTAAGGTTGAAATTAGACATAATTTAGTTAAGTATACAAGTTACCTGTAATCAGCAAGCACTTGTTTTGAGCTGCCACATATGTTGCATCCTTTTTTCTGGCATCTGAACACTGACTTACTGTTGTATTTGATTGGTGTTTTTTTTTCTCTGCACAGAAATTGAAGCTAATGAGCAGGCAAAGGAGAAAAGAGAAGCTGAAAAAGCTGCAGCAGCTGCCAATCAAGCTGCAAACCCCGCCCCTTATACTCCCGACTACGCAGCGGGGCTTGTTTCACCTGCTCCGGCGGTAAATTTTTTCTTTATTTCTCTATTACAAGGACTTTATCTATGACACACATGATGCTTCATTTCAATTTATTGTTTTAAATCTCTGACATAACATTACATTATGGTTATTTATGAACTGGCAACTGGTCTGTATGGCAGTATTTGACTTTGGAATTTGTATGGGTAATCTCCCTTGTGCTTTGATATGACTGCACAAAATTGAAGTTACTGGTGATGAAACTAATCATAAATGCACATTTATAATAGATGTAAGGCACATTAATAGTAAATAGCAGTTTAATCAATACAATACAACAACAATACAACAACCTTTATTTGCATTAAACATTTTACAAAAATAGATGTAATTGATGTAAGGCACATTTTTCCAAGTAAGGCACATTAGTTTATACCAATCATGATCTGTATTGTTAGCTCTTGCTATAAGCTTTTTAGGTGTATTAAGCTTGTTCCTTTTGTTAATGCAACTGTAAGTTGGTGTAGATGATATTGTATCTCATGTGGATGAAGACTTAGCAAAGACTATAAAATAAATGAAAGTTTTATGTTTTAGAAGATTATCGGAATTGGTTCCAGTTCAGCTGTCTCATCGTTACCCCAGACTCAGACTGTGTCGTATGTACCTACGTCAAATGCAAGAATACCAAACCCCACCCCAGGTGAGTGTATCTTACTTGAATTTAATTTGACAGTAGCGGAAAACTGTTAATTTGTGAAATAAATTAAAGTTGCCCCCTTCAAAATGGCCGTATTAAGTAATAGTCAGACGTGAAGCATAAAACAAAGTAGATGCTTGGAAACCTAAAATAAATGGGTTCTGCTGAGTAAATTCTCTTATTGGCAGATATAACTGAAAAGAAACAGAAAGAGTGAATTTAGTAGGAAAGTAAAAAAAAAATGTTTACAGATTTTTTTCTTATTCAATGAGAATAGACTTATTATACAGACTCATATATTTTATTTGTAACTATGGCAATGTTCAGTATTTAAGGATTAACAATTGGTGATTAATGTCTTTAAAATTATGATGTAAAGTTTGAACGGTGATATCACTTTAAATTTACCATTTTAGATGTATATTGTAGAGGTGTTACAACCAGAAAGAAAATGAAGTGTAAATTTTTGTAACTAGGATAATGATGAAAAGTACATTGACTTTTGAGAAAAGTAAAATAATGTTTATATGGAATATACATTGTATGTGAGTAAAGTTTTGCTGAAACTGTTCAGGTTTTATTCATTCTTTCCATACCAAAACATTTTTGGAACATTAAACAGCTGAATTCTGCTCAATATGAAGTAAATGTATGTTACAAACAAACTGACTTTAGTCGCTCGGAGAAAAGGGGAAGAAATTCAGGTCTTGTAATGGCAGAGTACAATGACATAATATTAGTAAACTGTCCTGCATGCACACTTGAGGTACAAACAATGGCCCAGTAGTTTCATATTTAACCAATATTTAACCAGGTTTTCCAAAGGAAAAATCCTGGTTATTAGATTGAGCCCCCCCCCCCGGCCCGCCCTTAGATTGAAGAACCCCCCCGGGGGGGGGCGTAAACACCCCCCCCCCCCCCCATTTCTTCCGTCGCAACTCCTCCTACTTTCTCAACATTTTCAACCAAACTTTCACGAAGTATTGTCATGAAGTGCCCTGGCGCTATTGTTGGGGTTTTGTGTTTGGTCATTTTGACCTAATAATGGCCCCCCCTTTTTTTTTCACATATGTAATTCTTCTGTCGCAACTCCTTCTACCTTCTCAAGGGTTTCAACCAAACTTTCACAGATTATTGTCACCAAGTGCCCTGGCGCTTTGCTGGGGTTTTGTGTTTGGATCAATTTTGCCTGATTTGGCCCTTTGCTTTTTTTACCATGTAATATATAGAAGACCTTTTTTTCTTTTTCACATTAGGTATATCTACTGACTTTAAAAACACATTTGCGTCGGCCAGCATGGAAATGCCTGTTTTCTTTTTTGTTATTAGAATAGAAATGATTTGTTTTCTCTTACCAATACCGAACTTGGACATGCTAAGAGCCACGGTCTTGAAAATCAGCTTTCTGATAATTTTCAGCGTCTGCAGTATCAACCAATACTCAGCAGGCACGGGACAACTTACAACAGCAGTTACAGCAACAACTTGGCCAATCACAGATCAGAACTACAACTGTCTTGCCATCCATTGGTCAAACATTTCAACAGACACCTGTCAGTCAAAATGCTGCAAGTTCTGTTGGACAGCCATTACAACCAATACAGCCCCAGCCTCAGAATAATGTTCCGTCGCCAGTAGCCAATCAACAACAGCCACAGCAACAACAACAACCACAAGCAAAGAAGGGACTCTCACTTACTGTATGTCTTTTACAAGTTTAAGACTGTTCTAATAAGTACATTGTCTATGATACATAGCATTATGCATTCAATCCAAAGCAAAGCTATTGTTATCTTAGTGTAAACATATTTATTTTATGTTGGTTATGGTTCTTCTGACTGCTTTTTTTATTCTGACCAGTGCTACCACCAGTAGAATGGCGAATAGATATTAAATATCCTGGTCTGATCCAATGACTTGGATATTCAGATCTTGAGTGAAATGTTCTAACCAGGCACCATTGAGTCCCCATATATATATGTGTATGTGTTTTAATTGGGAAAGTAGAGAGGTAAGGACATGCATAAATACTGGACACCTGTACATAACTGAAATGCTGTTGAAAGAAAACATTGGCTACCGTGAATGCTGAGTTTTTTTAACAGTTAAAAAAATCTAGTTTATAGCTAGGCATTCAACAACATTAACCAAGACTGAGCATGTACATTGTGACACAACATAAAATCTTTTGCTTAAGGAAAATGTCAACATTTTTTCTCTTTGCAATTTTTCAGCGTGAACAAATGGTGGAAGCACAAGAAATGTTTAAAAATTCAAACAAAGTGACAAGACCAGAAAAAGCATTAATTTTAGGTTTCATGGCCGGATCTCGAGGTGAGGTTTATTTAGAAAGTGCAAATATAAATGTACATTTTCTAGGACTAAAATTTTAAAGGTGATACACAGTTTGAAGTCCTTGTGTAGTGTTACAGAATTATATGAAATGAACGTTTATATTTAACAGTTCTTATCCTAAAGCTCAATATTTCTGGTAAAATCAGTCTAGTTTTCCTTTGATTAATCCCAAGACTCAGAAGGGCAGAGTTCACTTTTGTAATGCAAGCGGAAGGTATTGGTTACTTATGGTTGTCCCTTCCAGGGGAAGGAATTTTAGTCCTTTTCTGTGCCCCTAGTGGAGGTATAGAGTATTTGCACTGTCTGTTTGTTTGTCAATTAATTTTGTTCCTCTTTCAATTGATGTGTCTTTAGCATAACTTCTTCACTCTTTATAGGGGCTTGTTCATAAGTTGCATTAATTGTGGGCAAAATGGTAAAAAAAAAACTGCCTAAATTTTATGTTTTATGGTGGTTTATCAAAATATAACGGTGGATTATAATATTACTGTTTGAAGTTGGGAGCGTTGGTAATAATCATTACTACCAATAAACTCCTAATTTCAAACAGTGAAATTATCAAAATCTTTTTAAAAAACACTGGAATTAATGTCAAAAAGTGTAGCAAGCATAATGAATGCTGGAAACCAAACCACGGTGATGTTGTTAAAATGTCATCATGTTTGACATTTGCCTCGAATTTCAACATTTAATTGAAACAAACTCAAGAAAGGTAGAGATCACATTAATTTCACTCTTGAACACCAAAAGTAGTTATTTTTAGGTGTCTGTGCCGGTTATGAAAATACCACCTTTGGTGCCCACTTATGGAAATTATAATCGGATATAACACCGAAACCAACAATTATTATCCTCTTTTTCACTTGATTTTGTTTCAAACATTTTTTTCATTTTAATATTTCAGAGAATCCCTGTCCACAGCAAGGAAACATTTTAAGTATTAGATTAAGTGAAGCAAAGGAACTTGTACCTTTACCTGACACGTCACAGAAGCAGATGCTTGTAGACACATTCTTCCAAATGAATTATTTGACTGGTGAATGGAAACGAGTGAAAAAATTCAGAGAAATTGAAGAAGGTTGAAGCTTGCAGAAGTGTTGCAATATAATATTTTTTTTCAAAAAAGAGGTAATGGTTGAAATCAAAATTCAAGCAGATCTTCAGCGGAAAGTGAAAGAAGTAAGAAAAATCGGATGGTGAAGTTGGAAAGTCGGAAATAGAAAGTGTAGGAAAGTTGAAAGTGAAAAACAGAGAATGTGTTGACAAGAGACATGACAAATTGGTTACATGTGGAAGTGGGAGATACTGTGCTTTTGTGAAGTTCACATAGCTTGAGTATTGCGCTTCTTGGAAGTGAAGAACATTTTAAATATGTAGTTAGAAATAAATTTCACTTCCGTAGAGACTAGAGGTCAGAGTTCTCCAGGTTATACCAGAATTCTGGAAATTTGGCATCGACAGCGGCCGTTTCTCTAATTCGTGTAAATCTGAGGTCCATCATTTTGCGTGTACAAAATTATCATTTAAACTTGCCCTTCAGTCTCAATTAAGCACATGTGGGACAGTGTTTTAGCCTTTATGATTTTTTTTCATTCTTGCCATTCTAAATTTTGAAAATTGAGTTGTCCCCCTTTCAGTTCAGCCAGCACTATAGTGCTATTTACTGAGTGAATGGTCTCTCTCTCCGCGTTCATGACCTTCACCGACTGACTGAATAGTGAACAGTACACATCAGACTGTTCCTACGGGAAGAATCACTTGTTGCCTGTATAATAAAACTTACCTATGAAAATCATATAAAATACATGCTAAGACAACAGCATCCATAGTCTAGTGGTTAAGGTAGACTATGTAGACTATGACCTCTCAGTTTGCAAGGGTTATTGGTTTGAGCTATGCTAAGGGACCTTTTAGTATGTTGATAGTTACATGTTATGGAAAAAGCTCTGATCCAAGTTTTTTCCATTCTTTGAAGGATCAAACGAGGCAGCTTAAAAGAGAGAGTTCTCAATCAGTATTTAATGTAAAAGCAGGAAGTATTTTGTAGTTGTTAATTGTTGCAAAAAAAACCCACTATCAATACCTAGTGTTGGAGTACAGTTAAGAACTAAAATATGACTGAATAACTGTCAACGGAGAGATGAAATATGTAGTCAGTTAGAAATAAGAAAATTCATTGACAGAGAAAATGTGCTTTTTGTGCTGGAGGTGAGCTATTGTGGTCATCTGGTGTCTGTCTGTCATTTATCCACACTTAACTTTGGCTGTACATCAGAGACTGCATTTTCACTGGATCTTCACTAAACATGGTCAGAATGACTGCCTTACTGATTCTCGGTCCAGTTTGAATATGGATCAAAAAGTAGGTGACCAGGTCAAATCATAGGAAAACCTTGTGTATGCAATAGAGACTGCATTTTTCATTGTATCTTCATGAAAGTTTGTCAGAATGAATGTGTTAGTGAAATCTAGGTTTAGTTTGAATATGGGTCATCTTTGGTGAAAAGCAAGGTCACAAAGTCTAACAATAGAAAAACCTTGTGTATGCAATAGAGGCTATATTTTTCATTGGATCTTTATGAAACTTTGTCAGAATGAGTGTCTTGATGAAATCTAGGCCGACTATGAAAATGTGTCATCTCGATTCAAAACTTAGGTCACCAGGTCAAATCATAGAAAAACCTTGTGTAAGCAATAGAGGCTGCATTTTTCCATTGGATTTTTCAAGAGTTTTTGTCAGAATGAGTGTTTTGTCACCCAGTCATCATGAAAATTACAATCAGTATATTTTTTGAGGAGCAATGTCGCACAGGTGAGCTGTATGGGAGCCATCATGGCCCTCTTGTTATAAGAATGCTTTTGAATTGGTTAGCAGTATTTTTTCTGTTGTGATGTTGTCTATAAATGTATGTAAACATGCTTTTATATTTTGTTTATTACTTTGTAAGCAATACAATTCTATACAAATAATGTTTAAAGTAAGTGTTCTGTACACTAAACCATGTCAGTTAAACAAAATTTGTATTGTATTGTGTTGTACAAACCAGTTAAATTATTGTTGAATTTACTATGGATGTAGGACTTCAGAATTATGTTATAATCACCTTGGGTCAGTAGAGTTGTTTCCCTTATATGCCAGATGCTGTAGGTGGAACTGAAATATGTTAAACTTCCATCTTGCTAACTAAATATTTTATGAAAGTTTCAGGGATGGAGCGGAATGAAAGGTGCTGGCAACAGTGAATATGAATAATAGTAGAATAAATTTTTACAGGTGTATTTCCATAAAGATTAACTGAAATTTTATCTCGCAAAATTTGCATTAAATCAGGTAGGAAATGTTGTGTTGTACCTTGTTACAAGAAAGAACATGGCATGTTCAAGTATCTACAAATGTAAAGCAATAATGAAAAATGTGCAATATGGTATGTGGACTTAAATAAGTGCAGTCAAATATGTTTTTAGATATCATTCAAGCTTCTAAATTAACATGATTAACACTCAACTAATTTAGGATATAGTAGCGAAGGTAGGTGCTGAAATTTGAAATAAGTGCGCTAAGAGTTTGAAAAATATATATTTTTTGTTGATTTTGTGGAAGTCATCTCTGGCCGTAATACAGGCATGTGGCCATAATACAGGCATGTAGAGTCATAAGTATCTGTTCAATATTATAAGTTTGTACATGTCAACAATGTCAGAAATTTGATTTTTTGTCGGCATATATGATATACATTTTGTATTTCTCTGCTTTTTATTTGTCACTCTTTATCTGTCCCCAAAAACTTACAGCGTATATAAATGTCCTAAATTCATACATAGCAACATCATAGAAATGTTAACACAAGAAGATAAGCTATGGTAGTTGGTCTCTTCTAATGAGGTAACATTGCTATTGACACCTGAGTCTTTAGAGTTGCAAGATCATGTTCAATGATAAATAACATGTTGCCCTTACATTACCTAGAAAGATGTCTTGCCTTCTGTTGCTTTCTAATTGGAAAGTACATTGTTAAATATTGCACAGTATTCTTTTTAACAACTGAAAAAATTAGAAGCTCTTTTGAAGGACTCTTTTTCATGAAAAATGGTATAGATGTGAAAGAAAGGCATATGTTAACTTTGTTTTAGGTACCGGTATATAGAACACAGATGTAATACGCAGGTAACTGCAAAATTTCCACACTGATCATATCTTCCAAACTGAAGAGCCAAAATGTGATAACTCTTCAGTAAGGCATGGTTGGGTGTTTCTCAGCTTCTTATTGTTTTGGGCAATGAGCTGAGCAAAAGCATTTTACACATTCACAAGCTGGTACCAGGGCCAGGACTTTGATTGGTTGATTTCTCCTTTTTTAGCTCGCCTGGCTACGCCAGGGTGAGCTTTTCTGATCGATGATTGTCCGTCGTCCGTCAACATTTTGATTCAAATGACATCTCCTCTGAAACCTCTAGGCCAATGTTGATAAAACTATGCAGGAATGTTCCTTGCATGAAGCTCTACCAAAATTGTTCAAAGAATTCCATTCCATGCAGAACTCTGGTTGCTATGGCAACAAATAGGAAAAACTTTAAAAATCGTCTTCTCTGAAACCACAAGGCCTAGAGCTTAGATATTTGGCATGTAGCATTGTCTAGTTGACCTCTACCAGGATTGTTCAAATTATGAGCCCCGGGTCAAAATTGACCCCGCACTGGTGAACACTTAGTTTTTGCAAAGGCATATATAGGAAAAACTTTAAAAATCTTCTTCTCTGAAACCACAAGGCCTAGAGCTAAGATATTTGGCATGTGCATTGTCTAGTGGACCTCTACCAAGATTGTTCAAATTATGACCCCGGGTCAAAATTGACCGCATGGGTGGTCACTTGTTTTGCATAGGAATATATAGGAAAACTTTAAAAATCTTCTTTCTAAAACACAAGGCCTAGAGCTTAGATTTTGGCATGTAGCTTGGCTAGTGGACCTCTACCAAGATTGTTCAAATTATGAGCCCCGGATCAAAATTGACCCCGCACGGGGTCCTTAGTTTTACATAGGCTTTTGTAGGAAAAACTTTAAAAATCTTCTTCTCTGAAACCACAAGGCCTAGAGCTTAGATATTTAGCAGGTAGCTTGGCTAGTGGCCTCTACCAAGATTGTTCAAATTATGACCCTCGGATCAAAATTGACCCCGCACCGGGGTCCTTAGTTTCATAGGCTTATATAGTAAAAACTTTAAAAATCTTCTTTGAAACCACAAGGCCTAGAGCTTAGATATTTGGCATGTAGCTTGGCTGGTGGACCTCTACCAAGATTGTTCAAATTATAACCCCGGGTCAAAATTGACCCACACCGGGGTCACTTAGTTTTACATAGGCTTATATAGGAATCTTTAAAATCTTTTTCTCTGAAACCACAAGGCCTAGAGCTTGATTTTGGCATGTGCATTGCCTAGTAGACCTCTTCAAAGTTTGTTCAAATTATGCCCTGGGGTCAAAATTGAATTTGCCCAGGGGGATCATTTGTTTTACAAAGGCGATTAGGAAAACTTATTTGATACTTATCAGTGATCTTCCACCAGGCAGTGGACTTGTACCAAGGTGAGCGATATAGGGCCCTCCCTCTTGTTTTCATGTTTAGAGTAACTATATGGTTTGTACTAGATAATCCATATGACCAACACCCTTAGAAGAGGTTAGTTATTTTAGATTTCAAGGGGATAGTGCAAGATTCAGAATGTGTCACTGCTCCGAAGACAGCTCCTGGTTCTTTTATATACCCTGTGTACAGCACCTATACATACAATCTTAGTTTTTGGTCTCGTCTCAAAAACCATTACTTATGTTAGTTGAGGAATGGGGGATCGGACCTGCGATCCCTGCAATACCAGTCCAGCATGTTATCACTAGACCACTGATCCACACTAAGCAGAAGTTGCCTCTTGTTTATATACAGTTTAATGATCATAAGGTGTGCTTGATTCTGTGTTTAGTAAATTCATGTAGTAGACTGGTCTAATTGGACAGAAGTTATCTGTGTGAATGTTGTTATGTATTTCATGCCACATGGTCTGCCAATTTAATGTGCATATGTTTTGAATATAAATATTATTTATTTTGAATGTTATAAAACAAAAATAAAAAAGGAGAATCAAAGTAATTCTGTGTTTGAGTACTTTATCTATGTCAGTTCAAGTGTTTCCACCTTAGTGGTTGAGTGGTAAGATCACTGTAATCTTTCTCATTGAGTGGTTATATCACTGTAACCCCTCCCATTGAGTGGTAAGATCACAGTAATCACTCCTGATTAGTGGTAAGATCACTGTAACCTCTCCCATTGAGTGGTGAGATCACAATAATCTCTCTGATTGAGTGGTAATATCACTGTAACCTCTCCCATTGAGTGCTAAGCTCACTGTAACCCCTCCAATTGAGTGGTAAGATCTCTGAAACCACTCTGATTGAGTGGTAAGCTCACTGTAACCTCTGATTGAGTGGTAAGCTCACTGTAACCCCTCCAATTGAGTGGTAGGATCACTGAAACCTCTCCATTGAGTGGTAAGATCACTGTAACCTCTCTAATTGAGTGGTAAGATCACTGTAGCCTCTCTGATTGAGGGTCACGTGTTTGAGCCCTGCTACAAACCATTTTCCTTTTTGTGGGAAAGATGGCAGTTCTTATTTCCATCTGAACCAAATATCTTTTGATATAACTTTTTCTTGCATGTTAACAGTAAACAAATTAAAAGGTCCTGCTTTCCTCTGCTAGACATATTGGATTTTGAACAGAGCATTGGACTTAAGAGTTTCAAACTATGTCACATACTTTTAAAATGATTTATAATACCCTGGGGTATTTTCAAGAAACCAGGATGACATTTGTAATTGTATGTAAAATATGAACTTGTTCAGAAAAAATGTATAGCTTTAAAGGGCACTCTCCTTCAAATTCAAGGTGGGGGAGGGGGCAAGGGAACATCATGTTCTTTCAATGACATTGTTGCAGACCAACTACATACATGTATATGATGCTAACATCTTAATCTGCTTAGGTCTATCTTCATGTCTTCTGCATAATCTATGTGACGTTCTGTCCCTCCTTCCTTTATCATCTCTGACTTTCCCTTACCATTTCTTCCTTCCTCCGGATATTGAAAATGGAGAATTCAGACCAGTTAATTACATGTACATCAAACTAATAAGTATTTAGGAGTGGCTTCTCATATAAATTTTATCAATGGTTCTTTCACAATCTTAGTTTTGGATCGTACGTAATGAATTACATGCATGTTTGTATGGGTTTGGATCACGTTTCTTGGTCTTGAAAAGTACCATTCAACAATAGATCTACATATCGTAGTTCATTATCTGGGCTGTTTAGTCATTAAAAAGGCAGTCGGTGAGCTGTATTCCAAATGATTAAAACATGTGATAGCAATTTACTTATACTGAATGTTCAGTTACCATGGACATGTGTGGGCGTGCAATGCTTTCTATCCCGTCCGCGCCAAGTTCGAATTGTATAGCACGTAGGCTCATCCAACGGGGGAAACAATTTATAAGTGCCTAACCCACGGTGTTCTGGTGTTAGGTTTCTGTGAAAAGGTTCGAATGCGGCAGATTTCGTTCACAGTGATCTACATCGATTTTTACATGCTATCTTATAATTCTGTCTGCTCATCACGCCACGCGGGTAAGAAAGAAAATCGTTCGATATGTACGTCGCTTGTTGTGGTCCAATGTTGACATAGTAATCGTAGCATTGAATTATGTTTGTGTAGCGCGAGGGGCAGTTAATCTACCCGTTATGTAACACTCAAAGTATTATCAATTAAACAGACGTGTGCAGACCTGGTGTGTTTAAATTATCAGTGTAAAATCTGTGGTATTCAGCGGAGTATGTAAGTGGCGAAAATGCAGTAAATAAATTTTGTGTACTTAATACGGGTTCATGACCTTTTCAACTCTGGGAATAACACGATGATAGCATTTAAAAGAATGTAACCCATGTGTTGTGTACTGTGGGAAAACCGGATATGTGAAAACACAGGTGAGATACATGCTTCTACTTAATTACATCTGTTCATCATTACCAGCATGTGTTGTAATGATGCAATCACCCAGATACTGTTGATACAGTAAATTTTAAATGGTCGATTTATCAGGCGGTCACATAGTATTGTACATTCATAATGTTTCTAGTGGACAACATGTTTAGGGTCGCACGAGGTCTTAAGCTGGTTTTACCCGTCGATATATACATATCACGGATTAAATGTAGTTCTGTTTATTTATTATAATACCATAGATGTATCTATAGTTATGCATTGATAGTTAGTTTAGATACTCACGAAAACCTGGACCAGGATCGGTTGCTGACATGTACAGATGTAGATCTACTAAGATGTAAATGATTTCATTTATCAGTAACTACCTACCAGCACTCACTGATTATCATAAAAGGTGTGAAATCAAATTGTTTATAAATTCAAATTCCACATTAAGTTTTATACGTGCTCTAGGTACTAATATTTCAAATTAATGATGATTTCATATGTTTGAGTCCAGAGATTTAAACTGCGCCATGATATGACTGCAATTTCATCTTTGTTTCTTTTGTCATTCGTAGTCTAACACTTTCTCTGTCATATGGCCGCGCTTTTCTTTTGAAATTCATATTAGTCGGATCTGATTACATTTCTTCAAGGTTATACAACTAAAAGGAAAATTGAATTACCACCGAAGGGATGAATAGAGGTGTAACTCATTATATACGCTCTAGCGACTGACTGAATCATTTCAATAAAATGATCATTTCACTTTGTGTCTCTCCAGCGCCACCTGTGCGTAACTGAGGCCCCTGCCCAGGTTTTTCTATTTTTCTCAACACCACATTGATAATTCAATAACTTGAGATGTGAAATTTCAGTGTATATATACTATAACTAGAAAACTAGAATTGTGTCCATATGACGCTTTCCACTTTTATCACAAAACAATAGCAGATTTCCATATTTTGTCCTTACTGACCTGATGTGCTCAGTTGAACTAGAAAAACAAGACTGAACAAGGTCAGTATGTCAAGTAACCCCGGGGCCAGACCAACTTGGACCCAAGTGGTATGGGGAACAGGATCACTGTAGACAATGCTTCATACCAAATATATAAGCTCTGGGCCTTGTAGTTTCAGAGAAGAATATTTTTAAAGATTTTCCAGTATATATCTCGATGTGAAATCAAGCCCGAGGACGGGTCGAATTTTTGACCGAGGGTCATGGTTTGAACAATCTTCGTAGATGACCATCGGCCACTAACTTATACGCTTTAGGCCTTGTGGTTTTAGACAAGAAGATATTTATAGATCCTAATAAACATTTGTTAGGTGACTCTATGTCATTTAGTAAAGGAGAAGTGCGTGTGTCACAAACTTGCCATATAGAATGCCTTAATTTTGATAAAGTCTATAAATCAGGTGTTTCTGGTTCAGTATAAAAAATAATAAAACTCAGGTGCACAACTTCAATATTCAGATAGTATTTGTTTGAAGTTTGGTGAGCCTAGGTCAATTAGTAAAGGAGCGGAGCGTGCCTTAAGATTTCCTGGACGGACAAGGGCAAATCTATATGCGTTCCCTTGTATGTGCATAAAAACTTGTTGTATGATAAACATTTAAGAAAGATGGTGGCACGGGGAAATGCGTACGATGCTGATTCGGAGTGGCGTGTTCAAACCCTGCTGAGTGACGACCGCGTCAATGTAGCTCGTTTTGCTTTTGAGGGAATGAAGTAGCGAAGTTTTAATAGCTCCAACATGTCGACATTATCATACGATTATTTAAAATAAGTATTCCGTGCTCGTTTCAACATACTTTATACTTTATTGTCATTTAAATTGAATTTAAACAAAATACAAGCAGATGCCAGACATAAAGTGATCCTGTAAACCAGACCGTCTTACACTAATGGATTAATTTGACATTTATATGTTTGATAACCACCATCAAAGATAGTGTTTCACGGTTCAGTGCCAGTTGGTGCGTTGTGGTTCTTGATGTTAATAATTGGAACAACATGCTCACTATTGCTTTTGGCATCACTTTTGTAAACCAAACATATATTTACCCTTTATATACCTAATAATACACTCAAATGATGCACTTGCTCTATGATGCACGTACGCCGATATGTCTGTGTCTGTCTGTCCATCTGCTTGTCTCTGTTAACGTCAGAAAGTATCATTTGTAAATATGCTTTATACGTAAGTTTATTTCTTTTGAGTCACGCGAAAAATTCGAATTTTTAATTGATTGTTTTTTTTCATCAAAACAACGACCTTTATATATTGACCTTTGGACCGACGTTTCACCCTGACATCAAGAAAAAGTGAATGCACGTGATTGATTTGATGCCAGTGTTCTAGTCCGGTTCATTTTGTTTACACCAGATGCATTTAGCAGCTGTTTGTGCTTGTGCATGTTCAAAAAATGACACTGTCGGAAATCACAAGGCAATGAATGGGATAATCCTCCGTTTTATTAGCTCACCTGGCACAAAGTGCCAGAGTGAGCTATTAGGATCGCATTCCGTCCGTCGCCCGTACGTCCGTCCGT
This sequence comes from Saxidomus purpurata, assembly GCA_022818135.1. NCBI lineage: Eukaryota > Metazoa > Mollusca > Bivalvia > Venerida > Veneridae > Saxidomus > Saxidomus purpurata. Next base: position 19,738,004 of record JAFMSR010000014.1, read on the forward strand.
CCGTCTGTCTGACCGTCCGTCCACCATTTCCTTCAAACGACATCTCCTCTGAAACCACTGAGCCAATGTTGATGAAACTTTGCAGGGATGTTCCTTGCATGAACCTCTATCAAAGTTGTTCAAAGAATTTTATTCCATGCAGAACTCTGGTTGCTATGGCAACAAATAGGAAAAACCTTAAAAATCTTCTGCTCTAAAACCACAAGGCCTAAAGCTTAGATATTTGGTATGTAGCATTGTCTAGTAGACCTCTACCAAGATTGTTCAAATTATGACCCCTGGGTCAAAATTGACCCCGCGCGGGTGGTCACTTAGTTTTGCATAGGTATTAATTTAAAAATCTTCTTCTTTGAAATCAAAAGGTGTAGAGCTTAGATATTTGGCATGTAGCATTGGCTAGTGGACCTGTACCAAGATTGTTCAAATTATGTCCCTTGAATCAAAATTGACCCCTGCACGGGGGTCACTTAGTTTTACATAGGCTTATGTTGGAAAAACTTTAAACATCTTTTTCTCTAAAACCGCAAGGCCGAGAGCTTAGATATTTAGCATGTGGCATTGTCTAGTAGACCTCTACCAAGAGTGTTCAAATTATGACCCTCAGGTCATAATTGACCCCTCCAGGAGGTGACTTGATTTTACATAAGCTTATATAGGAAATACTTCAAAATTCTTATTCTCTGAAACCGCAGGGCCTAGAGCTTAGATATTTAGGATGTAGTATTGCCTAGTAGACGTTTTAAAAGTTTGTTCAAATCATACCCCTTGGGTCAATATTGGCCCTGCCAAGGAGGTCACTTGTTTTACAAAGATGTATATAGGAAAACCTATTTGCTATGTAACATTGTCTTGTGGTCTTCCACCTACTTTGTTCAAATCATGCCTCTTGGGTCAAAATTGACCACACCCATTAGGCAAGTGGACTGGTATTCAGGTGAGCGATATAGGGCCATCGTGGCCCTCTTGTTGCAATAAAACCTGTGTTCTGGGTAAATCTATTATTTGATAATGATAGCTGACATAATTCTGCGATGGATTTGCGATCAATTGTTTTGTTCATTTATGATACAATGTCTTTACAATCATGTTTTGCATTTTCACCACCTGCTTATATGTCCGTCTCAACAAACATTTCCGTGTGACAAACACCATTTTCCACCGCTTTTGCAAATCAATAAAAACAGAAATCTGTTTATGAATTTTTTTATCTCCGGTTTGTGAAATGTAAGTGTCTCAAAATTATAATCATTATTGTATGCTTGCACTAAAATTACGATAATTTATCACAGGAAAGAGAAATTATAATTTCTATGAATAGAGTAACAAGTAAAACACGTATTATGACCGTAGTAGCAGGGGTTTTTGAAAGACTCTTGCACAGCGGACAACATCAAGTTCTTCGTTTTGTGCATAGATTCTTCGGATCTGTGCTGCTCTGAAAAAATTTCAAATTTATTAAGGAGCTACATATATGTTTTTGCCAATTGTGTATTAAGCCATTGTGGGATAATTCTACGCAACACTTCTTATTTCTTATTTTAGAGGGACTGCGTTTGCCAAAATGTTTCTCACGAGACTATCTCATATTCATGTATCCTTGGGCATAATTTCTACAACTACATGTAGTATTACAATAGAGATTAGTAAGAAAAAAATCTGGCTTTCGCCGAAACGATGATATAAAATACATTGTTGTAATAATGTGTTGTTGTTGAATTTTCCATTTTTAATAGAGATTAATATAATTTACCCACAAATTAAATACTGCATTAGGGTCTTGCTGATGTGAAATGGAAGGTTCAAATGAATATAAACGTAAGTGAAGTAACATACAATTGTATTTAAAATTTTCACTTTTAAAGCTGCTCGCTCTCAGATTTTGGTAGAAAAATGAACTTCTTCAAACTGGATGTAAATAACGTAATTTAGAACATTTGGTCAAATTAAAAGGCTCCAGTATAAATTCCTGTCACGTATATCTCTAAATTTCAAGGAATACGCTACCACATTCAAAAGCGTTGCAAACGCTTTGAAATTTTAATATGAACATATAGTGTAGCGGTGCCGTGTAACCGACATTTTCAATCGATTTCTGCAAATTCCTACCTAGATTTTTGCTTATATTTTCATTCTAGCCTTTACTTTTATATTTATGAATAAGTATGTCAATTTTTAAAAAAAGATCTTTTTCAACGGTAACTGAGAGCGAGCAGCTTTAAAGGTGGACAAATGCATTTATGAATTTGAATACTAGTTTGTTTGCATTACTTGTGCGTGGTTATTGTGCACTACAGTGCTAATTTCTATGAGAATAAAGCGCACTGTTCCGTCGTGGCCATCACCTTCTCTCAAAAAGTTCCATGCATTGGGCGAAAATGCGAAACTACGATGGGACGCGTAAAGTTGCAATTGCCAAGTACCGAAGACAATTGTAGAATTCTGATCACGGCATACGAAGCTATGGCGGCAATACAATGGTGATGTGCAAATTTACGATGGCGATGCAATGGCGATGTGCGACTGAGTTACAATGGTGATGCGCAAAGTTACGATGGCAATGCAATGGCGATGCGCAAAGTTACGATGGCAATGCAGTGGTGATGTGCGAAGTCACAGTGGCGATGCGCCAAATTGGGACGGCGACGCAATGCAATGACGATGCGCTAACTTACGATGTCGATGCACCATCACCATTAGTATTGCGACGCAATGGCGATGTTGATGCATACTGTTATAATTGCGACGTAATGACGATGCTCTAAGTTTCGATGTCGATGCATCATATTAGCATTGCAACGGGCGCAAAGTTATGGTGACGATGCAGTGCCAAAGCGCAAAATTACGATGGTGATGCCCGATATGCGAATTTCTAATGGCGATACGCGATGTTTATATCTTTGTGTGTAAATTTGTCATTATAACTCGAGAGGGCGATGGCTCTAACGGAACACCGTTGAAATGATGCATGCTTCTCTTTGAATCAGCGTCATATTGTTGTTTGTATAATGATGGGAAACATTTATTGTCTGCTTGTCGCCTGTACAGACATTGATCCAGTCACAATTTGCACGACTGACAAAAAGTTACGGTAATTTTTGTGCACAAGATAATTACAAACAGACGTATGTGTCATTTTTTTCCTCCTTTTTATTTGAAGTTAGGTGCAGCATTTCTGGTTGTATGTTTATGTTTACTGCTAGACGGTTCTATTCGTCATACAATGCATAGTTGAAATATTGAATAAAATGTAGCCTTACTCTGATACCGAAGACAGAAAATATGGCGTATAATAAGTCCGATAATTATACCTAACTGTGTATATAGAAACGGTACCACGGCGAATGGAAACCTACAACAAGTTTTAGCAAATCTTGATATTTGGATGGATTAAACTTTGTCAGATGGTAATATTCAATGTAAATATGATATGTATTGAAGTTGGGCCATTTTGGGTGAAAACCTAACCCATGACACAAGAAATCTAGGAGATAACATTGTTAAAACTGCTCAAAATATATGGCTGATTTGAGTTTTACAAATCGTTTAACTGATCATAGAGAAATGGTTCTCAGGCGAGCGATATTGACACATACAATTTATGTTTCACTTGGGTTTTTTCTTTACCGGCATGTCTTAAAACTCGAGACTTCCTATTTGCTGGAAGATTTATACATGGTATAAATTGATGAAATAAATCTTTGTTCCTAACTGCTTCATAAAAAACTAATAAACCGCACCCTTCCTTCTTGTATAGGGCGCAATTAAACACGCGCTAAAAGAAGCAATCAAAGACATACCCTCTTTGAGCATAATTAATGCTCTTTTATATCTCGTATCTCTGCGTGATTTTCTTTGGAATAATAATATCTGATTGACGGTAACATATTTGCATGTTGGTTTGTTTATTTTACGATATTATTCCGTCTGTAGCTCTTCTGTTTAATTTTGTTATTCCTACGTGCATGAATTGTAGCTCACCTAGGCATATTATCACCGCTCGTCCATCTTTTCTTTCAAACGCCATTTCCCCTGAAACCACTGGATGGAAGTCGAAACAAGGCATGAGTATCCCTTTGCTGTTTCTCTATCTTTCTATTTTAAAAAAAATCCAATTTCATTGAAAACTGGTTGCAATGCTTGCCCCAAAAATCCCATGGCCAATAGTGTAGATATTTCATCTGTCAACTTCTCTTTCAAAATATGTGTCTGTTGGGTCAAAATTGGCCTCCCCCTGGAGGGACTTGTTTAGTAGACTTGGGTACTAAAGAAGTTTTCTAAATCATAAGCTGGATTTAAGAAAAAAAATCTTAAAACATTTTCTTGTATAACCTTATATACCAAGATTGTTCCAATCATGTTGATTTGACAAAGGACATGGGCGCTAGGGGGCGGGACTAGTATTCCTTATGTCTACGTGTCTGTAAATCGTCTCCGCTGTAATAGTTTGTCGTATTTACAAATTCTTATGCAACCCTATACCAAGTTGTGTAATGGTTAGTGTTTGGTCAAAAAGGTCGTAGCTGTTAGGCCGATATTCTCACCTGTTTGTACAGTAAACTAAAATAAATAAATTGGCCAGATTTTGAAATTATTTGTATAAGAAATGTCCGTTACGTGACCGTCTACCATTGGCTCAATAAAGATTGATTGAGGGAAAAAACAGCGCAAAACTTGTGTGCAGCTTGATTATATTTACCTTGTACCCCGTGAGTGGGATGATAGTGCCATCATGGCTATCCTGAACGATAGGCAATCATCACAATGGATTTCATACTATTAAAGATAAATGTTTAGGTGAACGAGTTAAGGTCCATTACGACCGCCTTTTATTACATTCCTCCACGATACGTTTTATAGAAGTTTTTTTTTCATATTAGATTTAGTAAGTTGATATAAACTTGTCGAATTGTACTGACCGATTATCTTTTAGTATTTTATTACATTCCTCCACGATACGTTTTATAGAAGTTTTTTTATTAGATTTAGTAAGTTGTATAAACTTGTCGAATTGTACTGGAGTTAGCTTACAATTTGAATAATGCCTTTAAGTCACTCCCAAGTTTCGACCACCTCCTTGGTGGTGAACTTAAAATCACAGTAACCTCTCAGAGATTGAGGGCTATGGGTTCGAGCCCTGCTTCTGACCATGTTTCTTTATGTGAGGAAGTTGGCAGTTCTTACGGAAGATAGGAGTTTGTAGTTTATACGAATTTATTTTAGTTCGATTGCGAAGAAAGCTCCGTAGCTTATTTAAACGCTCTCGAACACTCATTCCAGATGTCATCACATTCGCGAGAGAGAGAGAGGCAGCGAGTTTTTCATCGCTGCTACCCATTTACAGCTGGGTAGACTGAGGCACGTGTGGTTTAGTGTCTTTGCCCAAGGACACACCTCGTGCTCCGGCTGGGATTCGAACCCGGGACCTCCCGTTCCGGAGGCGAACGCCCTAACCACTGAGCTATCGAGGCCCACACAGATAGGAGTTTGGTACTGCCTCTTCCCAGAAATGATGGTTAGGTAAACTGCTCGCCTGTTAAAATGATCAACATAAAGTTTGAAGTGGCGTTAAACTACTACATCAGTACAACATCTCAAATTTTTTATTATAAAGATATTATTATTATGGGAATTGCGGACACACAAGCGACATTTCTCGCTGAAACTACTATGTCAGTGATTGCGATGTATTTTCAAGTTCATGTCATTATACCGTGTAATGTACTCAAATGGGGTTCAAAATAGCGTGTGAAATACTGTGTTGACATTTTGTTCGGGCGGAAAAGAACAAACAATTTGATAGTTTGCAGTGTATAAGTAATAGTTAGAGGCTAAATAGAGAAATTTATACAATAAAGAAACCCAATGGAGGGAGCGCAAGCGACCGACTGGGTTTCTATGTTGTATAAATTTCTAACTTCTCTGTTTTAGCCCCTAACTTACTTAGTGATTGCTCTACATTTAGTCTTTATTTACTACATTTTATGACCACATGCGCAAACAGGTTTATAGTCTCGCTCTTTCAAGATGGAGTGATACATAAAACAACCTAGACTGGCATTCAGTCCTTACATTTACTATTTCTTACCCAATTAACTCCCTTTGCTGCCAAAAATGTAAGATCAAGCCCTGTCAGTAGATATGGGCCAGAAATTTCTGCTGAAATAATGAAAATATACTAGCACAACCTGTCAAAGGTTTATGGCAAATATACAGGGAAAATTTTAAATTTTTAGATATTTTCATCGGACAGAAATGTAGGGCAAACACTAAAATACTTTGTCCGTAATAACACGTTAAGTGTCTAGTGGCAACCCCGCGTGTCTTCAAACATATGCACTAAATACTGATTTGAACAGAATGCCCCTTTGTTTTTATCTTTTAACCAAACCTCTTTTTTCAGTGTACATAACTTTTTATTATATTTCTATTAAACATAGCTTACAATTCTTTTCCGTTTACCAACAGTCTCATGGCTTCACGCACATATCTCATGGCTTCACGCACATATCTCATGGCTTCACGCACATATCTCATGGCTTCACGCACATATCTCATAACCGGCAGATAGATAGATAGAACTATATAAAAGTTAGATCTAGATCTATTGCAATTATTATTCCGGTAATTTTGAAGAACGCTTTTGTCATTTCCGGTTGCCAAGCATACGGAATTCAGCAAGTCTGCGTTCACGTTGAACAGGTTGTTTATTTTTACTGTCTGCAGCTGCTTGTACTTTGATATATAAACATCCAGCATGTTTGCCATGTTGAAGTACATTCTAGGTTAGTGCGTACAAGAACATCACGCCACAAAGAAAACGTCTGTGGTATTTTTTCCTGACATTAGTAAATTTTTCGACGATAAAAAAGAGATCCCCTTTCAACACTATGCTGTAACTATAACAGTGCTATCTTGTCGGGAAAAAACAAAATGAAATTAACTACATATATTCACAAATGTATGGTCTTAAAATGGAAATGTATATTATTTATCCATTATACCATTATCCCTTTGCCTCAGTTTTAGTCACAATTGAAGCGCAGACATGATTGCACGTTGAACAACTGCTACTCGAACATTCATAATTTGGCTTTGATCTTTCTGTTTTCATCTCCCGAATCCCAGACCGGTTATAATTGGGTTCTGTGCAAAGTAACTAACTAATTACTAAAGGAACAAACTGAGTTTCCCTTGTGGAAAAGTGCTGTCGCCGAATTATCAAGAGATATAATTTGTATGAGCGCAATTTTGTGCAACTGTTATATACAATCAAACTTGTGTACAGTCCACCTCCGAATAAAAAGCATTAAGGATAAGAGTGTACTGTACATTTTTAAGCGTTATTTTGTGTAAATAAAGACCACTTTTCAACAAAAAAACATCTTTTGGCTCCCATTGGTGGTCTTTGTCTGCAGGTTTCACAGGACGAGTTTCATGTCTTCCGTACAAGTTGCAGTCAAGTTTCTTCAGCTCACCTGAGCACATGTAGTGCTCAATGTGAGTTATTGTGATCACCTGATGTCCGTCGTCGGTCAAAACATTTGGTTTGTTTACAAGTCTAGAACATATACACTAGTCATATTTACACAGATTAGATCCATTATGAGCTTGTTTGGATCAGCACTTCCAGAGTAATGGCCCCTGATTTAATCAAAATTGCAATATTTAAATACACATGTTTACACTCTTACACATTCATTTCTTAACTAACGTTGTTATTTTCACAGAATGTGTATGACCATAAGATAGCGGATGAGTTCCATTATGGGCTTAATCGGATAAGTTCTTCCAGAAGTTGTGGTCCCTGATTTGATAAAAAATATTCAATATGTTTGCACATTAGCACCTTCATTTCATTATTAATCCTATTTATATTTACAAAGAATATATATATTCATAAGCTCTCAGATGAGTTCAATTATGGGTTTGATCCGATTTCTTCTAAGAGAGTTATGCGCCCTGATTTAACAAAACATGCAATATTTAACTGTTTACACTTAGCCATCTTCATTTCTTAATTAATCAAAATTGTATTTATACACAGTATGTATGACCATAAGATCTCAGATAAGGTAGATTATGGGTTTGATCCGATCACTACTTTCAGAGTTATTGCCCCTGAATTAACAAAAATGCAATATTTAACTGTTAAGGCACTATCAGCCTCATTTCCTCACTAGCAAAATGAATTTGACAGTAAGATCTCACACGAGTTTGATTATGTGTCATCTGAGGTAAAAAAGAAGAGTAAATAATAAGTCACAAATTTGCTGATAAGATTCTCAGGTTAGCGATCAATGCTATAATGTTAAAATACCGATATGAAAAGCTTACATAACTCACCAGCTGCGCCATTAACACCATGATTGACGGAAATGAGCATTTTTTGTTCTAATCAGATCGTTCTAACCAGTCAGAGTTGTTAAGTAAAAACAGTTGAAAAACAGTTAGCATTGCAAATAAATATCAAAAGAGTTTCTTTCGGGCTGAACTGGTACATTGTATCAACCTACAATCATTTACATGTACTTGGGTCTTTTAGTTGGAAAATTGTACTCGGCATCAATCACAGACACGTTGCAAGACTTGCATCATCTGTACGGTAGATCTAGTGATTTATTGTAAAGATACGATAAACATATGCCTAATCTCGGAGCAACTGCTGCGCGGATTAGATGCACGGATTGTAAACTTTTCTGATGATCTAGTCATAACTGGGATGTAAATATAATTTAAATGTTCTATTTTGTTGCTAGGTAATAAATAAATCGTTTGATTCATTGGTGTCATAACTGAATACTGTGTTAATTTTTGCGAGACAAACTTTTTGATTTTATTGATGGCTTAACTGAATATTGTGCGAGGTAATAAATAAATGTTTGGATTTCCTGTTGATATTTTACTCTTATTAACAACTCGATTTGTTTTATCCATGAAAAAGTATTAGCGCGATTGTCATATTTTGTTGCCGGATGTAATAAAAAATATTTAGACTTGTTGATGACACAACTGAATATTTTTGTGTGTGTATGGATATAGTATTTCTTCTTTTTTTCTGTTTAGTTATATGAACTATTCGTGAGTAAATGTACTCTTACGTTGACGAAAAAGACTGGACCACAAAAATGTCCGGTTTACTTGTTTAGATGTATACATATATAGAAGTCTTTACTTCAGTTATAATCAGTGATGTCCCACTTGATAGATGCAATTACTGAATAGTATTAAAGATGAGAACCTTTGATTTCTGTTTGCCCCTATACAACATCAAGTGCACTCTTACATCGAACAATCGTTTATTGTTCGAGCTTTATTATTGAATATCATTTGGTTATGATAGCTCAGTGATTCATTCTAGGTTAAATGGTTACTTTTTTATTTTCTTTGCCAATTAATGTATCATTTTCTTTATATAAATTTTCGATTGTACATTTTTCAGGAGCCAATAGTGTGAGCCGGAGGGAACGGACATAGCATGACGTCGGAGTTAGCTGCCGAAAAATGACATATGGACCAACACTACAATGGCGTTTTCCATTCCAAGAGAGGATTGATCTCAGGAAACCCGATTTCCGAGTTGTGTTTATTTCACTGTGCATTGCTGCTGTGCTTATTGTTCTGATCTCATTCTCCTATTATACGTCACTTCCGGTCAGTATAACTACAGAAAGATACGAAACGCATTCCCATGAATCTGTAGACGTAAGCCGGTTCAAGTCTAACGTCAGTAAACCAAATTTTGTCTTTCAGTCAAGGATAGTTGTTAAGGAAGATGACTCTGACGAAATTATCGAATTTACTCAAAAAGAAATAGAAAATTTGGAAGTTCCGTTAAGCATTGATATTGAGTCGGTGAGCAATGATGACACAGAAAGTGAAAGCCAGGGCGCAGACGTTGACAATGCCACCGTGGGGATCAAACCCATGCCAAAGGAAGCAATTAACTGGAATGATACAAGATTGGATATACTCCGTATGGTAACGAATATATTTTTCTTGTTTCTCTATTTACTGTTTGAAATAGGAAAAAAATGTTTAAATACTTGAATTGAGTTAAACTTGTATGTGTACTATTCGGGGGCATATATGAAATAATGAAACACTAAAGGACATTTCTGAAAAGATTAGTAAAAGAAGATAATTAAGATGTCATAAGAATAATTGTTGTCGTGGTAACGTATTGCAGTAGTTCTTAATCATTTTCATCAATTTAGACAGTTATGGAAAAAGTTTTTGGAAAAAAGACTGTTTTAACCTTTGCCTTTTCCATAACTATGTTGATATACATGTTTAGTGGAGCGATGACCTAGAGGTTATGGTATCTGCCGCTTACCCCGGAGGTTGCGAGTTCGAACTCCATATAGGTCACGAACGTACCTCCTCATAGGGCCTATGACATCAGAACGTTTTTTTTCAGGAAGCGGACTCGAGAGTGACTCGATAAGCTTCAAACTTTCTTCACACTCGTGCTATTAAAATTAAATTATTATGAACTTAAACTAAAACTATAATAGTACAGTTATGTGGGCACTCGGAATCATTTGAAAGGTTGAGTGATGTTTTCAGACGGACACTTTTTGGAATCATATTATATTATTTTATCATAGCCCAAACTACAATTTGATACAAGATTCCAAAACCCGTGCTGGTACGAACCTCTTCAGACAGCGAACCCTTATGAAAACAACTCATACGTTCCATTCTCTCCTGCCGCCAAACGCACTCTTGCCAAGCTGACGGAACACTGGGAGGACACGTTTACCGCCGAACAGACGCCGAGACGACTTCGGTGCCTTCCGTACTTTCTGATCATTGGTCAGCCCAAGTGTGGCACAACGGACCTGTTTTGGAAGATTGCCAAACATCCAGATATTCAAGCGCCACCTATTAAGGAGCCGCACTGGTGGTCAAGAAGTAGACAAGGCAAGTTTGGTCATTTTTAGCTCGACTTTTCTATGAAAAGGGGAGCTATCCTACTCGCCCCGGCGTCGGCGTCGGCGTTGGCGTCACACCTTGGTTAAGTTTTTCGTACCACCCCACTTTATTTCAAAAGTATTAGAGGTATGGCTTTGAAACTTACCATACTTGTTTACCATCATAACCTCCATCTACAGACAAGAGTACATAACTCTGTCAAGGTTTTTGACAGAATTATGGTCCTTTTTTTACTTAGAAAGTGTATTGAGCTTGGTTAAGTTTTTCGTACCACCTCACTTTATTTCAAAACCATTGGAGGTATTGCTTTGAAACTAACCATACTTGTTTACCATCACGACCTTCATCAACAGACAAGAGGACTAACTCTGTCAAGGTTTTTGACAGAATTATGCCCCTTTTTGACTTAGAAAATACATTGAATATGGGTAAAATCCACTTATTGCCTTCACCCTTTGAGATATTGCTTTTGAAACTTTTAATGCTATTTCACATCATTACCCCCATCTGTACGCAAGAGAAGGTAACTCTGTCAGGGATTTGTTTTAAAAATTAAGGCCTTTTTATCGACTTAGAATCTTGGTTAGTTTTTCGTACCAGTCCACTTTTTGACTGAACTGTTTGAGATATTAATTTGAAAGTTGGAATACTTGTTTACCATCATGATTTCCAAACATGGGCAGGAGAAGGTAATTCTGTCAAGGATTTTATTTGAATTATGGCCCTTTTTGACTTAGAAACTCAATTAAAATTTTCATTCTTGTCCACTTGTTAACTTAACCATTTGAGATATTACTTTGAAAGTTGGAGTACTTATGTACCATCGTAAGACCTATCTGTAAGCAAAAGAAGATAACTCTGTGAAAATGTTTCTTGATTTGTACTTAGAAATTCCTAGTTAAAGTCTTGTGTGCCCTTAATTAACTGTCAAAGTTTTGTTTTATTGGCAAGCACTAAAAAAGTCGAGCACGCTGTCCTACTGACAGCTCTTGTTTCTGAAAGTTTTTGCATGTTAAACACACAATACATGAACTACATATCTTTGAGTCATACACTACAAAAGATATGATGTATTTCTAAGTAACTCACATGATCATTAAACAACGTGAGATGCGCAACCCAGGTCGTCAGGGTCGTATTTTAAGGCTATATCCGAAATATATCAAATTTTCAAATAAATACATAAAAAGACCAACGCTATTTTGATACAGGCAAGACTTATAAGATCCTTTACTTTAAAGTACAGTTCACACATAGAGAGATTAAAGGTCAGATGTGGCATGAAAGTGTGCGATAGCCATGTTCGCCGGCTATATCAGTTCAAATACTTTGCTTGTTTCCCTTAGACGTAGACTAACTTTACGTGAATAACGTTATTTGTTTTGAAATTTCAGGTCGAAGGTTTTCCTATTCAAAAATCATTCCATTTAGCGATTATGTAGATATGTTTGATAGAGCTGCATTACTTATTGATCAAAGACTCAGTAACATTACCGCCGAGGAAGAGGGTTTAATTACCGGAAATCCTAACTTAAATAAGATGCAGATAATAACAGGTATGTTCGTTTCAGTTCTGTAGATTGCAATGTGTCTTATGTAGCACAAGTGTGTATAAGTTATGAGGAAGTCGAAATTACAGCAAACTATATATGTTTACAAGTCAGAAAGGAAATTGTTTTGCAAAGTTATCATTACCAGAATTCACAGCAAATTTTACAAAATACATTCCCTTGATTGTCTGTCATCCGTACTGTATTGGATTGTTTCCCTTGGACAACGACTACAAGATAAGTTTTTTCTGATGACAGAATATTGGATCGATATTGATATTGCCAGCCTTTTTCAGGATTACATGAGACCTTTAGTTCTAAGTGACATATTGAGATATTCCTTAATACTTTGTATGCGTGTATACCAAATTAATTCCATTTGAATACCAATAGATGTTAGATTATATGAAGATTTAAACGAGCACTTGTTCACATTTTTCTGACCACAGGTGAAGCCAGTGTGTCGTTGTTTTGGGATAACAGGGAATGGATGAAATTCCCTGAAAACAGGGGCCACAGGGAACCTACTTACATAGTGCCTCATTATATACATCATATCATACCCGACGCCAAACTTATCATCATGTTAAGGGACCCAGTTGAAAGGTAACTTCATTCATAATTTAGACGTTTAAACATAAAGCATTGATACAGGCTGTATACAACTTTGTTCCACGTTCAAATTCATAAGTATTCAGTACCATTTAGTGATAATTAAATGTATAATCATGTACACCATTTTCTTTTCTTTGTTTTTCAGATTATATTCGGATTACCTCTACTTCCATTCCATAAATAAATCAGCAGACGACTTTCATTCTGCAGTGAAATTCGCCATCAGTATGTATACAAACTGTACCACCAAATACAGTGTTCGCCAGTGCGTCTATGATACAGGGCTAGCCGTTAAGGTCAGGGTAAGTGTACATGTGTTATACTAACTTACTGAGTGCTAATAGGTGATGAAGATGTGGCGTTAAATCATTACTGTTCAAATACTGATCACATGCAATAGTGGATTGGGAACTGGTTTCTGGGTTTGCAGGTCCCTCCGCCACTACGCACAGAATTATGTTTTTATGGAACAGGGTCGAGAACTAAGGAATCCGTTTCGTCAACAGTGTATTTCCTTAGTATGTTGCAGTTGATGTAAATAGATCTAGACATTCACTAACCATTCACGAAAGTAAATGTCCCATCTTTTCTCCCACTATGACAACATTTTTTTGTTTATTGTTTTTAGGTAAGATTGTCAATTGGGATGTACAGCGTATTTCTGATGGACTGGCTGAAGTTGTTTCCCCTTGAACAGTTTTTCATCCTGCGCCTTGAAGATTACACCAGAAACACCGCCCAGTATGTGAAACAAATCTATAAGTTTCTCAAAATACGTAAGTATACACTTAATTGTATATTAGTCTCTGAATAACTTAGTTATTACAAAGTTGTAATCAATCTTTGAATAAATAATTATCTATAGTAATTATCTATGTATTTATTGTTAAATAAATATATTTATGGAAGCGATGGACTACTTTAACAGGGTCACATAGGTCCTGGTAAGTCCGAAGACTGAAGCCGGTTTGTAGTACGGTTTTGTGCCGGCATATAGTCATTCTTTTCTGCATAAATTATTATGCGATTTATTTCTGGAAAGTTATTTAAAAATGTTGTAAAAGTTTCATGAGAAGATATCAATCAAATGTAGTCTGCCCATTATTATTATTTTAGGACACTAACAAAATCTTAAACAATATGTTAATAGATTAAGTGTTTTATTATCAGGGGAGATAACAAGTGAAGAGGAGGAACTTGTGTTGACGTCACCAGGTATGAATGCCCGAAAGCCTGAAGATAAACTCTTGGGAGGAATGCATGAAAAAACTAGAACTCTCCTGCGTGAATTCTACAGGGGATATAACCAAGAACTGGCACAATTACTCGGCAATACTAAGTTTCTATGGACAGATGTACATAACTGATATATCAAAATGTTCCATTGTGTCCAAGTGTTCCCTGTGATACCGTTTACCATTATGTGTTAGTTATATAACAAAAAGGTTGTGATTATACCTGATACCATGACATAAAATTTCAAACTTTCATACAGAGACTCCTGTCAACTCTTGCCTCAGCAGTATCGGTCACCTAAGAAATTGACTGAAACATTTCAGAGGCAGTTGCGGTACGTTTAAGATGTAATGTGAGTGCACTGCTTCTCGAAAATTCCCAATCATACCTTTGTAGCTTGAATGAAGTGGAATGATTGCTCTGTATAAGGGAGTTTATATGTGACTTTTTTGTATCATAGTATTTCTTCTCTCATTCTATGTAGATTGATTTTGTAAAATATTTTGCTAATGTTGCTGACTGTGAACGGCATTTTGTTTTAAATACAGTGTACATCTTACGTTATTTATATTTTATCTAAGGAGCTTAGCATGACCATTCAGTAGAAACATTTTATCATTGTAATCCTCGTTGTATTGAACGTTTTTGATTAAATTGCAAACTATTTTGAAATGATCTTTACCTGTACACAAAATTTCCGTGCTGAGGTTACAGTACATTATTCATATTCACCGATAAGGTTATTACGTAATACATGGCAAGTTCCAATGTATCCGACTGTTAGTATCTCTTATTGTCTTTCATAAAGATATTTTAAAGTGTTTCTTAAATGTATTAAAAAGAGAAGTATTTCAGACAATTTGCAGACTTCCATTATGTACAGATAGTCGGCATTTATATTCATTGTTTATCAATACTCATTGATGTTATTTGTGAATTTGCTTTGTGTTAATAGAGGTACAACTATAAATCTGTATTTATATGAAGAGCACTTCAAATATTATCTATTTCTTGACGGTTTTGGCGTTCCATAATATTACAGAGACATAGTTTCGGGTTGTCAGCTAACTATGGTGTACATGTCGAGCCATATTTGATATCTTGTGGTGCTACATAACGAATATCATATTTTTCATAAATATACATGAAGTTAAAAGTTCCTTCTAAGAAATCCTACCAGTAATATTTTAGAGAATTTAACTGAGTATTTTAATTAGTATAATATTTATCTACATATATATGTTACAAATTTCATACTTTGATAAATTGATTCTATTGTAATCATCTGAAGCATATTACATGTATATCACTCACTGCCAGAAATCCAACATTTTTTCTTTGTATGTATTCATATGATTTATATTATTTCTCTCTTATTTACTTCTAGTATCTACTAGTCTAAGTCATAATGTGTTCTGTTTGGTGACAATTTAAAAAGAAAAGGAGTTATTGATGCAAAACTTTAGCAAAATATACATACAATAAGGACATGGATCAGTGTTTTGCAAACTGGAGATATGTACATACATATTATAATATGATTTATTTTGTGTGCTGATACCATTGCCATTTTATTTCAACCATAGAAGCGCCTGTTTTAAAACTGTTATTCACCTTTCACAACAGACATAGTGTTTTTGTTATGTAAATGCATGTTCACAAATTCATTTTATATTTGAAGTAATTGCTTTGAATTTATTAATAAAAGAAATATTTTCTGAAGTGATGCCTCAACTTGACTTGAACCCACGATGGTCTGATGGTCTTTAAGGAGAACGAACACTTAATTAATTTCTATGGACAGCTGTTTCCTTCGGAAAGCGTCAAGTTTGAAGTTCCAGGATCCTTTTTAATTTTCTGATATTGTACAATGAATATACTGATAGGGTAATAACTCCAAAAATAATGCTGACATATCTTTAGTATTCTAGTCGCTTTTTCACGAAAAGTGTTGCCAGAAGCCTTTTTTAATTATTTTTTTACTGAATCATTGGAAAAATTACTGGTCTGTATTTTTTACATGGACATCGATTTAAAAAGTAAAGTTATGAATGTTTTTGGTACAAAATAAAGGTCATTTCCGCCGATAAGACATCTTGGTAAAATAAAGGTTACCTGTCAATGTGATCTTGGGACTTCAACGTAAATCAACAAGAGTGAAAGCCCGATCAAAGCTCGTCATTGAAAAGTTCAGCCCCGGCCTTGTCTGTAATACATGTAGATAAAGACACTACCAGTTCTGTATTAACCTACCACTAATGAAGTAGTATAAGTTAACCTCTTGCGGAAACCTTGAAGTACATGTACGTATTGATTCGAGCCCTGCTACCGAACACGTCTCTTTATAAAGTCTATGGTTTATACTATTTTATTTTAGCTCGATTGTGAAGAAAGCTTGTAGCTTATCGAGTCACTCTCGTGTCCGTCCCTGGAAAAACCAGTACATCTGTCATGTATAGGAAGTAGGCAGTAGCAGTAGCTCAGCAGTAGGAAACGTGAAGTTGGCAGTAGCAGTAGCACAGCAGTAGCAGTAGCTCAGCAGTAGCAGTAGCTTAGCAGTAGCAGTAGCACAATTATAAAACGTGAAGTTGGCAGTAGCAGTAGCACAGCAGTAGCAGTAGCTCAGCAGTAGCAGTAGCAGTAGCAAAATTATAAAACGTGAAGTTGGCAGTAGCAGTAGCTTAGCAGTAACAGTAGCACAGCAGTAGCAGTAGATCAGCAGTAGATCAGCAGTAGCAGTAGCTCAGCAGTAGCAGTAGATCAGCAGTAGCAGTAGCTCAGCAGTAGCAGTAGCACAGCAGTAGCTTAGCAGTAGCAGTAGCTCAGCAGTAGCTTAGCAGTAGCAGTAGCTCAGCAGTAACAGTAGCTCAGCAGTAGCAGTAGCTCAGTAGTAGCAGTAGCAGTAGCAGTAACACAGCAGTAGCAGTAGCTCAGCAGTAGCAGTAGCTCAGCAGTAGCAGTAGCAGTAGATTTTCAGTTTTCTAAATCATCAGTCATCATCATTATAAATAAACGTAAATGATGTGCGTTTATAACATCAGAATGCGCGGTGCTAATAAAGTAATAACAATTTAGTATGGATATGTCCGTCTGATTCCAATGATAGTATATGTTATTGAAAATGTAAATCATTATAGTGGCATACTTTTGACTATTTCTCGAATGGAATAAAAGATTATTTTATGAATTACATGCTATGATGTGACATGTTAAACTGTATGAACTACATGTACATGTATATGGTTTCTAATAACATTTTGCTTGAATTTGATGTGTGCGAAAGTAATAATTTAATTAATTTAGTGTTATCTGGGAACGAGACTGTCAAGTGGACACTGTATGACTTCTTTCTTTACGTGTTACTTTTCAATGATATTGGTAAATCCGTGTTTAACAATTACCCATTCTTTAAACTTTTCAACAGAAATGACTTATAAGATACTGTGAAAAAAGAAAGTTTTTCCTAAAGTTTGTACATCGTAGGTAAAGTTGACTTGGGAAGGAGTACGTCAAGTTTAATCCATACTTCCCGTTATATGTATGTATGTGCAGGACCGAATTGTAAATTACAGGCCTTAAAAATAATAAATTTTTCCGGTGTCTACAGAAAGTGCAGAAACATTTCAGTGATGTTAGAATTGGAAGACGTACATGTTTAAACACATCTTTGTCTCTGAATGTGTAGCCTTAACACAGGTTTGTTTGTATGTTGAACATGAACTGGTACAATGTAATAACGTGCACTGCTTAGCTCTTTACGAAAACATCCCTTTGCTCTCTAACGTGCCGGACGTGTAGCACTTATCTGCACGAGACTATCTCCGGGTTTCTAACCAGTTCATATCTAGATGGGTGGCAAACACTGATCATTTTTTCTAAATGTCCATGGCGCAGGCCGGGATGTGAACCGGGAATCTCTTTATTGGTAATCCAAATCGATAACCACTTCACCATCGCATAACCCTATACTTTATAAATTTTATATTTTTTTTCAAAACGTCGTTTTGCGGTGTTAAATACCGCTTTCATTAAAGGACGGTTCCAAAATCTTCTGTTACGAGAATATATCTAAGTAAATGCGTTTTGTTTTTTGTTTTGAAGCAGCTTCTTAAATGCATAGAATATAAATTCTATCATTCTAAAGTTTTTTCTAAATTCTATCAATTCTAAAGTTTTTTACAGAGCTCTTGCAAAAATCCCAGTTTTCCGAAACATGTGCTACATGTATTGTTTTACCTTTAATAGATATATAATTTGTGTATGAAAACGATATACACAGTCTATATGACCTTATTTTCTTTAGTACAAACACGGTCATATTTCCTTCTTACTTTAATATGAGTTACAACCTTGTTGCACTAAAGGGATTGTATTTAATGCGATGTACAAATGTAATTAATACACTGATCATGGTTCTATATCTGCTAAAGATTTGAAAGTAAACTAAGTTTGCCAGTGCTTTTAGAAAACGAAACAACAACCATGATAGGTAAATGTGCGTACATGATTAGTCTTGTACCGAATCGTTAAAATGAACAAACGACATGTACGTCAGAAAGAAATATGCTAGTACTCGGCACTATAAGAAACCACTTTCGCGATAATTATGTAAATGTTTTAGGTTAGGTTTCAGTTAAACTTCCGTTCTTCAACACTATTTCAGTCATGTACAGGCGGACAGTTGAACTCAGCATTGTTCCTGGTAAGGACCTTTATCCTGCGTATGGAACTGCAAACTTTCTCACAGAGTCGTGATTAGTAGCCGGGCTCGAACTCATGATCATTGTGATTACAAGTCAGCTACCTTACCGACTCGACCACGCCGCGATCACAAGTTCATTATTTATTATGGGCCTCCCTACATATGTACTAAAAGTTCCATGTACATGCATTTGTTTCAGTGGCGATGAAGAGAATGCGACTATATACACTTGAGTGTTGACATATTATTTTTTTCTTCTCCACAAAATTGTTGTAGATGTAAATTTCCCGACTGAAGTCATCAGTAACTAAATTATATACATTGCGTACATCTGTATTGTTGTCAACACAGCACTCGGGTCGATTGCGGCTGAGGATCAGTTATTACACCACGGATTGATAACGTCTAAAATGTATGAGCCCTTGCATACGAACAATTGAAGAATTTGTAGCCTATGAAATACAATGAATAATCAAGAAGTATATAATTAGAAATCAGTAATCATTGGCGAAAACATGTGGAAATAAATTATTATTGTCTTGCCATGGAACAGGGATTCCAAACATACTAAATGCTATGCAACTGTTTATGATTTAAACAATGAAAAGGAATATCTAATCATAAAAATGTCATTCGTTTAGTAATCGAACGAATTACGACGACGTCAAACTGTGATAACTACTTTCTCAGACGTCAAAAAAAGCGAGTTTTCTCCGATTGTAATGAAATTTTGCATAATGGTTCTCTATCATTTTGTTAGTATTTTACTTTCTTCACCTTTTTCTATTTTTCACTTCGTTTCCTAGAACGCAACGTCGAATGTCAATGGTGTAAAATCGACGTTTTACATGCAAAATTGGTTCAAAAATGCCCCTATTGTTATTCCAAACACACAATGTGCTAGCCGCTTTCAATCTCCAAAATAGGCACATATAAATTTTTAGATGTTTTTGTCGTCATTATTTCCTACGCGAAACGTTTAATACTGAAAATTCTCCCATTTTTTCACCCAAAGTTGTGACCCCCGACTCATTTTAAACGAGATTCAATCAACTTAGTAGATTTATAATAAATTTTGTACGCACGTTCGCCCAAAAACTTTCTATTTACTAGTATTAACTAAGCAACATTTACTTTAATATAACAAGTGGACAGTTACATAGTTTACATAGTTTGATATCTCGTTCGTTGTTTTTGACACGTGCACGTAAAATTCCTACTGTGTGATAACACAGGAGGTTTATCAAAGAATGCACACAATCATGTATACAAGTCTACATGAGATGTAGGTATGATCATTGTTATCATTAACTGTTACTTTCAACATTTTCGAAAATTTGACCGTGTTTTAAGAATTGATGATGTTATATAGATTCAAGAATAAACATCAATCACCCATGTAAACATTACATTTTTATAATCACTCCAGACCGACTTCCGACAAGATACAGTTTAGAGTGTGAAGGTTGTGTAAAATGGTTCAATCATTGGCAGAGATTTGCATGGTGTATTCTGTGAAGTTTGAAGATTTGTTTCTGAATCATTACCATCATGAAAAAAGAGAGTTTCTGGTCCCGTGCTTATAAAACTTTATTTCGAGAACAAACTCATCTTTCAGGCCTGTAACGGACTCACATTGAGTAAACTTATGATCACATTTTGTCTATCAGAAACTAGAGATTTTAGCTTTAAAAAGAGACTATGATCCGAATACTTTTTCGTAAACACAGGCCGATGTTAGCAGCACCTTGATTTGCTATGTACCGGACATTAGTATAAGGGATTGGGTATATCCCATTACAAACGGTACTTTCCGGGCAGAAAACAATAAGATCTCATTGGTCGCCGCGGTTGACCCACTTTCGGCAACCAATCAAAACAATTTTGCCAACTATTGACTGTATTTTTTTTCTACTTTTGACTCCAAAAAGCTCATTTCGGTAATATAGGCATGATGAGAGATATGCCGTGGTCTCATCCACGAACATACGCTAACACAAATGCTCTCATGGACGGACCTTGATAAAATTCTATTCATCTTGGTGTCAACAGCACACTCTTCGTCTTGGTGTCAACAGTTTTCTACTATTCATACTGAAGTAGAACACTCGGCTGACGGCAATCATCAGCATTTTTGTTGGAAATGCTAATACTTGTTGTTCAATTATATTCCTTGTAATCGTCAATGAAAAGTTGCTGTTTTCTAAGATACTTGTATCAGTAACAAATCTGAACTGCGTTCTGTTATCAAGTTACAAACTTTTCATGCACCTCGTACATTTTGGAAAAGTGTCTGTTGTGTTTTACAAGACCCCCTCACACGCTATGCACATGTACAAGTCATGTATATCCGAATTTATCTACTATAAGAAATATTATGTCGAATGATAGTCAAAATTTGATTTTTTCAGAAATAACGTTCTGCCTTTTATCAACATAACCCCGAAGACAAAATTATGAAAGAACTAGTTCTGGCCCATTGTGTTTGTTTGTTCGAGGTTTAACGGTCGTTTTCAACAGTATTTCATTTGTTTACAGGCGGGCAGGTTCCTGGGAAGAACCAATATTAGACTCCGATCCCCCGTACGAAACTGACAACTTTCTCACATAAAGAGACATGGTCGGTAGGAGAGCTCGAACCCACAACCCTCAATCAGTGTCAGTACAATTTGAGAGTTTACAGTGATTTCAAGTCAGTGACATAGTCACTCGGCAGCGGACTATAGTTATTTGCTTGTAAAGAATAGAATAATAGCCGCTCTTGACAAATGCATACATAGTCTTTTTTATAAAAGTGTAAACGCACACAACTCACATTTTTTAAGTACAGAATCAGATGAAGGGTTAAACGTTTCACTTTCAAAATCGTTAAAATTTGAATTAAGTATCATAAAGTGACCAATATTGCCTAGTGCCCTCACTGATACTTCTGTGTGTTCATGGTCACAAGTTTTGTTAAGCATATATGCACATTGATAGAAGAAAAAAGCCTCTTAACCTCGAGGTTGTTTAATAGTTCTTTCCCACTGATAAACATGTATTACCTTTTCAGCTTTATATCGAATAAAATATATATTTTGAGTTCCATCATCAAATTACAAACTGTCAATATTCAAATATGAAGATGCAATTGCTTGATTGCTCTAAAAATTACTTGATGTATTATACAGTTCGATTTCGAGGTCATGTGTGTTTTTTGTACTTTTTAAGTAGACCGCTCCAGTGCCGAGGTAAGTCGGCGGAATAAGATTTAATTTATACAGTAATTTGACAAAAGGAAATCGTGCAGCGACATTTTCTGACGGTGACTAATGCTAAATGTTCCACTGATATTCCGATACTGCAAAAGGCAACCATCGAAACATGTAATATATATGTTTAGACTACAAATCATGTTGTAGATCGTACCTTTACATCTATGGGCTCGATATACTACATTTTGGCAATTGTCAAAATGTATTAGCTGCCATGAAGGTACGAGAGGTTGCGCAGTGATTTGTAACGGATATGAAAGAAATTATCAAAACATATCCGAAGGCGATTGGTTTTTAGTCAACAACAACGAAAAAGTCCACTGTAGAATCGAAATAAAATACATACATATGTTATGTCTTACAAATTAACACCAATTCCTAAATGATATTATTAATAGGATAGAATCAATATATCACTTTTTATTGTGCTGTTCATTCTACTCTAATATAAGAAACCAATTATTGGGAAAGAAATACATTTCTACATCATGGCCCAGTATGCACATCTTTGTATCATTGTAAATTGTAAATATCTACATAGAAAAAAATCAATTCTAAATGTAGCAAGTATATAAATGTAGCTCTGAAATCAAGGACGGAAAGTCTTGTAAATTTATCCTGATTCTCAGAACAATTTAATTTTGTACTTGACGAATTGCTGAATAAAAAACTGAAAACTGAAACTGATTAATAATACCAACCACAGAAAATCTCCGCTGTTAAATAGGGAAGAGTGAAAATATAAGCGATGTATTATTAAATTACGTAGTTATGAACAGTCATGGAACTTATCGATAACCTAGAGCATTCGGAAGTGTTCGACCAGCATTACGGAAGCAGTCGGTCATCGATTGCAGAATTAAAGGAACATAAACAAAACCTTAGAAAACCTTAGAAAACACCATTCTATACCCGTTAACCTTTTCTTCTTTCTTTATGAAACATAACACTTACATGTACATGTACAATGATTGATTTACTCTATCCCGTTTGTTATTATACAATAAATGTTATAGTTTTTTTATAAACTGCAACGTTTTAACTTAGAACTGCCATATTTTGGGAGTTTTACTTCATATTATTGCTTATATAGTTAAAAGCTACTACTACTGCTAAGCTACTGCTACTGCTACTGCTGTGCTACTGCTACTGCTTTGCTACTGCTACTGCTACTGCTACTGCTAAGCTACTGCTACTGCTCAGCTACTGCTACTGCTAATCTACTGCTACTGCTAAGCTACTGCTACTGCTCAGCTACTGCTACTGTTGTGCTACTGCTACTGCTGTGCTACTGCTAAGCTACTGCTACTGCTCAGCTACTGCTACTGCTAATCTACTGCTACTGCTAAGCTACTGCTACTGCTAATCTACTACTACTGCTAAGCTACTGCTACTGCTACTGCTGTGCTACTGCTACTGCTTTGCTACTGCTACTGCTACTGCTTTGCTACTGCTACTGCTACTGCTAAGCTACTGCTACTGCTCAGCTACTGCTACTGCTAATCTACTGCTACTGCTAAGCTACTGCTACTGCTCAGCTACTGCTACTGTTGTGCTACTGCTACTGCTGAGCTACTGCTACTGCTGTGCTACTGCTAAGCTACTGCTACTGCTCAGCTACTGCTACTGTTGTGCTACTGCTACTGCTGTGCTACTGCTACTGCTCAGCTACTGCTACTGCTGTGCTACTGCTACTGCTAAGCTACTGCTACTGCTCAGCTACTGCTACTGCTGAGCTACTGCTACTGCTGTGCTACTGCTAAGCTACTGCTACTGCTCAGCTACTGCTACTGCTACTGCTACTGCTACGCTACTGCTACTGCTCAGCTACTGCTACTGCTAAGCTACTGCTACTGCTACTGCTGTGCTACTGCTACTGCTCAGCTACTGCTACTGCTCAGCTACTGCTACTGCTCAGCTACTGCTACTGCTAATCTACTGCTACTGCTAAGCTACTGCTACTGCTCAGCTACTGCTACTGTTGTGCTACTGCTACTGCTGTGCTACTGCTACTGCTCAGCTACTGCTACTGCTGTGCTACTGCTACTGCTAAGCTACTGCTGCTGCTCAGCTACTGCTACTGCTGAGCTACTGCTACTGCTGTGCTACTGCTAAGCTACTGCTACTGCTCAGCTACTGCTACTGCTACTGCTACGCTACTGCTACTGCTCAGCTACTGCTACTGCTAAGCTACTGCTACTGCTACTGCTGTGCTACTGCTACTGCTCAGCTACTGCTACTGCTACTGCTACTGCTGTGCTACTGCTGTGCTACTGCTGTGCTACTGCTACTGCTACTGCCAACTTCACGTTTTATGACTTTGCTACTGCTACTGCCAAGCTACTGCTACTACCAAGCTACTGTTACTGCTGTGTTACTGCTACTGCCAACTTCACATTTTATAATTTAGCTACTGCTCACTGCTACTGCTCACTGCTACTGCTAACTTCCTACACATTACTGATGTCATATGAGAAGGTACGGTTGTGACTCCAGTGGGGCTCGAACGCGCAACCTTCCGGGAAGAGCGGCAGACACATTAATCTCTACACCACCGCTCCCTTTATAAAGTTTATATGAGAAAGTTGACAGTTCTTACGGAGGATAGTGTTAAGTACTCATTGACAGGTTCTCCCCAGGAACGATAGTTTAAAGATAAACTGCTCGCCGGTCAAAACAGCTGTAATCGAGAAACAAGTATACAAATACAGCTGATGTAGACCACGAAAACAGTAGAAAAGTGAATATAAACGTTTGTGTGCATTTTGGTCATTGTCTTTTCTACAAAATAAAACCTTTCTTCTATGATTATAAATCCACCGTAAGTTATTTCTCGCGGCATTCTAAATAATTGCCTTCAGACGAATGCTGCCACTATTCCCAAACCAGTTTCAATGTTAATTTGTTACACACGGAAAGCATGCGTTCTAATTTGAATTTTAGTTTTAATTGCATATGTACATTGTATATGCAAACTGTCAGCTACCGTAGTTACCAAACCAACACCAGGTACCGTACCGTCCATCCCATGCACTTGTCAAAGATTATTTCTGAAATGTTTTAAACTGATTAGATTGGATTATTCAACCTGCTAATGTCTAATGATGACATGAAATTGTCTTATTGGTCAATAGAATTTTTAATTGGCTGATGACGTAACGTCAACTATAAATTATCCGCATCTATTCTGCGATGTTAATTTTTTTTATGAAAGTTAGTATGAAATAACTTTTTATATTATTGCATCACAATTCTTTTGTTTAATGTTTGATGTTTGATGTTTAATGACTTAATGTTTATACATGTACAAGAAATAAATGATTGGCACAGATTGGTTCGATGTAAAACAGATAAAAAGACAAACTTTCCAAAAGAGTAAGGGAAATATAAATCTCATGCTAAGCAACACTAGGTCAATCACACTCAGGTCTCATTGGTCGCCGTGACGGGCTTACTCTTTGGCAACCAATCAAATTCAACCTTTGGCTATACTGGCTGGAAATTGCAGTCAGGTAAATTTCTCCTAATTTTTGGCTTCAAAATTTTGTCTTTTAGGCATGACGGGAGACATGCCGGGGTCTCATCCCAATACTAAGCTAACATACATGCTCTTTGGGACGGACCTTGATAAAATTCTCATCAAATCAAATCATATTAAGCAACACACGTCTTCATCAACTTGGTCAATTTGGACACTACACACAAAGTATATAATAATTTTATCTTCAATATTCGGGGATCATTTTTCCGGATAAATACGGTATGGGCAGCATTTTGTATATTTGCAATTTCCTACAACCATCTGGTGTTGTTTCTGACAATAAGCGTTACTTGCTTGAAAAGTAAGTGCGAGAATGGAAAGGTCAGATGAAGAAATAAAAATTCAGCAAACTTGTATGGATATGAATGACGCAAAAGATGATGAAGCAACTTGCAAAAAGACTGCTAACATCGCTGATGATTATTCTGTGGCGAATACTTTATTGTTCAACGTAAATGAGACGCCACCAGTTGGGATATTGTTCTCGATATCAATGCAGGTAGTTTGTTTTACTAATAACCTTGTTTGTTTGTAATCGTGCTTATTGGGTCCACCATCCTCTAAAGAGGCTATCATCGGTACGACCCGTTACTAATAACCTGTTTGTTATTAATCGTGCTTATTGGGTCCACCATCCTCTAAAGAGGCTATAATCGGTACGACCCGTACTAATAACCTTAAAGACGTTCGCGGCTATATATCAAATACTTTCATATTTTAATGTTGTTTAATTTAATGTCACAAACAATTACTTTTTCATAAAAAAAAAAAAACATACAAAAGGATTATTTTTAGCAGTTATATCACTATAATAAATTATATTCAAAAAATATAAGTTTAGCAAAAAATTCAGAATATCAAGGAAATTTATTACCTCCCTTTAAAAGCACCCAAAAAGTCAGTATTTAGCAAAGGTTGATTTTTAAACTGTGTTGAATACTTTCAGAAGGATAATTTTTTGTTACATGTTATTTGTAAGTGTTTTACTATGCACAATTTGTCCACTTAACTTTCTTTATTACGTCAGTGACAATAAACACATGGCCTCCCCTCCATCACCACTCTCCCACTCAAGACCAAAGCTCATTTTTCTCAATAAAAAGGCTGGTGACCTATCATTTTTAAATTAGTTTTCAATAAAGTTATGTTTGAACAATTCTTCTGCGAAAAATTAAGAAATTCTCATTGCTTGAACATTCAGAAAAAAACTTTGACAAATGACTACAAATTTTACATATTTTTTTTACAGAAACTAGTTTCTCTTTATGGTTTTTTTCAGTTTAAATACATTTTGAAACTCAATTCATGTAGTTTCGTGAAAAAGGATCAATTGCTTAACAATTTAAATGAAAAACAATGACGAGTTGCCAAATTTAGAGTTTTATTATTGATAAACATGAGATAGGGGTCATTTTCACTGCTTTCGGGGGTATACTTCAAACAGTGCCCATTACTTCTAAATAAGGCTGGTGACCTACCTTTTTATTTTATATTCTGACTTAGCAGGTATTATCCTAACAACAAACGAAATTTCATAAAATTCTCATTGCTTGAAAAAAATGATGAAACTGTAGCGATCGTCTTTAAACAAATACAGAGGAAGTGTGTCGATTAGGTGCTGCGTCTAGTGTGGTGTGCTGAATGTACTGTGCTTATCCCCTCTTGCTTTTAGCCTCTTTCGCTGAGTAGCGTTGTACGAAAAGGGAGCCGAGTGCGTGTGTCTAGTCTGCCAGTACATATTTAGCCTCCCAATGGCCAAACCCCTTTGCTTGTTCCTTCGTAGCGACAGCCTCGCAGCCTCAGCTAAACTGCAAGGGACTTGGAAGAGGTCTACCTCATGACATGCTGTATTCAAGGCGCGTGGACATGCCCTGATGCCTATAAAATACTACCAGCTATGGTTTAGTAGCTAGGGTTGGGACCCGATGATTAAGTTCCCTACATTGTTTACAGGAAAGGTGTTTATACCAGAAACTAAGGGTGGGACAACCCTAAAAAAATCCAGAGAGCTGAAGTCAGATGTACCAGTCCAGTTTGGCGCTTTCTAACAAACCATGGTATAATGGATTCCAACAATGTCTCCAAAATCATCTAGAGCACATCGGGATAGCGCTGAATTTTTGAGATCCCCCCAGGAAGAAGCAGTCTCGGGCACTGAGCCTCGACAGAGTCCCCCTCCCCTCCCAAGCCAGTTATGCATTGGAACACTGAAGGACTCTTCAATCAGAAAACATAATTAGAAAATATCCTGTATGAAAAAGACAACCAAAACTGCATTCAAGTGAATCACCTTACCGGGGCAAAATTCTTCAAGGTAAGAGGTTATCTGTGCTTTTTTACGACAGGTTAGAAAGAGCAAAAGAAGAAATTCTTCCACTGGTAAGGAACAATATTTGCGCAATGCAAACCAGTACGCACATGGATGACTCCAAATACCGGGGTTTGAGCCTTTGACTGAGCGACAAGGTGACGGATGTTGTCAACCAGTTATCCCAACATGACAAACCACTGTCCTTGGATTCCATCCATGCTAAAGACACAAACTTTCTTGCTATAGGTGACTTTAACAGCCATTCTCAGAGTTTGTAATATAACTACACGGACAAACATGGAGAAGAGACTGAAGCTCGGAAAGATGAACACAAACTGACCCTGATGATCAACCAACATTCTACTCTAGACGCTATCATACCACTTCTACTCCTTTGCAGAACTATACGTGTAGTTGACAGAGATATCAATACCTCTAGGGTCCAGGAGATGCGGTACTACAAGCTACACTGGAGTGATGACCTGGTAGATCTTCAGGATCAGTGTACAGAGGCCAGGCGAGATGTCGAAACGACATCAAGCTTCAACAAGCTAGTGCCAAGTTCCAAAGTGCCAAGCTCCAGGCCAAACGAAAGAGCTGGAGAAAGAAATCTGCATCACTATACCAAGAAAAGGATGGCACAACGCTATGGAAGGTCACCAAACAGTTAAATGATCAAGAAGGAAGCAACAGGGCGCAACCACTTTGGTAGAAAATGAAACGCTGCTGGTAGGAAAACAGGCTGCAAACCGATTCGCTGACAATTATGAAGATGTGAGTAACACACCTGAGTGAGGCACGCAAAGAGAAACAATAGTTCAGAGGAGGTAATGGAAAAATGCCTCACCTTGAATGAACTCCAAAACGACTGAAACAGCTCAAAGCTACGAAATCACCTAGTCCAGATGGCATCACAAGTGAGATGCTTATCAACGGCTTGACTGATTTGCAATGAGCACTCTTCTTAAGATCTACAACCTTAGCTGTTGAGAAGGTAAACCCTCATAAACTTTGAAAGAGGCGACCATGCACCCATTCCCACACAAGGGAAGGATCGAAGTTAGGCTTCTAAATATCGCCCTATCAGTCTCACCAGTGTGAACGGAAAAACCAGAGAGCATAGTGAAACAGCGAATGAAGTGGTACTTTGAAACCAACTACATGTAGATTCTGGCTGAGAGACTGCTTCCTGTCCATGGAATACCAGACTACATAACTTACCGAGGATATTGAAGATGAATTCCAAGAAAAACAAGTTACACTAATTACTTGGAATGACATCCAGAGAGCATTTGACAACGTCTAAACTGACAGTCTCTTTGTGAAGTTACTACGGAATGTGATCGGAGGCACAATGTACAAGTGGATCAAGTCCTAGCTGTTTAAAAGAAGGGGGGGGGGGTATCCTAAACCGCTTGAACCCACCTCTAGTCACATATTTCCATGTAATGTTAGTGTGTCATACTATAAGAGTCGGTGTTTGTTTAAGTTTGTGCGTGACTAAGCCAATGGAGGTGTTCAAGCGGAGAATTCTCGGGTTCTTGTTAAGTTACAATGTATTTGAAAACTGTAAAAACATCAGAAGTGATTACATCAGGTGTGAAACATTACAAAGACTATATTACGCCAAATTTATTTCAGTAGAACCTACAGTAAACTTGGTCATACAAGGTATTGTCACGCTGTTTTTGGGGGTTACAATGACACGATAGCTATGTCCTATATTCAGAAACCCATGCGAGCACTCTCAACTCGGTTCTCTTCGTAAATGAGCTAGCCGGGTGAACTACATTTGAAATGTAGTTTCAACATATCAATATTCAATTGGGACTTCGGTGCTTTTTGCTTTTACCTGACTTTGTTCATGTTTACAATACTTCGTTAGATTCAACGTTAAATGTTTTTAAGATTTAGAGACCCAAGAAGAACTGAATACATGTACTTGGGAACTTTATTATGCTAGTTGTAAAAACTGTTTTACTTTCAGAATATTCTCTTAGGACTAGGAGGGGCATTGACCACAGCTTACGTCATCTCTGATGTCATATGTGCAGCACCTGAACATCCGGTCAGGGCAAAGCTTTTCTGTACCTCATTATTCATTACAGGAATTTGTACAATTCTACAACCATTATTTGGAATACGGTATGTACATGTAGTTGATATGAAAAGTAACCATTTAATATCAGATAATGTACCATGCGATATTTTTATAGTTATAATAAATATGTAGGTCCTTATACAAGGGGTAGGTCTACTTCTATATGATTTTCATACTGTAAAACTGGTGTTACACAATCAGACAAGGGATACAACAAGAAATGGACATTCAAATAAAATAGCAACTTAGTTCAGTTTTCATAGTTGCAGTAAATTTAAAACTACATTCAAACATGTGCACAAAAACTACTTCTCGGAAGAGGCGACAGTGGTCTTTCTTGATAGATGGTCTTTTTAAAATCACTGTTGTTTCTACAATCGCTGAATAGTGTCCTAGTATTGCATCCTGTCTTTTTTTCTTAGTTCACAGGATGGACTCTGTTCGGGGTGGGTTGACTGCAGTCTGTGTGTATGCTTTAATTGTTAAAGTTTAAGAATACAAGTTAACACGTATAAACGTAGACTGGATAGTAATGTATTTTAAAAAGAAGTCCCAAATAAGATATTACTGGCAAAACTGTTCCTTAGGCATTAGGTATAACCGAATAACTCTTATTAATATTGTTCTTTAAACAGACTGTCTATCTTCCAAGGGGCGTGTTCAACATTTCTGATCCCGTTGATGGCGATGAGGAGTGACAGTCGCTGGCAGTGCGAGAACTTGCATAGAAAAGGTATTTACCATTATGGCCAAAGGAGCAAATACCTAAAGCTTTACTCAGGTGCTTCTGTTATAAAGTCCCCCATTCCCTATTTTTCTTGACCTGAATAGATGCCATCATAGCATAAATCAGCTAAAAAGGTAATACAGTGGAACTTCCGAAAACCGAACACTGGCGGGACCTGCAGAAAAGTTCGGTTTTTGGAAGTTTCCGGTATTTGGAAGTGTAGGGTCATTAGGACTGATAAAGGGAGAGATAATCAAAAGATTCTTCATTGTTTGAAAAGTCCTAAGGTTTTAATGCATAGAAGTGATTGTAATCCTTGTGTAACATATTGCAGCACAAAATGGAATATACAGGACACTGTTCTCAAACAAAGTTCGATCTGCGACGTGTTTGGGGGAAATAAGATACATTTGAACTTAAAAGGTTTTTTTGCTCAATATCATGTTAAATAAATTTCAAAATAAAACGCACACCTCAAGAGTTTGGAACCACTTCAAACTCACAAATTATTTTAATTCTGTCCCTGTAGGGACAGTAAAATTCTACGACGTTTCGGACTTGTCTCGGGCATTTTTTCCAAAATGATACATATTTTCGTCAAAATTAATTTTCTCAAAATTTTCACTCACCTAACACTAATCCGCCGATCCTTTCTTTATTCGATATCATTATCTAATAATTACAGTCTTATGTTACATTCTTAATCCTTTGATTGACAGGTTGTGATTCTTACACGTGTCAAAATAAACGATAACCGTTAATTGGCCGAACAATGGCAATCATTTTGCCGGGAGACAATTAGTTTATGATCCGAGTGTTTCTAGTGTCCGGATATTGGAAGACAATTTGTACTGAGATAAGTTAAAATTTACGAAAATATCGTCCGATATTCCAGGAATTTGGAAGTTCCGGTATTCGGAAGTACATTTAACATAGAAGATAGAGGAGTAAATTTCGGGACTTAACAAATCGTCCGTTTTTCAGAAGTTTCCGGTATTCGGAAGGTCCGGTTTTCGGAAGTTCCAATGTAATAAAGAAAATGGGATATACTTCCGTCCGTGCCCAAAATTTCGACATGAACACGATTTTTTAAAGGCAACTAACCTTAATTTATCTTGCAAGCGGAAACTTATTCTGCTTTGGATTTTGAAACAGTGTAGATACATGCAGTTATATCAAAACAGTATTCCTATAATCTGCATTATTTGCTATTTCTGTGGACACGCATTCTGAACAATTGTAGTGTCCAGAATGGATGGTCAAGTACATTTTGGATAAAGGTTCATATTCGCCGCTTTACTATGGGGTTGGGAGGGGTTTCTAAAATAAGCGCAAACTTGACATTTATTTATCATTTCCTTGACATGTTCCTGTTTTTTGTGGACCTTACACCATATGGAATAAAAATCAGTCAAGTTTGCAGGTCACTTAATTGCAATTGGGTAATAGCTAAGAAAGGGAAGAAATTACAATGTAACTGCTGTTTCAAGCGCTTGTCTTTAATTTCAGAGTCCCCGAGGATTGTTTATAACACCACACAAAAAGACAACATTTCTTTGACTGAAACAGACGATGACGAAGAAATGTACATGTATTTCAAATTACGGGAGGTAGTTACCAACACAATTTGAAACAATTTAATGTACATGTATTTCGTTTTAGTGGTAACATTTTCCGGTTTCTAAACATTGGAGAAAATTTTAACATTAATATCTTCCTCGCATCACAATATACACATGTAAATTCCATGTCTATGGAACTGGTTGGTTATATAGTCGCAACAGACCTAAAATTGTTGTAAATAAGCAAGGTACAGTCTCTGTATGAAATAAGATCCACTCTAGTCAAAAAAGCTGACTTTATTTCAATATTTACTTACAGATTATGGGTTGTCTCATTTATGCGTCCTTAAGTGAAGTTATTGTCGGTTTAACGGGGCTAGTAGGAATCCTACTACGGTTCATAGGACCTTTAACAATTTCCGTTGTGGTTTCTTTAATTGGTTTATCACTGTATAAAGTTCCGTTGATATACATCCGGACACACTGGGGGATGTCAGCAGCGTAAGTACGTTCTTTAGCACGACATTATTTAATGCTCCTTTTGCATGAAAACATAATTTGATAAATTTCATTCAAATAGCTAGCCAGACGCAAAAGTATGACATTGTAGTTTGAAGTTTGCTCGAAATAAAACTTCACCGCATGTAAAGTGTTTCTCAACTCGATTTGACTCTTAAAACTTTTTTCACATGGTATTTCAAGGTGGATTTTTAAAATTCAAGAACAAGAAATCAAGGGTAAAATCAAACATTGATCCAATAGTATATTGACAACGTCAAAACTGAATAACTTAAAAGTTCAAACGTTTGTCCGATTCTATTTCTCGTTTTTTATTAACAAAACAATCCATATTATAAAACAACACCTACAACTTTTTAACTTCTAGGTGTATTTTGCTGACAATATTGTTCATGTTGTACATGGATCGAATCGGCTTTCCATGTCCAAAGTTTTGTGCAGCAATAAAGCGGAAAAGAAATAGGGTGCCAGTGTTTCAAATGTTTCCGGTGAGTAGTAGTGCTCGTGAAGGTTCATTGTTTGTAATATTACTTATAGATAACAATACTGGTATGGGACGAATAACTTGTTTGGCAAAGCCTCCTGAAAGTCTTTGAGTATTCCTGAAAGTGTCACAGACCAGCGGAAACGGTTAATTAACTGCTAGGAATGTCTATAGGAGGAAGAACTCGTTTGGCATCGCCCCTGAAAGTGTGCGGTTCTTCCTGAAAATGTCGCACACCAGTGCAAATGGATTGTAACCTTTTAGTGATGTCAATGGGAAGAAGAACTCTCGTTTGGCACGGCCTCCTGAAGGTCTGCGAGTCTTCGTGAATGTGTCCGCATATATTATACCAGTACAAATGCTTTGGACCTTTTGTAGTTGTTTATGGAACACAATACGCCGTCTTTATGTAGAATATAGAAGGGGTCGTCGGTTTGTTATGGTCTGGAGAGTAGCACACGTGATTTCTCATAATCGGAGTTAGAGAAGGCCCTCCTGTGCCACTCGGAGAACCTCCTCTATCAGAGGAGATATTGAGAGGCTCTTCCTCAATAGTTGCTGAGTTGATAGGAATTAATTATTCTTAGTTGAGACGAATTACGAGGTATTGAAAAGAGCTTATATAAATATGGGGGTCATTGACGAAATAAACACCTAAAATGTATTGTTCAAATTTATTCCGTTAGCAAGCCCAAATATAGAAATATCTTGTGATAGTTAATAAGTAGCAGTTAATCAGTACGTGTGATTCTTAGTATTCCAAATGGCAATTATTTCATTTTTAAAAACATCGCTCAATGTAGTCTGATTCCCTGTGTACTACTAGTATTATATAGTCCGTTTACAACGTTATTGTGGCAGGTAATCCATACATCGCTCAAAGGCTTACTTTTTAGCTTGTTTGCATTATTTCTAGTTCACTATTTACCCGTCGCTTAACCCGCTGCACAGGACTGACTGCAACGTTCTGTGACAGTACATTTCCTCCTCCTCCTCTCTGTCTGACTGATAATGGTTTCATTATTTCCGGTGGTTCGTATCTATTCAGAATCTTCTGAAAGAAGTACTTTCTGCTGTTGATCGCGTACATAGTCATCAATCACCTTTAGATATGATGCCGTTTTTTAAATTTTTCCTAAAGATGGGATCGCTGAGAAGAGCATTGATCAACAGTATAGTGCCACTTAAACCTCTTGACACCGTCTTCCTACATCTTTCATTTTCCTTTTATTTCGGATAAAACACGTTTCATTGCAACATCTACCGTCACACCCGCGTCACTTTCATTCGTGGGTATGGTTTTCTTATGTCGCTACAAGTTATCACGTCTAGTGAAAGATTTCGCATAAATCTGACATGTGAACATGTCAGTGTCTCATTTAGGAATAAATAATTCTTATTGACTCAGCAATTATAGAGTAGGATACCCTCCTTATCTTCTCTCTGACAGAAGAGGTACTCTGAGTAACTCAGGAGGGCCTCCTGTAACTCCTAAATCGCTAGAAACCTCATGTGCTACTCTCCAGACCATAACCCACCCGTCAATCACTTTCAGGAGGCGTTGTCAAATGAGTTCTTTCCCCGATAGACATTCCTAGCATTTCCATCCAAGATGATGGATGGACGCGGGTGTCTTTCATTCTTACTAGAAAGTTGGCTGTCATCTGTTCAAGGTCACTGGCAATATCTAGGATATTGACGTTGGACGAAAATGCCATTGGAGATACAGAGCAATACATACTACTTTTCTTATATTCCTGATTGATATAGCTACCCTGCCAACATACGGGGTCACTCTAGGCCTTCTGTGGAAAAACAAATTGAAAAACAGATTGAACAGTTTACATTACAATTCTAAAATACCTTCAGTATACGTATTTTGTAGCATATGTCCTTTTCTTGTAACGGTGAGATTTGTCAGTCAGGTTTAAGCTATTTGCTTCTTCAAAGTACGTTACTGTAACGACAGAAAGGTTATCAGCAATTTAATGTACATCTTGTTTAAACAGCTTTTAAATATAAATATAATCTGCATGTTAAATTGACCCTTTTTTCTTTATAGATAACCCCGACATAATTTCAACACAGTTTCAACCAGACATTCGGGTCAAAATTCGGTGTACATGTGAAACGAGAAGCCAAATCCGAAACAAATAAGTTTGGTTTCGTTTCAGTTTCAGTGAATATGTGATATGGCCGCTAGAAAATATTCCTAAAGTTTTTTTACCGATGTTGAAAGCATGTACACACGAATCTACGTACTAGTATATTTCTGGCTGAAGAAAAGTTTTTGTGAAATATTTCAGGAGAGTTCGAAACACCACTATTCAATACAACCATTTTCGTTGGCTTCGTATCTGCTGTGATTTCATCAATTATGGAATTAATTGGAGATTACTATGCAACAGCATATGTATCAAGAGTACCGCCCCCACCTCATCACGCCGTAAACCGGGGCATTCTACCCCCTTGGTCGGTAATTCTGGCGCTTTTGGTGATACACGGACGCTTTCTTTTATTGATTTATATCCTTGATTTTTTCAGATTGCCAGTAGAACATGTATGATATCAACAGGTGTACTGTGTATTGTTCTCTCACTGGTCGGTAAGTTTGGTGCAGTTCTGTCCACAATGCCCGATCCGGCAATAGGCGGAGCTATGTTCGTGACATTCGGAATGATTGGAGCTATAGGAATATTCACACTGCGATCAGTAGACTTGACGGCATCACGGAATTTGGTGATATTTGGGTTATCACTTTATTTTGGTATTGTAATACCAGAGTGGGTAGAGCGCTACCCAGAAGCTGTAAATACTGGTAATTATCAAGTGTACACTGTATTTAAGTGTACAATGTGTATCATCCTCATATTGGCACGAAAAACAGACAAGCGTTGAATATCTGAAGTGGACCTTTGTACCTCTTTTGATTTGGTCGTTATTCAAAGAGGTTCTCATTAAAATTTCTTTTGACTAAATGGCAAACATTGCAGATCATGATCTTAACTGGTCCGAATGACAGAATAAGTTGCTGCAAGCAGAGTAATACGCACATGTAAGCCCATAGTTTACGCTTCAAATACATTGTACACATTACGCAGATGCCTCTTTCTTCGGGTTCACTGTTAATACACTCAAGGACGAAGCCGATCCATCATGCTATTAAACAGGTTTTCCATATATTTTTTAGAATAAGACTTGAATGAAAATGGCCTTAAGTAAGCCAATGACGCATGTTTTGTATGTTTTGCAGGCAGCACCACCTCAGATGGCATCATCAAGGGCATTTTGGGAACACCAATCTTTCTAGGGGGGCTCGCGGCCGCCATTTTGGACACCACTGTCAAAGGTATAAATTTATGAAAATAAAAATGTTACAAGTCTGTTATGTGAAAAATATGTTTGTGTTGTCCATTATCAATACCAAGTGGATAAATGGAACGGTTCAGTAACTACAACATTAAATAAAATGCGAATGGACGATCCGGCAATTTAAATCGTCCAGATCGAGGTATGGACTCAGGACAGCGATTTGCTACGCAGAAGTGCAAACTAGCCAAGAAGTGAATATTCTATATTTATTAACAGGAGAAATAAAAGATAATTACATGTTAAACTAGTTCAGCACATTTTGATTGTTTTTCAGGAACACTGCATGAACAAGGATTCACAAGCAGAAATCACGAGCTGGGTGACACGTTCTATACCGTGTCAGAAAACGAGACTTACGACCTTAATTTCTTGAGAAAAGCCATAGAAACCTTTCTATGCCTCCAAAAGCTTCCGTTTATCCAGTCTGGTGAAATGAAATGAATGGTTTATGTATTCTACTTCTGTTAAACCATTCTCACCAGATTGCGGAACTCGACTCTGATACATAGTAGTTCCATATGGGCTATACATGTATATCTATAATGACTATATTTATTATATACTGTTATAATCCTTGCATTGTTAAACATTAAACAAATATTCATCAAGAATTTGTGTGGCTAGTATCTAACGATAATACGAGACATGTAACTAGAAATATGTTACTGTCATTAAAGTTACCATGCTTAAACAGCCCATAACAAACATAAAAATATGTATTTGAAATACGGTATACATGTGGATCGAAGTTAATATGTTGGCGTGTTGCAGCAGTATAATTTTATGGGACTATCTGGTTTTAAGACCTAGAATGTGGGAGCTTGCTTAATGACAATTTTACTGTTGTGCCCCACTCCAACTCCACGGATGTGGAGTCATTTCCTGCCAGGAAGGAAACACGATTAGGGTTTTATGCATAGTAACATTCCGACGTGACAAGACTGGGTAAGGTGAAAACTTCTTGTTATGTTATACAAAACCGGTCCATAAATTATGTATATGCACACTGTAAACTACCGTAGTTACCCAAATAATGAAACCAGGTACCCTTTCGCCAATCCTATGCATTTATCAGTGACTATTTCTCCAATGTTTTAATTAGTAAGACAAGATTATTTAACCTGCTAATTGATAATATAAAAGTGTCCTATTGGTCAGCAGAATTTGCTGATGACGTCCCATCAACTGTATATTAATGACCATTTTCTGCGATCGTAATTTTTCAACTTAAGATATATATTATTGGAGCAAAACTCTTTTGACTTAATTTTTTAAACTAACAAATAGATGCATGGCATAAATAGTTTCGTACAAAACAGATAAAAAGACGTACTTTTAAAGAGAAAGTAAAATATACATAATCGTCACGAAAATAAATACAAAATTAAGATAAAGGAGTCATGACAAAAACAGGAATTGTGCATTTTGGGGAGTCCTATAGTGTATTACATTTCCTCACATTAAATAATAAACGTCTTCAACAATTTGGTCAATTTACACACTACACACAAAATATACGGTGCTTTTATCTTCAATGGTAGGCGAACATTTTGCCGGGGAAATACGGTATCAGTTTAAACCCTCACTCGTTAATGATTATACTCCAAACTTTGCATATTTGTAGTTTCCTACAACCATTGGTCTTGTTTTTGACAATTATCGTTACTTTCCCGTGCGTGAAAAATAAGCGAACATGGACAAGTTAGAAGAGGAATTAAAAATCCAGCAAACTTGTATGGATATAAATGACGCACAAGATGATGAAGCAAATTACAAAAAGACAGCAAACACCGCTGAGGATGATTATGTGACGAATGCGTTACTGTTTAACGTAAATGAGACACCGCCAGTTGGAATACTGCTCTCAATAACAATGCAGGTAGATGATTTTACTAACAACCTTAAACTAATACAAAGTAAGAGCGACTGATTACCCTGTGACCCAGTTACCATAGTCACATGTTTCCATGTAATCCTTCATCATTTGTCTACATTCCATGCACTCCTTTTCCATGAAGCTAATCGGTTTTAGTTGGAAACTTTCAGTTTAAGCTATTCCTGTCATTATTGCTTTTGTTCTTCTCTATGACGTTTTGCCTACCTCATGTTCACTATGTTGTCATATATTATTTTTGCAGATCTATATTTTACAAAATGTTGCCTTTAAATTCTAATATTGGGTGTGTATCGTGTACCAAAGTGCTGTTGTGTGTCATGGTCAATGTCAGTTTTAAGTTCGGTCGTGACAAGGCCGCTGAAGTTGTTCAAGTGGAGAAGGCTCGGTTTCTTGTAATAAAAGTTGTTCCGAGTCATTTACTCGCTTGACTTTAGGCAAACTTCGACAGGAGTTGGACTAACTCTTGAAAAAGAAAACCCAGTCGATTCTAGATTATTAAATAAAATTTTAAACATCATAAAGGGTATATTACCCCAGAATTTATTTCAGTAGAACCTGCAGTGAATATGAACTTAAGGTATAGCCACGCTGATCCGTCTGTATCATTTTAGGGTTATAATGCCTCATTAGCTAGTCCTGTATTTAGAAATTCACGCGAACTCGATTCTCTTCTACTCCTCGGGCAATACATAGGAAGAGCAGTGTAAACATATCCACACCATGCACACTGTATCGGCAAAACGCACTGGCTCCAATTTAACGATAATGCTCCAACTAACGTAACGAACCGGCTCCAATAAAAAATGGCTGATTTAGTAAACAAAA
Source organism: Saxidomus purpurata (assembly GCA_022818135.1). Lineage (NCBI taxonomy): Eukaryota > Metazoa > Mollusca > Bivalvia > Venerida > Veneridae > Saxidomus > Saxidomus purpurata. The sequence continues at coordinate 19,777,635 of JAFMSR010000014.1, forward strand.
CCCAAGTCAGTATAACAGATTCGTGTATTTTATATGGTAAATCGCAACTTCTGAAGAAACGAATACTCTTACGGAATGCTCACTTCTTTCCTGCATGGCCGTAGCTAGTCGGCTGTTTCAGACATCGATGCGTGTGAAAGTAATGCAAGTTGAAGGATTCAACGGTAAAAAGTGCAAAACACACCCAAAATGCATGGATTTTGCTCAAAATTATCGAAGTTAAGGTGTTTAGCATAAAAGATTTGCATTGGCATGTAACTTTGGGTCAAATGTCGTAAGCATGTACCAACACTTTACCGATCTGCTATTTTTATAGGCAAAACTTACCCATTTAAAAATACAACGATTCAGGCTCCAATTGACGATACAACGAAAATGTTCCAATTCGTGTTTCACGGATCATTTTCAAAGACGTTTTTTAACAATTACAAACATAAGAGAATCTCTTATCGAACAAAATGTTGAGTTTTATGTCACCTTGTACCCACTCTCTTTAAAAAATAATTTAAAGGAGAACATCGCTCATCCAGGGGTTGCGAGTTCGAGCCCCACTGGGGTCACGACCGTACCTCCTCATATGACACCAGTACTTTTTTTCGATGAAGTAGACTCGAGTGGGACTCCAAGCTTCACGCTTTCTATACAATCGAGCCAAAATAAATAAGTATAAACTAACATTTAAGTATTCAAAATACTTCCTAAAATAACAGGATTCATGGATACCGTATACCGCTCTGCTCGGTTTGTTAGTGATAAACTGAAAAACATTTACGTATTGTCTACCTTGACTATGTCGCTGTAGAGCTACAGAATTTAGGCATATAAATAAATCACCGTAATTGTTTTCTTCCACTTCTACCTCGACTAATTGGGCAAATATTCTACTATTTCAGTAGATATCAAGTGCCAGTACCTTTGCTATTTTGTATTTGACCAGAATAAACTCAACACGAACTGGCTGGGTGAGAATTCCAGAAAGTTTATCGCAATAAGCACACTTAGGCAAAAAAGCTCAGATAGATTATACAAACCGCTAATAGCATTAAATAGCTATTAGTTAACAGCACGAATTGTGTTCAGAAACATAAATATCATCGGATACTGAATGTTATTTTATATAATCGTGAAAAGAGTGAGGAAAAGGAATTGACACTGATGATTCTAGTGCCTGGAGGTTGCTTACCATTGATGTATACTCAGGGGCCCTAAGTCGATAACAAAAACATTCTTACACGTGTATTTAAAAGTCGGGTGGAACAATACACTTCTGTATTCGTACATCAATGAATTTCAAAGTCTGCCAACTTTGAGTCGACTTTAAATAAATGAATTGAATTGAATGTTTGCCTTGATTTGACTGACTGTTCAAAAGCTTCTCATAAAGCCACGGATGATATCTTCGTAATCAAACTAACATATTTCTTATAAAATTAAGCAAACACCACACCTGAAGTCGTGATTCAACCTAATCGAAAACTCGGTGAATTATGCAAGTACAAATGTATTATGTTCACTGTGTATTTCACAAACCATAACATAAAAGCGTGTTTCACTTATGTTTTCAACGTGTTTGTCATGAATCATAAGACTTAAAATAAGCTTGAGCTTCTTTTTTCAAAAGAAGTGCAGACTATGAATTTACATAACGATGCAATGACATGCGGAAAAAGAACTATTTTGTTACCTGCCAATTTAGTTGGTGATAACTTTACACTAATAGAAATTATCCGAGCGAATAAAATTCAAATTTGCGTACCAGGATATCTTATTGATACAATCTCATGCATTTGCAAGTAAAAACATTTGCCACATTGAAGACGAATGTGGTTATCATTATTAATCGGGATATGCATGAAATAAAATGCAATATTTATTTGAAATTTGCAAATAGCGTACTTTCGCCTACATCACCGTCCTAAAATAGAGTGTGTTATTATTACTTACTTCAGTCTGCACATTTTCATCTCTGCCCGGGAATTAATCAAAACATTTGACAAAACCAAAAAAAAATGGCTAAAAATTACATATTTTACGAAAAACGACAAAAATAAAGTGTTATATCAAGTTATAGAGAATTAATAAAGTATCATCACGCCTTGAATGCCAAGTCCAAAAACTAGGTTTTAATGAATATTGCCAAGTATATGTATATAATCAGTTCATTTCATAATAAAGCGTAACTCCCTGTTAATACATAACATGGAAAATTAGTTTCACGCATTTTTATATAAAGTATGTTAAAGAAAATGCGTAGAACACCTATATATAACATATTCGTAGAGACTATAATATATCCCGTAAGCAAATGTACATTAAATTTTGATCAAGAAAACACTTAGAAAATTAAAGTTCTTTTTTTTTCAGAAGAAACAGGCATGAATACAATTAGGACACCATTGTAACGCAACATTTTAATTTAATTCTTCGTAGACCCGACGGCTGACGAAAATATATTTTGAAAGAAGGGTAGCCTGAGGGAATATTAAAACTCAAACAGTTTTCCAACAAGACGCTGATATCTAGTGTCGAGATTTTGTTACGATGGAGAAAGACCTGCATGCATGCTGAAGACCAAATGTTATTGCTGTCAAAATAATTACGATATAAGACATTTAGAATATCTAAACACACGAATGAAATTTATATACTTTGTACGCGCCGATTCGACGTAAAAAATGGCTGTGCAAATGATACGCATTCTATAATTTCCCGTGTTTAAGAGTGACACTACGAGCAATTTACTGCAGATGGAATCTGTTTTTGTTTTGTTTTGTTTTTAAATTGAAAGCATAACTGATGAAAATGACGTGGTCGGCGACTTTTCGGTTGAAATGACGATTTTTTGTCTATTTCCTTGACGTTTTCACGCATGACGTCACACTGTACATGGTCGACGTTTTTGACGTTCTGACGGCAGGGTAAATGTTGTAAGGTGTCTATTAATATTTTTTCACCATATATTGGAAATTAAAATTTCAGGCACATTTATATACATAACGGGTCGAGCCCTTTGTAACAAAGGGCAGTCACTCTTTCAATAATTCAGTTTCATATCTAAGACTTATGCACAATCCAATGCATACTAAAAGCAATCAAACTATTTTAAGTGAATTTTACAATAATTATTTTCTGAAGTTCTATTTACATCTTCAAATGATTGTTTGTACATAGAGAACCACTCTGGACATTTACGATGGCCTAGACAGTCTATGCATTGACATTGGAAATTTCTTACTTTCCATATATTAAGTAAATCATAATTCAATAGTTTAGTATTAATTATACACACGTTTAGGGACAATGCGATTAAAAGTTATGTGTTGTTTGAATTATTGAACTGCCTGTAACATGTCCCCATCCACCTTGCGCAGTATACCTTCTTGTACAAGTCACTGTTGTTTTAGTAGTTTCAGAACTTTCCGAAACATATCAAAATTTACACATATAGAATTGGTTAAACAAATGATATCCTTATCTCAGGCAAGATTTTTGCCCATATTGATATATTGTTATAGACCATTGAAACAAAATATACGTATTTGAAAAATTGCATATAATAGGTAATTTTTAAAGTGGCCAATTTCTTGATAATTTTCCCACAGGGAACTATTGGAAACTGTTATATCAGATACAAGAGATATTGCCCATAAATCTGTTTGAATATTGTGAGTCATATTTAGCACCAGCTTGACTAACTAATATTATAATACGATACTTTGTTAACACTTGCAATGTAAGATAGGTAATCATTTCAATTGAAGTTCGGCGGGTATTTTATTATGCTAGTTGTAAAAACTGTTTTACTTTCAGAATATTCTCCTAGGACTAGGAGGGGCATTGACCACAGCTTACGTCATCTCTGACGTCATATGTGCAGCACCTGAACATCCGGTCAGGGCAAAGCTTTTCTGTACCTCATTATTCATGACAGGAATTTGTACAACTCTACAACCATTATTTGGGATACGGTATGTACATCTAGTTGATATCAAAAGGTTAGTAATAAGTATTGAGTGATCATTGAATGTCAGATATATGTCCATATACCCGGTCTATTTATGTAGGACTTGTAAACTGTAAAACAGTACACAAACAGACAATGGAATGCCACAAGAAAAGGCCACTTGAATGAGTAGCCGTTGGTTCAAATTTCCTAATTGCAGTAAGTTTAAAACTAGTCAGACATATGCACAAAGGCTACTTCTCGGAAAAGGCTATAGTGGTCTTTGTTGATAGATGCCTTTTTTAAAATCATTGCTGTTTCTACTATAGCTGAGTACTAGTATTGTATTTCGTTCTTCCTGTTGGTCTTTTTTCACGGGATGGACTATATTTGGAGGTAGGTTTGACTGCGTGCAGTCTGTTTGTATGCTGTAATTGTAAAAGTTTAAGACATATAGGTGCTTAATACAAGTGCATTGATTGAGCTGATACGGACAGACGGAAAGGACTTTTTATTTTGCAAAGAACTCCAAAGCGAGCTGTTGATGGCAGTACTGTTCTTTATACATTGTGTGTGACAGCATTTTCTCACCTATGAGATACATATTTCCGCGCATTTACCCATGTGAGATAAACTTATCTCACATCGCTTATCTCACATCGCTGCCGGACTATTTTTACGTTAATTGTAAGCAGACATAAAAATCGAAAAATGACTGTAAAATTGTTATTTTTCAAATAAACATAGGGTTGTTGGTATTCATTTTCTTAGATCATTTTTTATCCATCTATAGCAGTTTTGAAGTAAAATTCGAGAAAAAGTTGATTTTCATTTTTTCATCCCCTAACTGTATTTGCACTTATTCTTTCTTACTTGTGTGAAAATGCGATTTAAACGGTGAGAAAATAAATCTACCATGTCCATTGAGTTGTGGTTAAGGAAATCCCACCCTCGGGTTGAGATACGTCCAAAAAACTCGGCAGAGCCTCGTTTTTGGAAGTATCTCAACCCTCGGAAGGGATTTCCTTATCCACAACTCATGAACATGTTAGATTCACTTTATCCTTATTTATATTAATTTTTAAACAGACTGTCCATTTTCCAAGGGGTTTGTTCCACATTTCTGATCCCGCTGATGGCGATGAGAAGTGACAGTCGCTGGCAGTGCGACAACTTGCATAGAAAAGGTATTTACCATTTAGGCCACAGTAGCTTAAGTCTTTATTATATAGAGTTCTCCCCATTTCTTTTACCTGAAGACAAACAAGACAAGCCATCATAGTATAAATCAGTCTAAATACTAAAGAAGGGGCATGTACGTGCCCAATGCCTCGGTATGAACATGAAATTATAGAGGCTATTAACCTTAATTCACCTTGCAGGCAGAAAATTCTTCTTCTTTACATTTGCAAACGGTGCAGATTCGTGCAGTTCCATTATAATCCGCATTGTTTGCTGTGTCAGTGGACACGCATTCTGAACAATTGTAGTGTCCAGAATGAATGGCCAAGTACATTTTAGAAATTAAGCAGGATAAATGTTAATAAATATTCGCTCATACCGTTGCGGAGGGGGTTTGGTTGCTAAAATCAGTGCCTACATTAGTATACTTGTACCACTTTCTTTCCTGTTTTCTGAAAATAAGAATCACGCTTAGACCTGACACCATGTAGATTCCGAAAGAAGTAAAAATTTCATTTAAGATTATTCGCTTGCGAATTCTTTCAGAAATGCATTTCACTCAATAGGAAGAAACTTCGAGTTTGTTCTAAAATAAAGGATTACATATTTTATTGAATTTTCTGTAATTTGTATTTACCTGCTATATGTGCATGGATAACTAAAAAAGAGATAGTTGATTGCTGTCTCAAGTGTTTATCTTTAATTTCAGAGACCCCGAGTATTTATAACATCACACAAAGAAACAACATTTCTTTGACTGAAACAGACGCTGACGAAGAAATGTATTTCAAATTACGGGAGGTAGTTACCAATACATTTCATTACAGTAAATTTGAATCTATCCATGTTCTCAACATTGGTGAAAATCTTAATGTTAAAATATTCCATATCACACTAAAAATTATACTGTCTCTTCCTGACTGCTTAAACTGGATTGTTGTATAATCAAAACAGGCCTAAGATTAACTACACGCAGCCTCTTTGAACTAAGTTCCAAGCTTTATATTACGGAATAATAAAGTTGCAGAAGTTTCAAATTTATAATCTTACAACAATGTTTAGTTGGCCTCAATTTTTCCGTCAGAAAAGCTGCCTAGCTACATTGTTAGATTTATATCATGAAATATTGTGCCTGATTTCTGTCATGTCATGTGTTCGACTTGGCGGGGCGCGAAGTCGAAAACACAATCGGTTAAAGGCGAAACCACGACGTCTTGTTTTTCGTCGAGTTTTCGATTTGCCGGGTTTTAATTCCTCGATCATGTTTCCGCACTTTGTCGTGTTATCGACTTTTCTTGAAAAATACGTCGTGTTTTCACCCTTAGTTATGATTTCGCCTTACATCTGTCCAAGTAAAAAAATGTGAATACCCGACAAAATAGTAACTTCGTGTTGTCGAAAACACGACAAATGCATGTAATGTTTTCGCTTTTACATATACCATGTTTACGACAGATGACAAAATATCAGCCATCTTTTATTTCTATATTTACTTACAGATTATGGGTTGTCTCATTTATGCGTCCTTAATCGAAGTGATTGTCGGTTTAACCGGGTTAGTCGGAATCCTACTACGGTTCATAGGACCTTTAACAATTTCCGTTGTTGTTTCTTTAATTGGTTTATCACTGTATAAAGTGCCTATGATATACATCCGGACACATTGGGGGATGTCAGCAGTGTAAGTCTATATGTTCTTTGTAAAGTCATTATTCCTTCTCATGAAAAGTGTTCCTTTTGCATGATTATTGATTTAACATAATCTGGCAAGCTAGCCTGGCGACAGTACCGCGAAGCAATTAATTTGATTTTTGCTCGAAATAAAACTTAACGACCGCATGTGCCATCTTTCTTAACCCAGTTTGTCTCTTATAGCTATTAGTTCAAAAGCTCTTACAAGGTGGATTTTTGGAAGGTGATTATTTACAATAACGGCATTGTCCAGAGTCATGTAGCATTTTACCTAAATACAGTTTACAATCATTCATACGCAATGCACATAGTTCTATGAGATTCAAATAAATCTTACAAACTTAGATAAATAAAGCCCACACGAGATTTAAGTATATCTACAGAACCTGTCTTTATAAAACATTGATGTAATTCAATCTAATATCGTTCAGCTGCAATTACAATATTTAAAATATGCCGAATGCGCAAGAATTCATTCTACGCACTACTTTCACAGGAATGTTCTACCATCGTAAGCGGAAATAACAGTTTCCTTCAGTTTAACATACTCTTTCAGCAGTTACTTTCCGTCTACAAAGTCAAGTTAAAATTGTTCATAATCTTTCCGGTAAAAACGTACCCGATTGTAGACAATTTTTTGAAACTTGCCAGTATAATACATTGAACGATACAATTGATTAGAACTCAATATTAAAAGACGGTTTAAGATGTTCACCCCTTCTAAATCTTACTAATATTTCGTTAGCTAAGAATAATCGCTTTCCATCAGCAGTTTAAATACTTCGATTTCATTTAAAAACAATGAATCAAGAGTAAAACAATCATACATTGACTCAATAGCATTGGCTGCGTCCAATCTGATTTTACACTAACAAAACAATCAATGTTATAAAGAAACATCTAAAACTTTTTAAATTCTAGGTGTATATTGCTGACAATATTGTTCATGTTGTACATGGATCGAATCGGCTTTCCATGTCCAAAATTTTGTGCAAGAATGAAGCGAAAAGGAAACAAGGTGCCAGTGTTTCAAATGTTTCCGGTGAGTAGTAGTGCTCATGTAGGTTCATTGTTTGTAATATTACATATGGATAATCTAAGAAATATTACCAATGACTAAGAATACTAGTAAGTGTTTCTATAGATTTCCTGTTTCAGATGTTATCATAGTGACAATAATTCTGTGTGCATATGTTCACTGTTTCAAATCTTGTAAGCGTTTGTAACGACTCCACATTTCAAATGTTAAAAGTGACTTTCAAGGAATGCAATTTATTAAATTATGACCGACTGGGCTCGATTTTTTATTCACTTTTTCCCGCTAACATTTTAAAATGTATTCGGAAATTTTCAGATATTGCTCAGTATTTTGGTCACGTGGTTACTATGTGGAATACTAACAGCAGCGAGTGTGTTCCCTGATGACCCCGAGCTTCTGTCTTACCGGGCCAGAACTGATATTAGGACGGGGCTTATACATGCTACTCCGTGGTTCTACATCCCTTATCCAGGTTCTTATATACCAGATTGAAATAGCTACATGCTAATATACAGGGCCGCTCTCGGGCTTCTGTGGAACTGAAAACAAAATGAAAACAAAGGGATTATGACGGGGATTATACATGCTACTCCGTGGTTCTACATTTACACTATATGGGTATTCTCAAATACATACTGTATACGTATTTTATGACACTTTTTTGTCTGTTTCTCGTAACGATGAGATGAATTCGGAGATGACTTTGTTACAACACAAAGGTTACCAGTCCTTTAATCATAAGTGTGGGGAGAGTGAGGGCGTGGGTGTGGGTGTGGGTGTGTGTTGGGGGGAGGAGAGTACATATACAACGTGAGGGCGCGTGATGTGAAGTTAAATAATGTCTATCTCTGTTTTTTCCTGTCCATTTACATTCTTTGTACAGTAATACGTGTAGTACATGTACTTAGAGATTGCATACATCCACTAGAGTAAGATACGATGGAACACCTTGTTTCGTTCAGTGATTTTTAAAGTAACGAACCCCAATTAAACTTTAAACCGCTAAACCTTTTTCCCGAAGGTTCAAAAGCATGTACACATGAATTTCCGAATATTTCTCGCTGAAAAATCTTTTTTTTTAACAAAATGTTGACATAAATTATTTCAGGACAATTCGGATCACCACTGTTTAATACAACAATATTCGTTGGCTTCGTGTCTGCTGTGATTTCATCAATTCTGGAATCAATTGGAGATTACTACGCAACAGCTTATGTATCAAGAGTACCGCCCCCACCACAGCATGCTGTGAACCGGGGCATTCTGCTGGAAGGACTCGGAAGCGTTCTTTCAGGGGCTTTAGGGGCTGGTCATGCAACGACGTCATCTACACCACATGTCTCATTGATAGGTATCAGTAAGGTAAAGACAAAGCAAAAACAAGAGCTGTCCCTCACAAGTGACGAATGCCCCCGAAAGAGGTGCCTCACAGTCTGTGTCCTCTCCATGTGCTCAATAAATGTGCTATGTAATTTTAAAATCCTTCCTTCCATGCATGACAGAGTAACCATGCATACAGTATTCCATTACTTTAAACACTAAGTGTGACCTTGACCTTTGAGCTAGGGACAAGGGTCTTGCACGCAACACATCCGCTTGATGTGCTAGACATTTGTGCCAAGTTATTTTAAAATCCTTCAAAGCATGATAAAGTTATAGTCCGGACACAAATGTATGCATATATACAGGATTCCATTACCTATAAACTCTAAGTGTGACATTGACCTTTGTGGTAGGGATGTGGGTCTTGCACGCGACACGTCGTCTTGATGTGCTAGACATTTGTGCCAAGTTATTTTAAAATCCTTCAATGCATGACAGAGTTACAGTCCGGACACGAATGTGTGCATATATGCATATATAGAGGAATCCATTACCTTCAAACTCTAAGTATGACCTTGACCTTTGAGCTAGGGACGTGGGTCTTGCACGCGACACGTCGTCTTGATGTGCTTGACATGTGTGCCAAGTTATTTTAAAATCCTTCAATGCATGACAGAGTTACAGTCCGGACACGAATTTGTAAGTGGGGACGCACAGACGGACGGACAGACAGACGGACGGTGCGATTTTGATATGCCACCCTTCGGGTGCATAAAAAGAACTAATTATTCTTGTGTTCGCTTCAGTACAATTATAGGCCAGTAAAGCAGACCGCATGCACGCGTGTATTGCCATTACCGGTTTCGTAAACGTTTCGGCGTATTTCATCACGACTTTGCGCCTTTTAACGTGTAGCTGTAACCGATTGTGAATAATTCGTAAGTGATATACGACCGGCATCATGCTGGATATAAATGGCCTATATACGATGTTAGGCGAATAGGTACATTGTAATTACGTTAGTGACCTCGTTCTATAAAAAAGTCCTTTCAAGAAGCAAGTTGCTCCCTTTAGACCACTATTATAATCATGCTTATTATGTACATTAAACATGAAAAGGGTTTCCATTCAGAAGGTTGCAAATGTCAACCAGACGTTGTATTCAGAGGCTTTTTGGGCGATTTCTTATAATTTTGAACTTGAATTATCATTATTTTGTCAAAAGTCAATAATCAATTGTCAAATATAATTTATCATAATTAATAACATCATTATCGTTAAAAGCAATATTAATTGATTATCTAATAAATTTTCAACATGTTGCAATGCGCACTTCCCTTTCTAAATTATATTCCTAAATAATAATTTGATTTAAAACCGTAAGATATGACTAAAGATGCTACTGAATTAAGTATGGCTACAGGTTATGAAAGAACTACACATTTGCGCCTTTGCTCGGTAAGTCTGACGCTATGCACTACTCGTGTGGAAATATGTCATTATATGTATATATTCTTGATTTTTTCAGATTGCCAGTAGAACATGCATGATATCAACAGGTGTACTGTGTATCGTTCTCTCACTGGTCGGTAAGTTTGGTGCAGTTTTGTCCACAATGCCCGATCCGGCGATAGGCGGGGCTATGTTTATCACATTTGGATTACTTGGAGCTATAGGAATATTCACGTTGCGATCGGTAGACTTGACGTCATCACGAAATTTGGCGATATTTGGATTATCACTTTATTTTGGTATTGTGATACCAGAGTGGGTAGAGCGCTACCCAGAAGCTGTAAATACTGGTAATTATCAAGTAAACAATATGTTTAAGCTTATTTTACTTCACTTACAACTTCCACCATCCTCATATTGGCACAATAAACAGACGTGTGTTGAATTTCTAAAGTGGATTTTTGTAAGTCAACAGTTTACATTTCAATTGCATAACTACACAAGTGCCTTCTTCGTCTCGTTCACGTCTCACTTCACCCCGAGTCACAGTACGAAGTCGACCTATGGTCCTCTATTCTGTTAAACAACTTTTTCCTTATATTCTAAAGTCAGGCTTGACTGAAAATGACAAAGTCAATCAAGTTTTGTATGTTTTTTTTTCAGGTAGCACCACCTCAGATGGCATCATCAAAGGTATTTTGGGAACACCAATGTTTTTAGGAGGTCTCGCGGCCGCTATTTTGGACAACACTGTCAGAGGTAGGCATATGACTTTATGAAAATAAAAAAAGGTACAAGTCTATTACATGGAAAATATGATTGTGCGCTGTCTCTTTCCCATACCGCGTGGCGTTATGAAACGATTATGTACCTACAACACGAAACAGAATGTGGATGGACGATCTACTGCTCCTGTCTGTATCAACTTAACCTCCTGCAAGAAATTAAATCTTTTCGTTAGAGATGCCTCAATTGTCATATTTTTTCACGAAAAGAGAACCCAGATCGAGGTCTGACTTGTTGCGCAACGTTGGTTTTAAAATGGCAAACAGACCAAAATTTCAAAATTTGGTTTTGGTCATACAATTTGATTTCAAACTATTTCAGTTTATCGAAATTTGAGGTGACAGCAGGCTTTGTTTTACAAATAATCTCGCATGACTCCAACGATGTATGTTATCATTTACGTGGTATCTCGGCGTCAACCCGAGCGTCATTTTTTTGTAACCAAACGAAATCCTCTTGATAAAACGCAAATTACAAATATATCCCAAACGAAATGAATGTTTTACACTTACAAAAATAATAAAGTTTTGTGGGGCATTATTTTCAGGAACACTGCATGAACGAGGATTCACAAGCAGAAATCACGAGCTGGGTGACACGTTCTATACCGTGTCAGAAAACGAGACTTACGACCTTAATTTCCTGAGAAAAGCCATAGAAACATTTCCATGCCTCCAAAAGCTTCCGTTTATCCAGTCTGGTGAAATGAAATGAATCATCTAGATGTATTTTACTGCTGTTAACCATTTAACCGGATAATGAAACCCGACTCTGGAACATTTCTAAAACGGACTTGTTCAAAGGTCAAAATGTTCTATTGGCTATACCGAATATCGACATTATAGTTATATAATATATAGCAATAGCTCATTTTGGAATTGTCAAGTTCTGTTGTGCATGGGCTATTATAATAAAGCCATCACTCATTTTTATAGGTATATAACCTATAAGGAACGTCAAAATATATGTTGGTTGTAGTCTGTAGTTGTTTGGACAGAGGATGAAAGTTGTTACAGTAGTATATAGGGCGTCATTGTCTTAGACCTCAATGCGGGACTTAATGACACCTTAACATATTAACCTTTGGACAGTATCATTAGTTGTTAAATGGAAGTCGCATGAGTCACTGTCTGAATAGTGGATTATGACCCGACTGCCGCATGTTTTACGAGCCTATTATTATGTGCACTGGTCGTCAAGGACTCAAGGCAGTCATTTGCTGTCAGGAAAGCAAGAGTGAAACAATAACGTTTGTGCATAGGGCTTTAACAAGAGTATCGTCAGTGTGGTAGATTAACGATACCAGGGTATTTTATTTATATTGCAAATTCATCCAGCTATATATGTGATTGAAGCAAAGCCTGTATTAAACTTTAAATTTCCTCTGTAGCGTGTTCGACCAGGGTCCGTATATTACAGGGTTATGAAACGGCCAATTACGGGAAATAAGATGTCCCGGGTCACGTGACCTATTGGCCGTCACTTCCGCTTCCTCGTATTAGCGAAAAAATCTAACGTGAATTCGTAGGAACAAAATCTTTATAATATTGTATTATTTGTACGAGTTTTTACATCGTTGTGATACTGAAATATGAGGTAAGTGTCGTTTTTAAAATTTTCATCTTTATTTATTGTTTTTTTGTGACCGAATGGTCATAATAAGCTGTTAAAAATGGAGCATTTTTGTGGAGAATTTGAAGGGGGTGACGCCATTGTTAAAAATCATTGAAGATGGGTATGTTCTGTAAATGTAAACTTGTTGCGGTTTGAGTACTTTCCTAATTTATCAGATGTTTTGGATAGTTTAAAGTTTGATTTGATGTGTTTAAAAAAAATAATGGAGTTTATTTTTTGGAAAAAACCTTTTCTGAGCGATTGAAATTGGTGTTGTTTACAAAATGTCCAAAATGAGGCTTATTTAGGTGACGATGATCTTTTTACACGTGAAATTTGTTTGCACACATTCTCATTGATCGTAACGATATATTCAAAATGTTGATTGCTTTCAAAAGTATAGAAGTTGACTTGATGTGCAAACTTACACATTCAGCGTGAGACTGCATAGTTATTTTAATATCAATGTTTTAAAATAGCATAAAATAGCATATTGACAAATTTTTCAAAATGGCGGTATATTTAGGTGACGATGATACCTTTTGTTTGCCATATGGAACAAAGTGTACCATCGCTAAACGCTAGCTGATGCAGTAACAGCCTCTAGAAAATCGATAATCCAATACTGTCTACATCAATATTGATCGTTGCCGATCGGAAGTTTCCGTATCACGATAAGTCATAAATCAGTTAGTCAGCAAAAATCGATAATGTGGGACAGTTACATTCTTCACAATCATTGTACCGATAAATGATATTGACTTTCTGAGATTGCGCTGACTAACTGATTTAAAGAATATTAAAAAGAAAATGAAGAGGGGCAATGTGATAATAAATGACCTAAGAAATCATTATTGTGTAAATTACTTTTTTATTTCATAAATCATTTAATCAACAATGAACTTTAAAATTATGTTTTCGTTAAGTTACATAAATAGTATAAGATAGTTTGACACCTTAATTAGTTAGTTAATATATAAAGAGATGAAATGAAAGTCTTAGATTAAATGTTTTTTTATTAACACAAGACTGTTGTTTTGTCATTGTTCATAGTTTAAAACCGAAGCACGTATATTGGTCAAAACGTGGTAATAAATTATCGAACAAGAGGGGTTTATTACCCCCTAATAATCAACATCCGGATTAAACCAATTTATGGCGCAATAAAAACAGTGTGTTAACATTGATGATGAAAATTTATAGATTCCATATATATTTTAACATAACAAAGCAAAATGTTATTTTGTCAAATTGAAAATGCAATCTTGAAATCCGAGTATAATTAAATATTATGGAAAGTAAAATTTTATAAAAATATTATCGACACTCGCTGAATTTAAAGATAATTTTACACTGAATTTATCTCAAATTAAAGCTAAACATGAAAATATTTTTCAAAGACATAAGTACAAATTTCTCTCTTTCTCTCTTTCTCTCTTTCTCTCTTTCTCTCTCTCTCCAAATGTGTTCATTTCATAATTCATGATATAAAAAAAATAGTTTCGACAGTCGCTGTATTTAAAGATAATTTTACACTGAATTTATCTCAAAATTAAAGACATAAGTACAAAAATCTCTCTCTCACGACTTTAATAACCAGAAAAGGTTGGGACCATTGTGTCACACTTTTTGCAATTAACAACAATATTCACACTTTTTTGACAAGTGGAGGATACAATTGATAGAAGCCATAACTTATAAAAACACGTGCAGGTGACATGTCCCATCTTTGGGCCTTTAAGATGTCAAAATGCAAATACACCTCTAAAGAAGCCAGTTTAATATATACATTTAACTGTGACAATTGAAAAAAAAACCCCATCAAAGTACACAATAAGCAGAAAAAAGGTGGCACTTCTACCATATTTATTTTATTAAATTGAGACAAACAATTTAAAAATCTATATTGACGGTCCCTAAGTTAATCAATATTTAACAGCCTAGCTTTTATTATGATTTCCGTATGCCAGTCGATGATTTCCGTGAAAACCACGGGGACACCCGATCCGTCAGACTTTACATGTTAACAGTTTATAAATCATTCAATGGGTAGGTGAAATCGGAAACTATGTAATAAAATTTTTGCACCATTTGATTCCTTATATATTTCACTTGCCGATGCTACAAACGCATAAGCGATCATTTAAATGGTTTTCTCTATATAAGACGAAATGTTTCAACAAATCACTGAAAAAATTAAGCAATTTAAGACCCCCATAAGCATTACATAGGGAAAACGGGGTGATAAATTTTAAACCAAAATGGGTAGGTGAAATACTTAATTAATATTTTTGAAATTTATATCACCATTTAGATAAAAGAATTTGCCAACTTTTGTCATCAACGCATAAGCGTAATATAAATCCGTTTAAAAGTTATGACGGTTAAACCGATTTTATCCTTCTTTGTTTAATGTGAAAAATGTACCGATACATCGATTATTGGAAAAATTGAAAGTTCCATATGACATATTCACGAAGAACGTCTGCGATCTTTTTAAATAAAACAACTGCTTTGAAAAGGAAATAAGTCAAAATTCGAGTTATCATAACCATTTAGTATGAATTTGCATAAATACTGGAGTATCAGCGGTTAAATACTTGCATTTTTTATGTATTTTTACTTTCACTTTCCATATAAAATGTACTATAAGCAATTTTGTCAGTCCCACATTTCACAGTTTTCTTCCATGTTACATGCATGTACATTGTATATAAATACGTATTTGTGAACATTTCATATCTATACATTATCGCAACTCTCTTTCTAAAATCAATTACTTTTTTCCAGATCCTGGTTTTGATGATTTCATGAGGAGTGTTTTCATTGACAAACGCGAAGATGCTTATGAACAGATGGAAGAATTGATGGACAGTGATGGTTGCATGGCAAATGAATTTTTTGTGATCTTGGACAAACCTCACAAGTACTCCGAGAACGATGACTTGGATGAATTTGTTTTGAATGAAAGAGTTAGACAATTAAGTATTCTAAAGCAAGAACATGATTGATAGGAAACATTAAATTCTTTGTACATTGTTGATTCTCTATTACTACATGTATTAGTGTATACACGTGCATTTGATTTTAATGAGACATAAAAGATTCATGAAAAGATAATAAATTATCTTAAACCTACTACGTCTATATTTTCATTTTATCATATTTTGGTTGTAAAAGAAACACAGTTGTCCTTGTGTGCACACTGGTCATTCAGCCTTTGAAACCGGTGCAGATCATGATCAGTCTGCAGGTATTTAGTTGATAGAGTCTTATGGAGCACCCTTTGAATATGCAATATTATTGTCAAAATTGAAGGGAGAAGCCCAAGCAAGGTTAGGATAAGAATTTAAGGTTATGTTAACAGAGGTAAAATTAGTTTGATTATGACTCAGATTTTAAGCACCATACACAAAGACAAAGATATTGGCCCTCATGTGTCCCCGTATTCCAGAAATTGAGGCATAGCCTTTAACACATTTATCACAAGCATAAACACTTTTTTTTGTCCTTTTTTCAGAGGCTGAATATTCTCTGATTTTTTTCTTTTGTCGACTGAAAGTCATCATCACTGAAAGTTCACTTTCATCATGGGTATAATCCCCAAGCAACAAATCAAGATCTAAGTCCTCATCCCAGTTAAAAAAGTCGCTCTTACTATATGCCATTCTAAACTTGCAATGTCCGTAGACAGAAATGAAAGAAAAAACTAGAGAAACTTGTTATAGCTCCTTTGATATCCACAGTTTGGAAACGTGGCATTAATTAATTAAATAATTGTTCTGTTTACCCTTTAGATCTCTTAAAACTAGTGTTATTACACAAATACCGACCAAACAGATAATTATATATTATTAACGGGTTTGTTTATAGCGCAATTAATGTTTTAGAGGTCAGAAAACAACATTTGTTTTATTCACAAGACCCTAGATCATAAATAGGAAAGAAATTAATAAATAAAAAAAACAAATTAAATAAAATACAACGGAAAAGTTTTCACACGTATTTCGGAGAAGCTTGGACGGGAGGGGGTAACCGGCAAAGAAGAAAAGAAATTATAAAGAGATTTACATGTCCCTTTCAATATATTAAAAATAATATATTAAAAAGTATTCATTTTATTAACCCTTTAACTTTGAAAATATAATGGAAAAGAAGAGGAAAAGTGTTATAAAAACAAAGCATTTTTTTTTCAGCATAAAAATACAGTTTTCATCGCGTCAGTTTGCGTCTAACTCGTTTTTTCATAGTGAATTTTATATATTATGATTTTGATATTTATATTGCTAGAATCAGAATTTTATTGCCGAAAATTATGTGAAAATCATATCAAAATCGAAGAAAAAATGTCTTTACAGTAACGACATTAGTATCAGTAGGGTACAATATTTCACGCATAAACACGCTTCCGCTCGATAAAGCCGTCGCATTCATAAATACAGGTAAACCGGCTCGGAAAAAATCGATAGCACATCATATTATATAATACCGCTACCAAAATGCTCGCTTTCCGATTGGTTAATCGATCCGTGTACATATTTGATCGATACGGCTCCATTTTAAGATTATTGAAAATGCATATTCTTGTGAAATCGCGCAATAATCTTAAATTGCGGTATTATATAATCGTTATACAGGTTTTTGCCGTGTACATCTGGACATGTACCCTGTTGGTATTGTATGTCACCCTCGCCTTATGGCTCGGGCGACATACAATACAAAAAGGGTACATGTCCAGATGTACACGGCAAAAACCTGTATAACTAATAATAGCTAATTCACCATTATAAGTGGAGTTTCATAACCCTGTAATATACGGACCCTGGTTCGACATATGGCTTCAAGATTTACTTTACAATTTATTGTCCTGTTAAACAACCAAATAGAAGCAATACATACCATAAGAAAAACTGTAAAAACACACACCAACTATCAACATGAAGACAAACGTCTTCTCTCTCCAAGACTATAGACTGAGTTGTGTTAACACACGTATCGTATATTAGTCTTTATCGTTGGTACCAGATTCCCATAATCGGTGCGGCCGGTGCGGCCATGGCCGCATCACCTTTTCAGCCAAATTAGGTGGAAATTGTCATTTTCCTGAAAAGTTAAAATCTTAAGTTTAGGTAAATTATTGCCCTCGCGTTGGCATTCAGCCGAATCTCAAGCCGCCTTGGGCAATCTTCAGTGACCTGCCACACGCATGACCGCGTTTTATGGCCCATCCAGTAGACAACTAACTGCTGTAAAACGGTCTATATTGGTAGGGTCAATTATATTTGAAAGACTTTAATATCAGAAAAAAACTTAATAAATTTCATTTCAGATTTTGAAATTATTATTTCATAGATCTATGCATATTTTCATGAACAAATAGGTCCGAGATATTTCTAAATAATTTATTCTTTTTCGTGATGTTAGTGTTTATTTCTTTTAATTTGAAATCAATCTTAATGAAACACGAGCGATTACAAAATGAAATTAAAAATAAATGAATAAAGGATGAAAGGAAGAATGAGTGAAATCATGAATGAAAGAACGAACTAACGGACGAACGAATGGACAGACGGACGAACGATGAATGAATGAATGATGAACGAACGAACGAACGAACGAACGAACGAGCGAAAGATGCATGAATGAAAGAAGAAATGGATGTAAATGATTATATTAACAATTTAAAATTGTTGCATGAACAAATACTATAACTATGTGACACGCGGTACCTAGGGTCTGCCAAAATGTGTAAAATTCGCGGTCACACTGGAACTGTGCATTACCTAGGCATAAATTGACAAGGGTATGGCTTCATTTGGATTTTGCTGTAAAATGTAATGACACGTGCGGCATGCGATTCCTACGGTCGGCCAAATGTGCGAAATTCATGGTCATACTGGAACTGTGCCCTTAATTGGCATTAATTGACACGTGTCTTATATTTCTGACCACCGATTTTTTCATCAGTGCTTTTTTGAAAAGTAACAATAGCTATATAGATAATTATATTCATCGCGTAGTTCTACGGTTTTGGTCTGACATGGGTCCCAACGACACCTCAGCCAAAGACATGTATATTTTCTATGCGTACGTTTAGCCAAACAAAACCACTTCAGAGGTCATTCCAAGCCTCGTGGTTCGGAGCCCACTCATAGTTTCACTACGACGAGTCTTGTGATTTGGCGTTCTGTCATGTCTGCGGGACGGCAAGCTATTAACGTTAACGTTGGACAAGGCATTCCTCGTAACGCGATACTCGAACTGAAAGGACGTAATCAAGTTACAACTCCACTAAAGCGTCCCAAACTGTCCGTGTGCCATCGTGGGGCTACAGAAAGAGTGGTCACTCTACCCAAAGTTATATGATGTATCTATTTTTGTTACATTTTGTACTCATTTTATACTTTCATTTGATGCTTAAACGAAATCGCTTTTATATAAATATCCCACTAGAGTATGCATGAAAATACTGCTCTAAAATGTAGCCATTTGAGTCTAAAATATACTCTTAAACGATCCTACGCGCATCTTCAAATAAACATTTTCCAGGGGGAGCATACCCCCGGAAACCCCCTTAGAACCTCCCATTCTATATATACTTTGGCGCACCACACTTAAAATGTCGACGACGGGCCTGCATATGACCAACGCCCCCAGAAGAGGTTAGCTATTTTAGGTTTCGGAGGATAGTGCAAGATACAAAAAGCGTCCCAATTCCGGAGACACCCCTGGTTCTTACACATGCCAGGTGTATTTCATACATGGGACCTCGGTTTTAATCTCATCCGAAAGACTGTAAGTAATTTTAGTTGGTCAGCCCCGGGAATCGAACTTGCTACCCTGAGATTTCAAGTCTCGTTCTCTACCTATTCAGCTAACCGGGCTGACTGAATCATGCAGAACATAAAGTGGAGGGAACATTCCAAGCCACCTGAATGGTCAAAAATAAATAAAGGAAGTTAGCATCTTTTCAACAAAACAACCAAAAGCCAGATTTAGCTACCTTGGTTACAGTTAAGCATATTAAAAGCCTGTATGTCCGCTGGTTGCAATAACTTGACTAAACATTTACATGTACATTTACATTCCCAGTCATGTTCTGTAAATGATAAGCTCATGTATTATCTCTACTGATATACAGACAGTAGATTAAAATTATCATTAAATCTAGTTCGTCCGTAAGAATATGTAAGACAACGAACAGGTCTACACTTTATCATGTATTTCATTTTAGCAGAAAGATAACATAATATCACATTCATGTGCATGCTGTATCTTACACTGTTTTTCAGACGTTCTCTATTGACTTGTACTCAATATAAATATTCTTGAAGCAATACATCTGGAAAAGGTTATAATTCCTCTGTAGACAGTAACTTAAGGAAACTCAATGGCTGTAATGATGCAAACTTTAAAAACAACACAAATGTCTAATGTGTATTCAATCTTTCACCAATCTGGTACTTGTTTACAGTAAACAAACTAAATGGATCATTCTTTCTTCTTTTCACTAACGTCGTACAAATCGTTTCTCCTCTGAACCGTGATAGGTATTTGTCCACGAACTTCATCTACAATTCCTAGGTCTATATCTGTGTACACGATGTTTTCCTCATGACCTGTTGTTGCAATCACTTCTCCCCAGGGACTCACAGCGGTGCTGTGACCCCAGGCAACATAGGAGGCATTTTCATCGCGTGCAGGCGACACTGTTGCAACGTACAGCTGGTTATCTAATGCACGTGCTCGCGTAAGAAGTTCCCAATGTAAGGGTCCTGTAGTCATATTAAAAGCACCTGGGTATATCAGAACTTTGCACCCATTTCTTGCATAGACCTGTGCCATTTCTGCAAACCTTATGTCATAGCATATTCCAATTCCTATTCGACATAAGGGAGTGTCGAATATGTTCAAGCTGTTCCCAGGGCTAAGTGTCTCCGATTCCTGAAATCTTATTTTCCCAGGCACGTCGATATCGAACAAATGAACTTTTCTGTGTTTTGCGATCATGTCACCATTGGGGTTATATACTGTGCAGGTGTTGTAAAGTTTTCCATTGTCCTCTTCCGGGATAGAGCCACCTACGATGAAAATATTGTTCTCCTTTGCAGCACGGACGAGTGTCTCTGTTGATGGCCCCGGTATGGGTTCCGCATATTCCGGAAAATAGCTTGTCCCGTAAGGGGAATTGAAACACTCCGGTAATGCAACAATATTTGCTCCTTTAGAGGCAGCTTCTTTGATCATTCGAGCCGCACGTGCAAGGTTATCCGACTTAGAAGCAGTGACAGCCAGCTGAACTAACGCAAGGCGAAATGACCCAGCCATGCTTCGTACCAATTTTCAACCCTGAAAATGAAAGTAGTGTCATTTCTTTCTGGACTTCAGAAGCCTTCTTCGGTGAATTGCTAGTAGCAACACTTAAAAGCTTACGCAGGCGCTAGTGTAAGATTTCGTCAAGTTGGTGTAAAATGCAACGAAGTCCGTAAGATTATTTTTCTAAGATAACTGGAATAAGTTTATTCTAACAAGTACCGGCCAGACTTAGGGCTATCGTAGTGGTTCGATAACGGAGATTCATGTTTATTAGTCGATGAAAAATGCTTATTCATTTGTGTATATTTCTTTGGTTATTGATATTCATGGCTAACAGATTACCACAAATACTATATTCACAGTAAAACCATAGTTAAAATTATATAAATAGTATATATGAATAGTCATACAATTCGAAATCTTTGCTGAGAGAATACCTTTAATAACTTAGTATAGTGATATCTACGAGCCACATTAATTAATAAGTATCGGTTAACAATTAAGCTGGTGGACTAAATTGCGATAGCATCCGTTGTAACAGGACATATGATGTGAAAACAGATCAATTTAAAGCAATCTGTTAAGTAGGATCAGGGCTTAGGTCGAAAGGCTGGGTTATTAAAACTATGCATCAATGACTTTAATCAGTGTATCTCGAACAGTGAATAATATGATATACTTGTTCGTTCTGTTTATAATACGTTACTCGCATAATTTATCAATAATGATTATAGTAATGTTAGTGATAACAATAATAATCAAGATAAACATATTTTCTCTATAACTGTATCGCATGACATCTGTACGACATACCAAGATGTTAGTCTGGTATCCCCTTTCCTACTCGTACGATTCACTAGACACTGGCCGCTTACATACATTTGATGCCCCAAAGGTTAGCATATTAAAATTGCATCATCCGTCTGTCTGACCGTCTTTCAATCCGTGTGTCCGTCTCAAGTCGTTTAATAGGCACCTATTTGGTGTCCGGGTTGAAACTTTGTCATGCATGAAGGCATTTTCAAATCATATGGCACAAATTTTCATCTCAACAAGACCCGCCTTGCTACCTCGAAGGTTAGTGTCACCCTTATAGATTAAATGCCATGGAATCCTGTATACTTATATTATGCAAACATTCATATCCGGACTGTAAATTTGCCTTCCATTGAAGGATTTTAAAATTACTTTGTACAAATGTTAAGCACATCAAGACGATGTGCCGTGTGATAGACCCATGATCTTGCGCCAAATGGTCGAGGTCAAACTTTTGAGTTTGAAGGTCAGGGAATCCTGCATCCATGGTAACTCTGTCATACATGAAAGAATTTTAAAATTACATGACACAGATGTTGAGCACATTGAGACGATGTATGCGCAAATCCTGGATTCTTACTCACCTTCAAGATCACACTTAGAGGTCAGATGTTTTAGAATCCTATATCTAGTACAAAGTCATGTTCATGTCCAAATTGTTAGATCTACTCTGTAATACAGTGAAGAATTTTAAATGAAAAGACACACATGTTCAGTCAATGGAGATAAAGTGACATGTGCCTGTACTGAACCCACGCTGTAAGATATTACTCTGGGGGTATTTGTAACTTGCGATGGACAGCTCTTGTTTTTTTTTGAAGTGACGCTATGAGCTGATGACGTTATTTGAAGTTTTGAAATGACGTTGTTTTACTATTGTCTATTTCTAAGCGTCAATTACATTTGAAAAGATGAGGTTTATTTTCAGTGGACCGATTGGAGACTTCAAGTAGGCCTAGTTTGCAAAACATTTAATAAAACAAGCACGCTTATCAAGCTTACCTTTCAATACTATTTCTAACGCAGTACCGATGTGACGTCGTTTCTGATTGGTGACGTCGTTTAAATTTGCGACTATTAAATAACGTATATATAGTCGCAAAAATCGAACGGCGTTTTAATTATCGCATTTAGACACATTGTGCGTTAGAAAAGGGATAACTATTTAGTGATTTTGATATTTGCGACCGTATATACGGTTTTAATGGTCGCAAACAGTTTTAACGGCTCCGGCTAACGCCGTCGCCGTTAGAAATATTTGCGACCATTCATAACCGTATATACAGTCGCAAATATCAAAATTATAAAACAGTTATTCCTATAATTATAAAAGGTGAATGAATGCAAAGCGTTATTTTCTGCGCGAACGCCCATTAACGTCATAAGGTGTAATATGAAGTCATGCTTACAAGCAGCATATCGGTTCCCGCGTTGCTAATGGTTTAATATAACATAAGTTTTCTGCTCTCAGTATATAGAGAGAAACTCGCAGGTCATATTAGAATAAACGATGAACTTCGCTGGGACGGATGTTATTTCATAATTAAACTTTCCACGATATTAGAATCTACTAGAAAATCTAAGTAGATCTAGACTGTCTATACCTAAAGCAAAACCTATTTCGAAAATTGCATCAGATGTGTCTCATATTTAACACTGGACATTTTAAACTCACCTTTCTGTCATTATACATAATTCAAGTTCTAAACAACTTAAATAAAAATAAGTCTAGAATATTGAGAACTCTACAATAGCTACCAAAATAGGCTATTGAAGACGTCCAAAGTCCATAAAATGGCGACTGCAACTGGGAGAGTAGACGAATTTGTCAAAGATTACTTACTCTATAGAGGATTATCGACTACCCTTAAAACACTTGATATCGAACTTCGCAATGAAAAGGAAAAAGGCTTTAGGGTAACCTCATTTGCCATTGCTTTGTTTAGAAATAACGTCCATTATTTCTTAATTGCTGCAAAAGCTGCATAGTACTCGGATGTGCGCATCAAGTTAATAATTGGTTTACAAAGATAAAGAAGCCTTATTTAACGTCGCATATAATCAACAGACAACATTAGCTATAAAGCTATTGTGCAACAAACAGGGTAAACAGTGACAAGTACTTTCCTTTTCCCAGAAGCAGGAAGCTTCTCCTTATCTTCATGGCATTACTGTATACTAGTCCAAATAATTGTACTCAACGGGTGAATATCGTTATAATTTTTGCTAGGCGCTATCCAGTAAAAGCGCAGATAACTATAAAATGTCCGTATGTAAAATGGGTCTGCGTTTGAAGTCTTATTATTGAGACTATACTGTATACATGTCAATGATGAGCTTCATAGTAAGTCACAGCCTCATGAACATTACTAATAAGTAGTAACTATCTCAAGATGCTACATTTTGTTTTTACCTAGCATTAAGGTAAAACATACAGAAGCAGGCACAGCGAGCATACAGGAAATATGCAAGACTTAGGGCACCATATGTCTCCCATATGTTAGATAAGTTAGGTTGGCGTTCCCTGGAAAATATAGGAGATCTGATGCCAGACTCCTAATGTTTTACAAGATTGTGCATGGACTGGTTGCAGTGCCCGTACCCGCTTATGTTCAGCCCTCCCTCCGTCTCACCCGACACTCACACCCTCTTTCTTTCAGGCAGATCCTCACTCCATGTAACTATTACAAATATTCCTTTTTTCCAGCAACTATAGTCCTCTGGAACTCACTGCCATCTGAACTTGTGCAGGTCCCTACCCTGGACCAATTTAGACAGGGAGTGACCACTCTTCCCCACCACGTTTAAAATGAAAATATTGTTTTTATCTGTTTTAGCTGTATAATTTCTCTTCTTAACTAACACTATCAACTTTTTATTTCAACTCTCACAAATACATGTATAGTATTACATTTATTCTCCTTTACATTTCTTCTTTTTAAACTCTCGCACAGACAAGCACCTGCACATAATACTCGAAAGAGGGTGTTGCAGTATAGATAGATAGATAGATACCATTAAAACACTATCACTGACTATATCTTAAAACACTCTAAAGTAGCCTCCCATAGAAATGAATCTTTTAATTTGGCTCTTATTTCAAGAAATCTACAGCAGTTTATGATTTCTAAGTGTAGTATTTTGACCTTTATAATAACTTCATTGAATTTCTGATTTAGTAAGATTAAAAGCATTATTATGATCAGGAACCTAGATTCTACGTTCCTGTTATGATAGAGCTCTCATCATGCTCATTTGATTAAAACTTCACTTTGAAATTATCAACTATAATACTGTTTGCAACCATTAAAACCGTATATATGGTCGCAAATGTCAAATTCACTAAATAGTTAACCATTTTCTAACGCACAATGTGTTTAAATGCGATAATTAAGACGCTGTTCGATTTTGAGACTATATATAAGTTATTTTATAGTCGCAAATTTATACGACGCAACCAATCAGAAACGACGTTACGTGGATAGTGCGTTGGAATACATGTTTTTACATGTTTCAGGTTGATAAGATTGTTGAGCAGCTGCAGTCATATGTTGTCAGTTATGATTTGACAAATCTCAGAGAATACTGGAACTTCCTCAATAGTCGTTTGTTTGCTCGCTTGGAGCAGCGATACATGAACAGTGTACGTAAGCTTGAGATAGGACTGCTGAAACACTACCTTGTGAATGCCTCACAAAACAACAAACAGGATAAGATAATTGAATTCTTTGACAGGATGACAGAAATTTTGCAAACACAAGCAGAATTCAAAGAATGGTTTGGTAAGAATTGTTTCTCTGTTTTCATATAAGTAAATGAAGCTGCCTCTTTAATCTGATATACTCTGTGCTGTAATCATATACATCTAAAATTGGAATTTTCACAAAAGTAAATTCTAAAATTTCCAATGTTAAATCATGTTTTCTGACACAATATGTTCCACTTGAATAAATTTGTTAGAATATTATGAAAAATTAAGTCCCTAAACTCTCAATTTAGGCTTATTTAATGGCAGATACATGTACTGGTATAGTTAACTGAAAGTCTTATTGTAATTTTGTCTCAAGTTAAAAGATTTGACATTTTATGAAAATGTATATATTGAATTGCAATTTTGATATCAAACTTATACCAAATTATAAGTTAGCTATTTTGATAAAGATGATTACACATTCTGTATTTGCAGCCTTTCCATTTGTGAGGAACCCTAGGGAAAGCAGCCATTTCTCCACATACTTCACTCTACAGTGGCAGGATACATTCTTCCTCTCACTACACAATTTCCTTAGTGTCATTCTACAAGCCATGCATATCCTTTTCACTGCTGTTTTGTTTGAGGTGTTGATTCTTACTCTGCTAATCACTCTCAGTGTTCCAGCTAGAATTAAAAAAAGGCAGGGTGCTGTTGGAAAAAGGGCTCGTGAAAGTGGCAAAAATGATAAAAAGGGCATGTATATTATGCTCTATATTTGAATTTTATTTACTATTAACATTAAACATTTTCAATACTGATTTTCTGACTTCTGGGTATTTCTTAAATCGTATTTAACTATTTGTACTTTATAAAAGAAGAACCATGTGTATTTTGTCATTAAATCCAAGAAATGTGCTCATTAACATAATATGCAAAGGTCCTATCAAAAAGGCATAGCAGGGTGCCAGAGAAGAAGGCAGGTTGCACAAGGAAAGGGGCCGGGCACTGCACCGTTCTTTATGTGCTAGCTGGAACACTGACTCTCATGAGTCATTCCAGATGAAATCGACCTCAAAGAGAGGAAGAGACAATATGGAAAACAACACTACCAACAGGGCACTGAGAGGGATTGAACCATGACCCTGCGTCCAGTTGAACTTGGGGTGAACAGCACACTACCACTGGACAGCAGTAGTTCCAGGAAAAGCATTTATGTGTTTTGTACTTGAAGTGGTGGGAAAATAGTGTCTCTTGTACTTATCATGATGCAGAGGTTCAGTTAAATATTGGATATGTCAACTTTTATTACGCTCACTGGACAGCTTTAAAGACAATACACAGTTCTTGAAACAGGAAATCTTAAATACTACTGAAAATAGGTAAGAACTTCATATAAAAAAGAGAGGTACTTTGCTTCCTTAACAGTTTCCTACCAGGTCCTGTACTGTTAAGCTTTGAAGCTGAACACAAACAGATCAAAGACCTACAGGAGCAGAATGAGAGACTTAAGCAACAGGTAAATAATAACACAGTATTGCCGGGTACCAATATCATTGATACTTTTGAACAGCTGATTACAACACAGTATTTGCCGGGTACCAGTATCATTGATACTTCTGTACAGCTGACTTGTTCGATATCTCACCACTAGATAAGTTTGCAGTGTGTCCCAATCAGTGTATTTAATTCATGTGTAAAATTTTCAACGTGAAAAAGTTTATCAGTGTTTTCCAGCTTTAAAATCTTTTACCAGTACATTAGCAGAATTTTTAATCAGAATTTGTACTGCAGCTT
The DNA here is from genome assembly GCA_022818135.1 of Saxidomus purpurata. Taxonomy (NCBI): domain Eukaryota; kingdom Metazoa; phylum Mollusca; class Bivalvia; order Venerida; family Veneridae; genus Saxidomus; species Saxidomus purpurata. The sequence continues at coordinate 19,805,286 of JAFMSR010000014.1, forward strand.
CAGTAGTTTCTTAAATTATCTTAAGTAATCAGAATCCCACATCCCATTGGTTAATTTTCTGTTCCTACTGCATTTAGATATATTATGGCATGTTGTGTAAGTAGCGGCTGTTGGCATTCAACTATGACTTGATAGTGCAAGTCATGACTGTTAAACACTACCATTTTTGCAATGTGTAACAAGTTTCAGCATCTTTTATACAGACATAGCATCTCTTTTTCAATGGCATTACAGATTTTGGCACTAGGTGAAAGACCTGACTTGGCATCCAAGGGAGTATTTCGAGAAAATTACTTGGCAGACCGCAGTCACATGGACCTCGTATATGACTTTTCCTCACTAGGCGAGTAAGTCACATTCACGAAATAATACATGGTACATGTTCTCTGTTTGAAATCTTGTACCTAATTTTGTCAGTCATATCTTATGCTTCAAAACATACCTTTCAAGTTTTCAATGTAACCAGTTTGACAAGATATTACAAAGCATCAAATGTTTTAGCTCTTTCAAGTTTATGGGTCAAGTAAGATAAAGAAAAGTAGGACATTAGGTCGAATTATATACTTTTTCAAACTATAAGCCAGGATCCAAAAATGTTTATTGCAACTTCTTTCAGGCCAGTTCGGTTAAAAATTATTCAGATGTTTTTATATGACATACATATGATCCTGTTAATGGTTTGGTGAATTCTGTACAGATACCCTGAGTGATGGCTGGTTAATGCTGTCTTTATAATTTGCCTACTTTCATTGATAGTTAAACCAGTCTTTATATTACCTTGAATCATTGGGACTATGTCAATGAACATAATGTCCAGGCAAATTTCCAACTGTACAGAACATGACAGAGTTATTTCGTCTTATTTAAACATTTTTACGGTTTAATGCGCTTCAGCATGCAACAGTGGCATGAATGATTTAGATATAGTCTAACTATTTACATAAATAACCCAAAGATTATATACATTGTATCAAAATAAGTGAATTTAAAGCAGATGATTGTTTCATACAGTAATATTTAGTATACAGTAATATTTAGTATACAGTAAACTCTGTATATAACAACTACAGATATAGTGAAATCTGGATATAAAGAATAAAATTTCAGGGTCTGATATTATTTTTACTTCATCTGATATGAAAATGCTATATAACATGATATAGATATAAGGAACAAATGTAAATGTTCCCAAGGAGTTCATTATATAGGGAGTTTACTGTACAGGAAAAAACAGCCAATTCAGATACATGTACAGTATATTATCTGCTCACTATATATATAGATTAAGTTGCTGCTAAATTGGGATGACAATGAACCGGGGTTCCTTTTTACATCTCTTATTAATGTATAAATGTGTAATATGCTAAAGAAATATTTGAGAGGTCTTTCTCATTGTCAGAGATACAGCAATACCTGAAACAACAACAAAATCCCCAAAGAAATTTCCGTTCACATCCTCACCCCTTCATCTTGGCAAGAAGAATGACAAGACCTCCCCAGTGACCAAGAAGAAGGATGACCAGATTAAGATGTCCATGATAGGGACCAAAGATTCCAAATCAGCGAAAGGCTCTGGTTCCAAACTTCTACCAGTCATAACAAGGCAAAGGAAGCCAGCCAAGACCAACAGGACATCAAGCCAGGAATCAGTAGTAACCAGTCAAGTTGCAGACACAGTAACCAATCAGAATTCAGTAGAGATACCATCAGCCAATCATAAGATAAAGAAATTGGAAGAAGCAAAACAGAAAAGGAAAGAACTGTTTGAAGTGAGTTCAGACAGAACTAAACCCAAGGATGAAAAGGTTTGAAAATCTGACATTTTCTTTTTTAAAGGAAATCAGTATCAGCTGGTTTATAGAACAGAAAAAGATTCTGCAGATAAACCTTATAGTATTGAAAAGCAAAAGTGCATATTTACAGTTACATTTTACTTACTACTTGTATGATTAAAGTGCATTGTAAGTAGAATACATGGAACAAAACTTTTGAAGTTGGTCTTGTTTTTCAGAATGCTGAATCAAGGTTTTGAAAACTCGCTTTAATATAAATATGTTTCATAAGAGTTTCTAAACAGATGTGTCATTCAGTTATCAACTTATCAGCATAACAATGAATATTTATTCAGAAACCAGCTGAAGGAAGGCAAGAGAGTTCTGTACCCTATACAAGGGCTTTGTCTGAATCTGGTGCTGATGTTGCGGCCACAAGATCGTCACCAAGAAATACAAGGAGGGCCGCTAGTAAAAGTGTTCTGGAAACAAAGGTTTTTACATGTTTACTTCTACTTCTTGATCTGGAAATATCTCCCAAGTTTCAGGGAGCTTTGTTCATGGTCTTCAAAGTCTTTCTTTGAACTCGGTAGCATTTAAAACAATGTATTCATTCTGTCATTATAAATTGTTCATTGAGTGACAACCTTCAACCCTTTGGCCATCCCGATTTATTGTAAAATATTTGTTGTGAAAATGTTGACATTTTCTAATTCATTTGCTGTGTGATAATTGTGTATGAGAAGTTACATATTTTCTCTGAACAGTTTCCTGTATGTTTACTAGTTGTAATTTAAGTAGTCAGGGCCCTAATGAAAATATGAAATGTATCTTGATATTTAGATATACTTGACACCACACAGTTATGGAACATGACAAACTTACAGTGTGCAAGTGGAGACTTTATACGGCCATCACACGGCACCAACAGAACTGTTGTAGAACATTGTCTTTTTGAATGCAGAAGCCAGGATATTTGAACTGAAGTATGTTTTGCAGAATACTGGACCCTTAATTTCTATGAAATCCATATAGATGGAACTGAGTTTGCAATACCCATGCTTTATTGTGCGGCTAGCAGGTGTTATCCGAGATTCTCTATTTTATTCCTTGCAGTCTAGTATGTATTCATCTGGTAGCAGTGACTCCATGGAAGCAGTGTCTCCCCTTGCAACAGCTACCATGGCAACCATGTTGGGTACTGGTGTGTCAAGCAAAGCCGAGGAGATGCAGGCGTTCCCACCAGCATCTGTAACAAATACAGATCTGTCATCCACCGCTCAGGCAGAGCAAAAAACTTTAGAAACCAGTAAGTTGATAGGTTTCCTATTTGTTGTGCCAAAATGGTTTTAATGATACTTTTGCACAGCGTGTATATATGGATACAGAATTAAAAATCTTCTGGTATGTCTGAACACAGATATTTCCAACAATATATTTTTACATTTATATTAAGTGTTTGGCGATGCATTTGCTTGGAGAAAATTCATAAATTCATTTTAATGAATCACTGATTCTGTTGTAGTGTCAATTGTGGAAGTGGCACTAGCAGTAGCAGTTTGGAAACAATTGAGTAGGTTATTTGGATAATGGTTTTAGATACACACTATGCATAGTTTTCAGTATGCCATGTCTTCTGAAAAGCTGTTTAAAGAGCTGAACAGCACTATCAACCTTCTTTTTGGAACTGATTTTGAACGTCGAGGAAAAGATTTGAAGTCACAAAGTGCTTTGTTTATACTTCTTTCAATTTCAGTCAGCATGGTTTTCATACAGCAGGGATGATATAGTTAATATACATTTTTTGTTTCAGTACATGAGAAGCCCTTTCTGTTGCTGAGCCAGGTATGTGTATAATCTTATAAATACATGTGTAAGCTTGTCACAAATAGTCGATAAAGGCCCTATAGAAGTCTGACATAATTTTAAAGGCTTCACTGAGTGGTAATAGAAACCTTCAAAGAAAACAAAATAGTTCAACTTTTCAACAAGTACTTAAAAAAACAACATCTCTTTGATGCACAAAATAGCTGCCAGGGCTAAAAAGAGAAAAATCTATTAAAAACATATCCTCCCTTGCTAACCACTGGGCCAATTTCAACAATACTTCAATGGATTGTTGGTTCGATGGTCCTCCACGAAAATTGTGACAGAGTTTCACTCCAGAGCACAATTATTATCAGGAATTACTCACTTGTTAACACAGCAAGTATGAAAATCAAAGTAGTAAAAATTTAACAGTATACTGTACATTGATAGTTTTCTGACTGTGCACATTAAGGTTGAGCATTTTGGGTGAATCAATTTGACCTCATTGTTACTACCAGTATGTCACAGTGCATATTGTCACAGCTTATCACAGAATTGAATTTGCATGTACGTAATACGGTATTGCGATTAGAGGTAAAGCCATGTAAGATAATAATTGTCAAATATTTATAACTTTTACCAGTGATCTAATATCATAGAAATACACATATAAGAATGGTCATGAATTTTGAGTGTACCTCAAAATCCTCTTGGTCCAAAAATGGCATAGTGGTCATTATCCCCTCAATGGATTTTACTAGTTGAAGAGCATATACTGAATGAAGTTTTTTTATTCAATGTTTTATTTGTCTCTAGTTTTACTTCACTATAGCGAATGATTGAATTTTTTTTTTTTTATTGAAATTACAATGTAAAATGGATTGAGGGGATTATGACTACTATGCCATTTTTGGACCAAGGGGATTTCGACCAAGGGGATTTTGAGTGTCTCCCTAGATCATATAATAATTGATTGATCATATTGATATTGTACAAATATTTATATGTTGTTTTGTGTGTAGGATGAATATTCAGAGCACAGAGCGTCAGTGTCGTATGCCAGGTTTAGTAACAGTGGACAGTACGTGGCAAGTGTTGATGTTGATGGTGTGGTCAAGTATGTACATAACATTATTATCTATGAAAGTGATGTTGTTAGTACAAGCTTAGGAGTATACTAAAATTTTGTTGATTCTTGATTGTGAAATAAGTTCTTACTTCAATTAATCACTTTTTAGAGTCTGTCCAAATGAAATCAACTTCGAAGAGTGTTGTCTCAGGACGTAAACACCAATGGCACTTATGGGGTTTGAACCCCTGACACTGAGATGAACATGCTATCACTGTGTAATTTGTGTAAAGAGTCATCAGTGTAGTAATGAACCAGATGTTATTCAGAGTGCTTACTTTGTTTAATTGTCATATTATAAATACAAATCCATGTTTTAATTAAGAAATAGTATCTGTTCAAGCATTGTAGTTTTAATGCCCAGTTATATTAAAAGGATTTAAATTTGATTCTTGTATGACTAAATATAGCATAGGGAAAAACAAACTCTATGGGTCATCATTTAATATCTATCTTTGTCTAATTTACAATCCGGTAAAGCCATGCTAAAAAATGTGTTTGACAATGATATAAGATACACATACAAAATAGGCTGAAGCAACATCATAATTATTATTTATCAACATATTTTCCTTTTTTCTATTTATAAACATATGGTTACTTGTTTGTTTGCTGACAGAGTTTGGTCATGGAGTCCACAAGCAGTTACAGCAGCTACAGTGATGTCTAAATCAGCTTTCCTGTCACTGGAATGGGCCAGCAAGTCTGATAGATGGGTAACAGTTCCTGTTTAAATTGCTCTAAGATACCTGTATATGTTTTTCCTATGAATGTACGATCACATTTACTTTACTACACTAATACTCTTAATTTTAAATATTGTTTAAGCATTAAAAAAAGAAGGAAAAATTCAAATTGACACAACACAGGCTCTGAATTAACAAAATGTAACAATCCAATTATTATTTTGTATAAAATACAGATGTATTAGATTAGTGTTAGGAATATAATAGACACTTTTTACAACATAAATAGTTAAGATGAATTGAAAAGAAATAAAGAGAGAGTAAACTTTAAGAAAAAAATTGTATATTGGAAGTATGTTTATCATGAAATAGACAGAAAGCAATTATTTCATTTTCTATATATTTCAAGTTGTTGCTAGGCAACAGATCTGGGAACATACGCTTGTTTGATGTGAAAGAAATGAAGTCATTCTATGAAGCAGCTGCAGATCCTAGTTATCCGAGGTAAGAATTTATTTGAGCCTTGCTGTGTGAAAACCATGCAGTCTTATCTAATTATGTGCTGTTTGCCTATCCATCACATACAACTTAAGTAATATCAAAGCACATGTAGTTATATTATCGTTTAATACTTATGACAGTTATTTCTTTTCTTCAGTCTATGACTAAATTTGGAAAAATTGGCTCATTTTCGTACTTTACATGTAATCGTCCGAGTGAAAATTTAAAATTAGCTTTCTTTGTAGCAGATTTTTTTATGTGGATGTAAAGAAATGAGTTATGAATGCACTTATAAATGGATGAAAACAACTCATGCTACATCATTTTAAACTTTGGTTATGTCTTTCACAGGATTGTTACTCTGTGTTCTAATCCAAATAGTCCAATGTTTGTCTGCTCAGCAACTTGTGCACAGGGCAGGTCAGGCTCCATAGGTTCAGACACAGGACCTAGTAGGGGCAACAGGACTGGAAAACTGACATTATGGGACCTAAAGACTATGAGGACAGATGTACGTTAATTTCCTAAGTGTTTATTGAAAATTAATTTTGTTTGGGTGCCTTGGTACTTCAGTTATAAGAACTCTCTCTTTTTTTAAATAACTATAGGGTATGCCTCTGTACATACTTCGAACCAGTGAAGTTGCTGATTACAGTGAGTCAGCTGATTTGAATACCATATGTGTGAATTTGATAGTAACTCCAACAGCCCATCATTCTGTGGGTGTGAGTACTGGGCAGAACTCCTGGTAGCAGTTATTGAGAGTTATTCATATCAGTTGCAGGAACTTTAAGTCAACAACTGAATTAAATGAATGTATTAAATCTAGACATTTTGTACATTTACAGTGTTGGCATGTTACACAGTTCTGGTTTAAGTTTAGTAATTTGATTTATTTTAAAGAAGGCAACTTGGTAGCATACAGGAAGGAGTGGGTACTTGGTCTAATGGTAGGCACTGGATTTGTAATCCAGGGGATGCAGGTTTGATACCCCACTTCACCACTGACACAGATCTAACAAATGTCCTTCCGATGAGACCTTAAACTGGATCCAATGTATAGGTGATATTTACTGGGCAATTAAAAGAACCAGGGCTGTCTCTGGAACTGTGAAGCTTACTGTAACTTGCACTATCCTCAAGAGACTTAAAATAACTAAGCTATTTGAGGGACATTGGATATATAGAATTTCTTGAACCAATCATTAAACTGTGAAAATGTGATATAAGCATACAATTAGGTGTAGAACTACCGGGTATGTGGATAATTTATTTTCTGAAATTCTTTGCTGAATTAATTATGAATGTTATATTTACAGAAAACACTCCCCCTTGAGCCAGGACCAGTATGTGTTAACACCTGTTCATTCAATCATAACGGCCAGCTGCTCATTACTGGAGGAGCTGATGGTTGTATCCGACTTTTTGGTAAGCATCAGAAAATTACCATACCAACAAAATAAGAAATTGTATTCAGATTGTTGTCACAAATATGGTAAATTTTGTTGTTGAGTTGTTTCAAAATCCTTAAAGCAGTATAAGAAATGGAAAGCATGATTTGTGTTGGACAGGCAGCAAATAATATATCTCCCAAACCATCCAATGTTTGAGGGAGACATCATTATGTTGACTTACTAAGTGTTAATGACAACTGTTTTGACAAAGTCAGTTAAATGACAAATCTTACGCGAACGAGTGGCATTGTTGAAGAGAGGGTTGATATTATTTAACAAAAGAAATGATTATAAAGTTGTCCAGTATCATTTATTCACAAGCATACAGGGTCAGTTAAACAGTAGATGCAGTAATATACTGAGGGAGTGTATGTGTAGTGTTGTTTTTCTCCTTTACAGATGTGAGTCAGCAGAAATGTATTTCTCAGTGGCAGGCCCATAATGGAGACATCAGAAATGTTCTATATTCCGCCGACTACAACTCTTGTTACAGCCTCGGCAATGATGGAAAGGTAGGAAGCTTGTATTGAATCATTACTCATGAAAGCATTCCAAGTGTTTTGTTACCAAGTGTAGCCTCTATCAATATAAACTTTTACTCTCCTGAATAAAAGACTTCCCCGTAAAGTGTATGTCAATTTGTTACAGAAACAATGCTGTTGATTCCCTTAGGAGTGATGTAAATCTGAAAAGTAGAACTTAATAATCTTAACAGTAAACACTGTAGACTGTGACCAGGGGGGTGCAGACTGATCATGGTGCACATTGGTCTCAAGGGCAGAAATACTGGCCTCCAGAAGAGTAAAGCTAAAGGCGTGTACTGTGTCTTCAGTCAACAAACTTTTCTTTAAATTTGATAAATCTTTGCTTTGAGAATTTTTCTTTATAACATGAAGTTCAAAACTTATTGGTGGAAGAACAATTTATTAAGTTTTTAGTTACTCTATGCCTAAATATGTAACACTTGTTTGTTAGGATAAAAAATATTAAAGTATGCTTTATTGTTACAGATGACTGAATGGAGCATGCACAAGACGGGTAACAAGTTACGAGATATGCCCATCCATCAAGGAGCTGTGCCGAACTTTGCTCCACTTGAGGTTGGAGCCAGTGCTAAAGAAGTCCCCGTTGGCAAACTGCTGGGTCTGGATTCAGACGGCCACTATATGTTAACTTGTAATGATGCCTGTGCAGAAATATACAGGGTTTGTGTTTGTTTTGAATCTATTCATTATATTTTTTTCATTCAATTTAAGTGTTTATATGTGCTTATTAACTGGGTTTTGCAAATGGACAAGTTAGGTCATCAAATGGATGGATGGACTTGGTGGTGACTTGTGTAACATTATATACATGTATGTATTGAACAATGATTTTAGATTTCCATGCTTCCAAATAAAGACCTTTCATTCAATATTAAGTGGGCAGCTGAGAGGTCTTGTACATTTTAGATTGGTGTCTTAAAATCTTCATTTGTAATCAATCCAACACTGTAGCTGCAATATTAGAAGATTTGAAAACAGTATAATTTCAAAAGTTACAATTGAAGCTAGATCAGCAGGCTACAGGTTGAGTGATATATAACTACCCGGTAACTAACTGAATTTCATATTTTTGCTTTTATCTTTCTTAACAGCTTATCAAAGATGATCCAGGACTTGTGTATATGATGGATTTGCGAGGTCATAGGTCATCACTCATCACAACTGTAGACTGGTCTCCAAATATTGACACAAAAATTTGTTTGACTGGTTACCTAGATGGGAAAATTATTGTATCAACACTGTTATCACAGTGATAGAATTTGACAGACATTTCTTATATACACATTATAAAGATGTTTACTGTATATGAAAAAAAGATAATTGATTACTGTTTTAAACAGTTTTTTTTTTATTCTATGTAATCTATTTATTAAAAACAAAGGGGAGCAGTGGTGTAGAGGTTAAGGTGTAGGCCGCTCATCCCGGAGGTTGCGGGCTCGAGCCCCACTGGGGTCACGACCGTATTTCCTCATATGACACCAGTACTGGTTTTTCCAGGAAGCAGACTCAAGAGTGACTCAATAAGCTACAAGCTTTCTTCAAAATCGAGCTAAAATAAATTAGTATAAACTAAATGGATAATTCCTAAGTTAACCAAATTGCATCATGAAACTACTAGATCATTCCAGTACAAGGCTTCTGGTTTTGAGAAGAAAATGTTTATTCTTTGAGTGCCATGTCATTAATACATTGTTACTATTACACAGTGATATATTATATACATTGTTGTATTAAAATATAGAAGAATACCAGTATACTTACATTATGTAGTTTAGTTAAAGTATGTTTATATTTGTTTTAAACCTAACCCTGCTAAAGTTCTAAAATGGTCATCTGGCAATTTGGACTGTACTATAAATTGTTTGAAGGGGTGGTCTCTTAAAATTGATTGACTGAATAGCGAACACTGTAGATCATGATCAGACTGCGTAGGTATACAGGCAGATCATTACTACACTTGTCCCACTGGCAGAATCACTTACCACCAGCAGGGTAAGGGTTGAATGGATTTATAGAAGATTGATCCCTAAATATTGAAGTGTTTTAATGACTCATTTAAGCACAGCTTGAGTTGGTTTTTTTTAAATCTTCTCTCATATCAGTCTCATTTTTGTAGCATTTGAGTTGTCAGTTTTGAATATGTGCTCTTTTAGTAAATAACTTGATTAAAATATTGGACTGCTTTAAATGGATATTCATGCACTCTGATTTTCTATACAAAAATAGAAGTTGCACTGAATTTGTTGTTAAGGAAACAGTGGTGTACTGTTTTATGACATAACCTTTAACAGGCAATAAAGGGATATGTGCAATTAATTTTGTTGTGTTTGTTTTACTGTTTATTACTGCTAGCAATAGCAGGCAACCTGCCTTCATGGTCTGTGGCTCAGTTATGAATTGTTTAGAAAAAATATTTTTATAGGCCCATTTGTTTTACATTTCTTTGTCAGATTTTGGTAACTTCATGCACAGCTCTTTGAGATAGAAGTTTCTTATGGAGGAAAGAGTTCTAGTAGTGGTCCTTCCCAGGAATGATAGCTGGGCAAACTGCCAACTTGTACAATAACAAATGGATATTAAACCATGAGAAACAGATATCTCGTAATATTGATCCATCCATTATTGTTTGTCAGTGGTATCTTGGAACAGTTTTATCAGAACTAAAGCAGTTTTACATAGCAAATTCTTTTAGGTGTTAGTAGATCTTTTGTTCTTCACACATTTTTTACCTTTACCAAAAAGGACCATAGACAGCCTGCATAACTTTTACAATCAACAACCATAGACACCTTACATTACCTTTACAAAGGACCATAGATACCCTGCAGTACCTTTACTAACAAGGACCATAAACATCCTGTGCTACCTTTACAAACAAGGACAATAGACATTTGCAGTACCTTTACAAAGAAGAACCATAAACATGTGTTACCTTTACAAACATTTAGGACCATAGCTACCCTGCATAACATTTACAAACAAGGACCATAGACACCCTGCATTATCTTTACAAACAATGACCATTAACACATTGTGTTACCTTTCCAAACAAGGACCATAGACACCTAGCGTTAGCTTTACAAACAAGAACCATTGACACCCTGCGCTAGCTTTACAAACCAGGACCATAGACACCCTGCATTACCTTTACAAACAAGGGCCATAGACACCTGCAGTTCCCTTACAAACAAGGATCGTACACACCCTGCATAACTTTTACAAACAAGGACAATAGACACATGCAGTACCTTTACAAAGAAGAACCATAAACATCCTGTGCTACCTTAACAAACAAGGACTATAGATTCTGTGTGTTACCTTTACAAACAAGGACCATAGCCACCCTGCATTACCTTAACAAACAAGGACCATAGACACTCTGTGTTAACTTTACAAACATTTAGGACCATAGCTACCTTGCATAACCTTTACAAACAAAGACCACAGACACTCTGCATTACCTTTACAAACAAGGACCATAGACAGTGTGTTAACTTTACAAACATTTAGGATCATAGCTACCCTGCATAACCTTTACAAACAAAGACCATAGACACTCTGCGTTACCTTCACAAACAAGGACGAAAGACACCCTGCATTACTTTTACAAACAAGGACCATAGACACACTGCATTACCTTTACAAACAAAGACCATAGATACCTGCAATGCCTTTACAAACAAGGACCATAGACACCTGCATTAACTTTTCAAACAGGAACCATAGACACACTGCACACTCTTGAAGTCGGCGTGCACTGTTAACTGTTAAGAAATGCATACTTTGTGAGTAATAATGTTATTAATAATAATTACTGTTATTAAAAGAAGAGTTAGTTTGTTTAATTACAAAAAATGTAGTGAAGGTCTGACTGTGACACAATTTCCTCATTCTGTTGTTATACTATTTGTTAAAAAAATAGCAAAGCAATACAGCATATTGAACTTTGAATTTCTGAAATGCCTAAACCAAATGAAACGAGCAAATTTAACGAAATTGTATCCTCCACCAATTTGATTCAGTGTAATACATAAACCTGGAAACTATATTAGAAGGGGTCATTATTTACATTTAAAGATCCTGTATATTATAAAAATATATATTTTTTTAATTTGTTAAGTATTAAAGTGAACATTTTTATAGCTTGGAGTCCATCTATAAGAAATGCATTGAAAAAGTAGAAATTTTGACAATAAACCGTCGATTTCATTTAAGAGTTGAAAGACGAAAAGGGGGTATATATTTGTACATAATTAGGTTTTGATCGTTGTTCAAATAAAGTGATTAAATAAGTTTTATATGGATTATAGTTTATTGGAACCAGGATTTCCATCTAATAAATCCTGGTATAACATATTCTCAATGTTAATCTGATTTTAAAATGTAAATAGTATGGAAAAGGGAATTCTCTTATCTCTGACATCCAATAACAGTTGTCAAAGGCCATACCTAGTCATAAGTTGCTAAATGTTGATTACATGAACAAACTTGAATCAATACTGGCGTGACGATATCGATTTTGATGAGGGTTAGACCTAACCCAAGATGGCAGCGTCCTTGGTTAAAAAGTTCTCCGGTATTTTTCAATCAATAGTTCACATATTCAGTATCTTTTGTTAGAAAAAGTGATTTAGTCTTATCGAAAATTATGTAAAGATAAACATTATTTCCTATTTTAGTAACTGAATCGAAAATAAATTGGAAATATTCTATTTGTAATTAGTTTCCGCGACAACCAGTAAAGGTCATATGGTGTTTGGCCCAGTATTCGTGGTAGGTCCAGAATTCGTGGTATTAAGACAGTTCTTTTCTGTCCCCATTGCTCACATTAAATAAAACCACTGAAGTAAACCAAAATGTAAATATGTTCCAGTTGATGTTTTCCGTTGATGTCCGTTACAAAAATTTGGTGTTCTTATACCTTAAGTGTTGCTTCAGGTACTCGCAAAGCGAGTCTGAACATTTTTATTATTACTGAAATGATTGCTTTTTTAAAACTGTTACTGGAAGAATAGTTGACTGTTTGTTTATATATAATCAACTGATATTGATTCACAAGATATAAAAATATAATTTTAAACGAGATTCTGAAATATCATATGGGACACTTCTGTTGCAATGTAACTTTTTGGTCGACCCACGAATTCTGGTGCACATATTCCTGTGACGTCAAAGGGTCAACATACTTCATATTTTGGAAACTGTGTAAACAATTTGACAGTCGGCATAAATGAAGAAAGTCGTATGTTAAATGTTAGATGTTCTTGTTTTAATTTTGATCTTGGTTGTTACTTTGTTTAATTTATTGTACTCTATAGTGTTATAAAGGGTTCTTATTACCACGAAAACTGGGCCAACCAGCATAGATTGTTTTTTTCACAGAAATCTGAAATTTTATCAATAAATTGAAGAGTTTTGGACACCTGCCGCGTCGTCTAATATATAAATAAAAACAACACTTATTTTAAAGATTGGAATTGCATTCAACTTCTGTCTTTGACTTTAAATAACAGAGTTATTGGTCTGAGCATAGGAATCTGAAATATTATCAAAATTTTATGAGGTTTTGGCATCCGTTCGGTCAGTGCTAAATGTAAACAAAAACACCAGGAATGAAACGTCATTGTTCTAGGTCAAGCCCAATTGCCCTATTCGATGCAAATCGATCAAGACTGGAAACAAAATGGGCTCTAGAATGATTATAATGAATGAAAATGTCAATATTTAATCCTTGCCATATGTTTTAATTATATTTTAAGGACATTTACAGATCCTATCGATGTCAGAGTCTCCATGTCTTGTTTGTTGTTGTTGTAGCAAAAAATGATTTGAGACCGCGGCAGATATTATCACTAACTGGGACTACATCAATAATATAAACCTGGGAAAAATTGAATTTAATATTAAAATGTATTGATCAGAATTAATTTATTACACATAAATTATGCCGCTTCATGCATAAATAGAAATTATTCATGAAGTTAGTGATAATATTCACTGCGGTCTCAGTCATTTTTGGCTACAACAACAATAAACACGATAGATAGATAGTACGATCATGTACAGATAATTTTAAATGCATATGACCAGATTTTGAAAAGAAAAGGAAATATGGGTCTTGCATACACTAGGCTTGAGTACTGGTATGTATGTAGTACTTTGGATTCCCAAATGTTTATGTCTCTATTAAGGGGAAGAAAGTGAAAGTTAAAATGGATATTTTCCTAGGTCTGTCATATCACTCACATGAACCGGGTAGCATGATGTGTAACTTGTTGAAATTAGGATGCAAGTCCATTATGCAATGTAAACAAAACTCAGGCTATTTCTTTCCTAATATAGTCAAAAGGAAAAGCAAACATTCACATAAGAGAAATAGCCAAAAGTCAGACACCAGTATTCCACTACTACAGCTTTATTCCAGATGCTGGCAGGGACTGGAATGCTCTGTCAGTAAAGATAATCTCCAGTCACCTGCTTCACATCAAAGTGGAGAATCTGTCCGGTGTGTGCATTGTGTGTGATGCTTAAATAGCTTTGATGAAACTTATGTTGACTAATGGTGCATAGTGATACCATGATAGTCTTAATAGGTGTTTTTCCATCCACATTCATGCAGAGGTATAATTTTTATAGTGTTTGCCTTTTTTTTTCAGGAATACTTGGGTCAAGTTTGCGTTACCAAGGCCTGCATAACATACCTGTGGGGCCAGTATCATCACAAGCACAGAGATGTCTCGGAAGAAATATAGTTAATGTGTGTACTCCAGCACAGAGGTCTCTTACACAGTGGACAAACCATTCACAGTCTGTAACAACATACACTACACAGAAACCTCGGTAAGTTACTGATTAAACTGTACACTTCCAGCAACAGTTGAAACAGTGTGAATGAAGACTACCTGTCACCAAAGACCAGTTTAACTTCCACCAATCATGGTCTTTGTTTTAAAAAATTGAGAGCGTATTTAACTATAACTACAATAGAATTTTGCTGCATTTAATTTAATAATGTGTGACCTAGAAGTGCTCGTATAACAGCAGCTGTTCATCTAGGACACAACTTTGGTGTTTTCATCTGTCCGTCACATTAGTTTGAGATGTCTAACATTGGCAGACTTAAAATGTGCTTAGGTATTAAATTATTTCTGGATTTTATGGACCATTAGTCAAGGTCCATTGGAAGACAGTTTGTTCTCGGTGACAGTAAAAAGCTTCATTACTTTTTGTGCAGACTTCATGGTTATGTTGGTTGTTTTAATTAGCTGATCTGTGTTGTTTTTGTGGAATTAAGCCTTAGCTGAAGGTTACTGATTGCCGGTACTGTAAACCAACTAACTTTTGCATGCCACTTATTTTCCTAGTATTCACAGAAGCCAGTTTAGCTTGAATTTTGCTATATGAGAACAAGTTACCAAAAATAAAATACAGCATCTGGTTTTAATTTATTGCTGTAAAAACATGAAATTAAATACCTGCAAATAGGTCAAACATCGGCAAGATGCAAACATGAGTTGATGTGAAAATAAATTGGTTAACAGTATATGTGTTTGTATGCTTTTAGCCATTTTTGTTTTGGAGTCATCATAAGGGAAACATGCATATTTCTGGTAAAAATCTCTTGTTAACATACAGATTAAAACGTTTTTAGATATATAAATGATATTGTTTTAAAATGCCTGGTAGTATCCTTACCTATATACAGTTTATTCTTCATTTACAGTTCCCTACTTCAAGTTTGTCAGCCATTTATAAATAGTATAAGAACAGCCGTCCGGTACAGTAGGAGGAGAGGAAAACCCAAAACTGTTAAGGCAGTTGTTTCAAGATTTTTCCGTCTACCATGGGGAATTTACATTCGTACTAGGGCTGGAAGACACAAGAGGAAATGGGCAAAACCAGACTGGATCAATGAACGTGGAAGATACCATGTGTTCTGTAACAAAACCCAGTCTAGAATGTTTGACAAAATGACAACACAGAGCTGGAAGAAAAGACGTTATTATGTGAATGATCCTTATGAACCCTATATGAAGAGAACAGGCATGGACTATACACCACCACCATTCTTGCCTTGAAATCAAGATATTGTTTAAAATGTCTTGCATTGTATTTGTGTATTTCTGTGAAGAGTGTTGAATTAAGAAGGTGTAACTGTTTATTAATTTTTATTCCCTAATTGCACATTCATTCCTACTGAACAATCAAAGGCAGGTGCCAAATGCTGCACACGGGGTGGTTGAAAAGTGTTTTGCTCTTAAAATATGTCATTGTAAGTATCTGTGCTGAGAATTCATTAAAGTGACATTATGCGCATCTTACTGCACATAGTGTATTTTGGTGACAGTTTTATAAAAGCAATTTTTGGTTGCTGTTCATTTAAATGTGTTAAATTAATGATTATGCCGCATTAGTATTTGAAGTTGGTGCTTTAGATATAAAAAAATCGGACTCATAAAATGATGTTTGTAGAGATTTCGGCAGTGGAAGGGAAGCAACTCCTGCATGCAGTTGTTCTTTTCTTAAATTGACTCTCCCAGTCAAATAAGAAAATCAATAATTGGAAAGTTATTATTTCATACTGGTAGCGCGAAGAGTTTGGTGTATTGGGTTAAAAGCTATTATTTCCTCAACGCTTTTGTATACACACCATATTCAGCTGGATTTTTACTTGAAAAAAATGCGCATAATGTCACTTTAAAGTTCATGAAAATATAGCAGTACAATTGTGCTTCTGTGAATAGCATTTTTAGCTCACCTGGCTCAAATTTCTAAATTTAGCTATTGTGACTGCTCACTGTCTGTCTGTAGACTACAGTACATGTAGTACAATGTATGTTATCCGTCCACAGTTTTTTCAAACAACATCTCTGAAACCACTTAGCCAATGTTGATGAAACTCCTTTAGTTGTCCTTTATCAAGACTTTAAGCCTTTTATGTCCCAGGGGTCAAAATTGGCCCTGCCCCAGAGATCATATCTTTTATATAGACTTAAATAAGGAACTTTTTAAATCTTTTGTCCAAAACTGTAACGTGTAGAGCTTAGATATTTAATATGTAGCATCACCTAGTTGTCTACTACCAAGATTGGTTGTGGAGCGGCCTTGGTGCAGTGGTAGTGTGTTCCACATCTTTTACATGCTTTCAGATGTTTAAAAATAGAAAGGCTTTAATGATCATAGGACGGCATTCTGTGTGCAAAACTCAACAATCAAACTTGTCTGAGATTTATCAAAGGAAACATAGGATTTAAACTCACAGACAGACAAAAAGACAACAGATAAATTTTGATTACAGAAGCTCGGCATTGAGAATGTAAGCTGAAAATGTGGACACTAGACGATGGGCTTTAAACGTTGACCAGTTACTCGCCTAACAGCCTCATTGACTCCAAAGGGCTACCTGAGCTTAATTCCTATATACATATCTGTTGGTGAAATAATGAAAATCTCTGAAGTGAGTGACTGTTTCTAAGTTGATCAGGGTTCATAAAACAAACACCTAATTTTAGTAAAATACAATTGCTGCTAGTGTGTGCTGTTTATCTCCCTCCCTTGTTTGACTACATGCATATGCATACGCGTTTCAAGAAAATTAAGAAAATATTAGAGCTGTAAGTAGAATAAGTTTTTTGAAGTTGGGCTTTGACACAGTTGTAAGTAAGAAGCTGTGATGTGGCCGAAATATGGTCAGTGTACTGCTATATAGTCCATATTTTGGCTTTGGCAACTACATGTATAACGTTGACATTTTCCCGACACACTTTGTCAAGATACTTCATAATTCTAAGTTTTTTCAGTGAAAGCCAAAGATACTGGTTGAAAACCAGGGTGTGACTGGACTGTGAACCGATCCAAAGGTGTGTGCGATTACGATTTCTTTGAGGACATAGGAGTCCCATGAAATCATACGCTAGATTTTCAAAGACATAGGTAATTTACAGGAATGTATGCGTTGTGATCCTCTATCAAGCTTGATTACTCGTCAAGAAATATTGCCACCAGAGACACATTTTCACATAAATTCACAAAAATGATCAACCCATGTTGATTCATCAAAAATAAGACTTGGTTTGGTTGGGGATAATGTATTTTCCATATACAATTCAGAGAAAATATATTTCAAAGATATGAAAACTAGCCCTGCCCCAGTGGTAATATTTTGACTGAATAAACGTAGGCTAGAGGGTTACCAAAGAATTGTGAAGCTTGAAATTTAGCCAATGGTTTCTTCTGTGGATATTTTTAAAATTTCTCTCTTGTAAGTCGATGTAAAACATGGGGTGGAATCAACTATGACCCCATGAACATGATTTGAACAAATAGGCAGTGTTACACATAAACTATTTAAGCTTTGGAGTAACTGATTTTTGACAAGATTTTAAAAGTTCTCTCTATGAAAAAGAACTAGACTATTTATATATCTATGTGAAACAAGTGACCACCTTGGCGGGGCCAATTTTGACCCAACGGCCATGATTTGAACAAGCATATAAAAGGACAACTATCTTATGTATCTATTGTCTAAGCTTGAAGCTTGGTCCTAACTAATATAACTTATATTAGGACCCAACCCTAAGTTTTACTTTTTTTTGTTAGATTTTCAAAGATATTTTTAGCTCTTACAGCTTTATTGTTCAATCAACTGTAACCTTTAGAGCTTAATGCCAGAATGCTTCTTGCAAAGGACGTGAGACAGATATCAAACTATAAAAAAAAAACCTCACCATCAGCTTTTTGTACTCGGGCAAGCTAGAATATGCATTAATCAATCGGAAAACATGAAACTTCTATAAATAGACATAAAAGTTTACTTGCCTTTTTTAGCTCACCATGAGCACAAGTGATCACTCACTGTCCAGCGTCCGTTCAAATCTTCTTGTGAAAAATTTACCGGACCAATTTCAATTAAACTTCACATGAATGTTCCTTAGGTGGCCCTAATCAAAGATTGCTTAAATGAAGTTGTTCCAATAAGAAATGTGGTTGCTATGGCAACAAATTGGAAAAACTAAAAATTAAAAAAACAAAACTGGAAGGCCCAGAGCTTAGATATTTGGCATGTAGCATTGTCTAGTGTATCTCTACCAAGATTGTTCAAATAATGACTCTGTGTCACTTTGTAAGAAGCAGTTGGTATCTCACCTCTCCTTAACCAAGACGGCTTCCTTCATAGCCGAAGTAACAGTAAAGCCAAAATCCTCAACCTTCAATTTCATTCCGTCTAAACAAGAGAGGACCTGTCCAGTATTCCTGATCTGGGCCCTAGTAACATACGGACCATGGAACCCATTACCATCACAACCCCTGGCGTTAAGAAAATTTTGAACGGTCTCAAGCCTAACAAAGCCTCAGGACCTGACGGCATCCCAAACAGACTCCTCACTCTCGCAGATGAGGAATTGGCACCAATATTATCTCACATATTCCAAACATCCTTAGACATTGGGTTGGTACCTACTGACTGGAAGGAAGCCCTGATAACTCCTATCTACAAGAAAGGTCCACGGAACATCGCCTCTAATTATAGACCAGTTTCCCTAACTTTGGTTGTCAGCAAAATTCTAGAGCACATGATCTTTAGCTCCACCATCAGACATCTAGACATCAAGCCAGCACGTATTTCGCTCTAAACGATCTTGTGAGACCCAGCTCATCTCTACCATCCAAGGCATAGCCAAGAACCTCGAATCGGGCAAAGACCAAGTGGACATCATACTCCTAGACTCGCTAAATTTGACAAGGTCCCATTTCAACGTCTCCTTCTTAAATTAGACTTCTACGGCTGAAGTGGATATCATCCTTTCTAAACAACAGAACACAGCAAGTCTTTGTAGAGGGGAGTTCATCAGAGAAACTGGAAGTTCTTTCAGGAGTACCCCAGAGAACAGTGTTGGGGCCCCTCTTATTTCTTGTTTACATCAACGACCTCCCTTCTGTCTGCCAGTCATCTCAAGCCAACCTGTTTGCTGACGATACGCTACTATATAAGCGAATCTGCAACGATGAAGACGCCACCAAACTCCAAGAAGATTTTTCAGCTCTGGAGGCGTGGGAGTCCAAGTGGCACATGAGCTTCCACCCTGACAAATGCACAGTGCTGAGATGTGTCACAGCAATGATTAATGCACTCGGCTGGGAACCTCTTCACGAACGAGATTTCCTACAATTTAGTGGACATCCCGGAGGCAGCGCAAATTGTCAGAGGCGCCGATAGCAGAACCAGGGGTTCTAGGAGGCTATTTGTCAAAGCAGTCCTTCTTTCCAAGGACGATTCAAGAATGGAATCGCTTACCTGAGCCACAATAACAGACATCGAGGCCTTCAAGGCTGCTCTCCACACCTTAGTAGCAGCCCCGCCTCTGTCCTCAGCGTAGACAGCTCACCCATGTATATACATAGTTTTAACTGTATATTTAAATTTTAAACTGTACAGACTTTGGAGAGGTGACTGTCTTGCACCAACCATACCGTGGACTATAACTGCAATCTAGTTACTAGATTTCTGTCCTGTAAGAGGAAAAAGAAGAAGACTTGATTTCACAAAGGTTTCTATTAGGAGGAACTTTTAAAATTTTCTTCTCTAAAACCACAAGCCCAAGAACTCGGATATTTGGCATGAAGCATTGCCTAATGGACCTCTATCAAGAGCACTTTTCTCTTTTTTTTATCACATTGCCAAAAACCTCTTGGTGGACTGAGTAACCTAGGAGATTGGCAATCTTAACTTTTCTTACCCCCCACGCATGGCCATAAGAGTCAGTTATGACGGTTAGCCATTATCAGAGATGATGATGATGATGATGATGAAGATTGTTCAAATTATGAGCCCCGGATCAAAATTGACTCCGCCTCTGGGGTAATTTGGGTTAACATAGACTTATATCGTATATCTATACCGATACATTTGCCTTACTTAGCAAGAGCCTAGCAACCAATGAGCTCCTCTAGCAACCAGTGACTTCCTAAGCAACCTTAAACATCAATGCACTTGACACCAGTGACTTCCTTAGCAACCATATACTGTCCCGTGGAGCTGGTGACTTCTATCGACCGTGGACTTCTTCAGCAACTAGTGTCTTTCCTTAGCAACCAGTGACTTCCTTAGCAACTACTTACTCCTTTTAACAACAAGTGACTTTCTTAGTTTTCACTGGTACTCAGGAGCGATATAGGGCCATTATGACTGTTTTTTTCGTAGACCGGTGCTTTTTCGTAACACCTTCTGGTAGTTCGCGCTGTTCCTTGGCCAAAATGAAATTGTATCAGATTTACCCGAAACTTGGATGCATTACAGTTGAAGTAACGCCCGCTACGGAATCACATCTTTTATCTTATTTGACGTCGATTACCTAACAACACAGCGACGCTAAGACGCTACCTAGCGACTCAGTATACGCATGTGCTGTGTCCTGCGTTTTCTTTTATGACTCGGCTCTAAAGAATCCGTTGAAGTGAAAATTCATAATGTGCTGTTCAGAGGGTGATATTCTCTATCGATTGGTAAAAGTGTGTTAGTGTATTGTATTTATTTGTTATTACAATTGTGTCTGTAGAAAAACGTCTTTAGGCAGGCGTTTTTCGACCTAAAAGTTTGTCAAAACGCTATGGTGAGTTTTTCAATCAAAGGGCTGAAAGCGCTTGAGGATCGATCGTCTCTGAACAACACAGTCTGCACACATACATGTGTAAATATCAGTACAACACAGACTGTACACATACATGTAGATGTGTGAATATCAGAATTTTAAGGGGTCATTTATGACCCCCTGTATCAGAACTTGGGGGTCATTAAGAAATTCCGAGGGTCATATTCTTTTGACCAACCCAGTTTTTTACAATTTGGCAAGGGAGACAACCACCCCACTCAGGTGATATTTAGGGGTCTAAACCGCATGTGTACACCTTCTATTCATATGGCGATTTCAGTGTTATTTATTATGATAACCAGTCCTAAAATATTCATTCGCGTGCAGAAGACATTGCTTTTTATTTTTCAAATGAGTATTTTTCATTTGTAAACACAACCTTTTCTACCAATCAAGTAATGCCTCATTTAATCTTACGGTTTTCCCTGTACTTTTTTTAGCCAATCCCTGATCCGGACTGCAATAGGATCATCTGACCATTTAGTAAACAACTTATTTTCCAGTTCGAATCGTTTTGAGAGGTTTTGAAATGTTGTTTTTGTAGTAATTTGATCATACACATTTAAATTGCGCCATAGAAGACGCTCTTTGCTATTGCTCTTGCGTCATTGACAAAATGAGTGCGTCATAAACGCAGAAAATGCGCTCTCGCGGAAAAACTAAATTGGTGTCTCAGGTCTGACTAGAAAACTGTTATGATCAAAACCTCGTTGGAAAATAGTTCTATACAGAACAGATACCTCGTTGATGATTAGTTACAAATTATAAAAAAATACAACAATATGATATTATGCTATTCTGAAATGTTTTGATATTATTTAGATCTGTTACTATCTAATTTTTAAAACAGAAGACATAACAATTCGTAACAACTGAATATATGGAACTACTTGTTTTTATGTAAAGCATTTGGCCACAAGGAAGCTATACTCTGTCACGGACCTATATACACATATATGTGTATATATGTCCGTGACTCTGTTAACATTGGATCTGATTGAAAAATCAATCGATCCAAAAATTAACAATATGTATCCAGCATTTATCTACAAATTAGCACAAAATCGTTGTACTTTTTCGTTCTATTTTTATTGTTGCTGTACTGCGTCACAACGCCGTAAAACCGACGTCTTTCGACGTAAAAATTCGTAAGTTCATATGAATATTGCCAAAACACCCTGGTATAAGTAAATTTTTCTTATTTACCATGATATCGGCAACATGTATTTAACCATAAGAACAGTGAAAAGCAACCATATCTTCAACTTGTATATTGCATACTGCATCGTAAATATCTACCAACATATTTGGCTAACATATCTGTCACCGGAATAAAAGTATCCATTTTTAGAGCGTCACCATCGCTCTATAGTTATTTTCTCTAGTACCATACAGTTCGTTATGATGCTGGTTGAAATACTGCAACCTTATATTCGTTGTTGCAATACTTTTGCTGAGTACTGAAGATATAACAAAAACTACATGATCGAAGTCTTTCAACATTAGAATCAGTTTGATCAACACTTTCACTCTGTACTACATCAATTTGTCTAGGTTACGGACTTAAATATGTAAATTAGGCCTGTGCAGCCTGATAAGGATTCGAACCCTGGAACTACGCTTACGCGGCGAATGCTCTACCGTTGCCTACACAGTTATCTCCCTTAACCGTGACATTATCAGGTACCGCTAGTTTTAAACACCTTCCTGTTGGGAAAATGATTATACAGTTTAAACAAGTTGGAGCAGAATAGTTATGGTAAGTACAAGTATTTCTGTCATACGAAATTTTATCAAAACTGTATGGAGTAAGATGTATCAAATTTTGTCGGATAGCGACTTAAATGTCACATAGGGAACGATGAAATATTATCAGATTCAAAATGTCGTTTGAGTGACATTTTAAAAACGCTAAAATTTTAAATGTTAAAACATGGAGTATGATGAGAAATATTTAAAAATAACACGTGGTTCCACACACGGTAGATCTATGACCTTGTTATATTTTTTTTTTCGAAATTTTTAGTTAAGTATATGACGCTATGCCGTCCAACTTTCTGTTTTATACATAAAAGTTGCATGTAGTTCTATTTTAAGTTTGAATAAATGCGTCATGCCAGACTATGCATGTTCAACCTAGTTGTCCAAGTTACCAAGGTTTTGCGATACAAATATAAAAAAAAAAATATAATATTTTTTTTTCAATTTGTAACAATGTCTAACACGATTTGGTGGGTTCCTATTTACATGTATATGCATTTCGTGGAAGTCAATAAAGGCTGAGCAAACTGGAGCAGGCTTTATCATGGTATTCACTTTTGCTTTAAAAAACCTTCATTATTTATGTATATACAATCATATATTGAACGTGCTTTTACAAAATCAACAGCTCAATAGTTTGACTGATAGAGGTTACTTATATTGGAGTTCTAAAAAAAGGTCTGAGCGAAACTGGATCGTTGCCATTTTACAGACATTGTCATGGCCCGCACCAGTTCAAAGTAATGAATGCCCTAAGATGTCGAACTCAAGTAAATTAAATACTTGGTTTGATACATGTATATTGATAACTTATCAGTGAGATGTAAAGTTGTATTCGTTCTTGTTAAACTGTGTTATCATGTAGCGTAACATGTATTGTTTTAATAATATCGTATATATATATATATATATATATATATATATATATATACATACATGTAGTATGATGTGTTTGTATCTTCACAATTTTTGATAAATGAAAACTATATATTGACGTAATGTTCCGATGGGGCAAAGACTAGAACTTGATCAAGATCTAGCCACACACATGTTATGATTACTTCAAGAGTGTAAACAAGATTTAATACCATTGTAGAGCAATTTTGTTCAGTCTGGGGCATCTTGTACACTGTATCTAAGTTAGACTTAAATTGCTAAATAGAAATGTGGAGGTGTTTTAAAATGTAAGGAAACTAATTGACAACTGGACGATGGTCATTCATCGATCCCAATAGCTCATAATGAGTACTTATACTAATAAAAGCACTGAACGTACTGGTTGTGTTGGTATGTGTACATTAAGTTTAGTACGGAATCTTTAAGTGTGCATCTGATGTACTGATATTATCTCATTCGCGCTAAGATATATAGACATACCGATTTACTAGTATAACAGTGCAAGGTGTAATTAATTAAGACGACTTGTCAATATATATCGAATCAAGTCGTAAAAAATTAAGCAGACTTGTTGTAATAAATGAAAGCGACAACCTTACAAGATATGTAGGTCGACCTGCACTTACATGCAAGACAACACAACAGATGTCGACAAGGTCCATGTCGTCTTACTGCAAGTCGACATGACCACGTATAACACAGCCACTTGACAAAAGAAAACATGACAAGTATATAAAAACAAGTCATGTTGTCAAAAGAAAACACAACTTGATCATTTATTAATCGCGACTGATACTGATATAAGAAGACAACATAAATTGTGTTGACTTGAAGAGACTTTGCTAGCTTTCCAACTAAACAAAAACAAGAGGGCCAAGATGGCCCTATATCGCTCACCTGGCTACCATTGACTATAATACAAGGTCATCAGAAGCAGAAAGGGTCAATTTTGACCTGGGGGACATGATTTGAACATTCTTGGAAAATGCCACCTAGGTAATGATACATGCCAAATACATGTACCTAAGCTCTAGGCCTTGTAGTTTCAAGAGTAAAATCAAGAGACCCACGGGCGGGGTCAATGTTGAGCCGGGGGTCATAATTTGAACAATCATACTAGAGGTCCACTAGGCAATGCTACTTGCTAAATATCTAAGCTCTAGGCCTTGCGGTTTCAGAGAGGAAGATTTTTCTATATAAAACAAGTGATCCCCGGGCGGGGTCAGTTTTGACCCGGGGTCATAATTTGAACAATCTTGGTATAGGTCCACTAGGTAATGCCACATGCTAAATATCTAAGCTCTAGGCTGTGTGGTTTGGTCAATTTTGACTCGGGGATCATAATTTGAACAATCTTGATAGAGGTCTAGTAGAGAATGTCACATGCCAAATATCTAAGCTCTAGGCCTTCCTGTTCGTGAGAAGAAGATTTCTAAAACAATTCCTTTCCATTGCCATGGGAACCAGAGTTCTGCATGGAATGGAATTATTTGAACAATTATGAAAAGGCTTCATGCAAGGAACATCCCTGTCAAGTTTTATCATCATTAGCCTAGTGGTTTCAGAGGCGATGTCGTTTGAAGGAACATGTTAACGGTCGTACGACGGATGCCGGACGGTGAGCGATCCTAATAGCGCACTTTGTGCCAGGTGAGCTAAAAATGCGAGTGGTCATTGCAAGATGACAAATACCTATCTAAATACTTCGTCGACGTCTATTATGTCCACTTGCGTGTAAGGGCAAGTCGAAATACATATCTTGTATTCTTGTCGTTTTAATTTATATAGGATTGGCGGCCAAATGTTTGTGATAAAAGTTAAATAAAGCCACTTTGTCAACATAATTCTATTATGTTATTTTGTGGGTAAGGGCAAGTCGACATACACATCATGTACTCTTGTCGTTTTAATTTATACTGGTATGTCCACTTAATGTTTGTGAACAAAGAGAAATAAATACACTTTCTCGACATGTATTATATTGTCTTGCATGTAAAGGCAAGTCGACCTACACATCTTGTAAACTTGTTGCTTTCATTTATTACAACATATATGTTTAGCTTTTTATGACATGATTCGATATATATCGACAAGTTGTTTTAGCTCATGACATCTTACCGCATTATATGTCGGTTTGTGGACAACAGAGAACATTAACACATCATTAGGTACGGAAGCGTTAAAGGGTCACCAGTTGCTAGATATCTTTTGCATATTTCGCTTTAATTTATTTCCTATTGATGTGAAATATTTGGTCTCTAACATTCATTTTTTTACAAAAAGACTAGAAAGTACTGGTTAATTCGACTTCATGGAATTTGACATCATGCCTAGTTTATATGTTAATGTCATGATTTTTCACGAAGTAAAAGTTGTACTTATTAATTTGAAACAAAACATTTTGTGATGACTGAAGTTTTTATCTTTTTGACTTTTTCATTTTCACAAAGAGTAAAGAAACTGGTTAAAACGTATTTTGTTTTCATGTGGAACATTAATATTTTTGCACAATGACATATGTAATAGACTTTGTTAGAAGACTTTAGACGACAAATGCTCGCTCTCCATTTTTTAACCGTGTAGGCAGCCTTAATCTGATTCTGGTTACGCAATCGGATTTTTTGACCGGTATGCGACATATTTTTGGCGATTTTTGCAAAACTATACGTTTTTAGAACAAAATAAATTCGACAATAAGGTGAGTGTTTTTGCATTTCATTTAAAATCTATGTGGAATAGCGAAAAACTTCTGGCTTTGCAACAAAACATATCTTACGTTACCAAATAATAATTTCAAATTAATTAGTTGATATTGTAAATTGACAAAATGTAAAACGACATAATCAAAAGTTTTAGTCACGTCAACATCAAACAATGTGAGTAATTCAGAAGTTTATAAACCAAATGTTTTGCAACAATAAGAAAAAAAATACTTGCAATACGCACAACTGTTCTCGTAACTAGTGGCCCTTTAACGCTTCCGTAACTAGGTGCCCACTTAAAGCTCCTGTAAGGTTTAGATAAGCAATACTGAAATGTTCAACTCCAAGTGAAATACCGAAATTTTCACTCCAAGACTTGAAAATGATAACAAAGTCAAAGACGTGAAAGTGATCTCTCATTTATTCGGTGATATTCTGTTTAACTACTAAGTAGGATTTGAAATGCTCAATTAAAGAGACCTAATTGCTCAAATCCAAGACATTCAAATGTGAACTAGAGATGGAGGTCAATGTCAAGGAAATCAAAACTGATTTACAATTCTCGCAAACTCGTGTTTCAGATTGCAAATTTGCAAATGAGCTTGCAATAATACAGCACTCAAAATTTAGTACTAAAGAGCTACAGTTTTGTTTGAAGAAACTATTGTCAGTCGTAATTAAAAAACTTCTGTCAAAAAGGCCGTACAACCCATGGGCATAGACAGTACACAAACACTAAAATGAGTATGCTTTCTCATAAACAGTAAATTCTTAAATTACTTAGGATAGATGTTTTTTGTGTATCAAAAGTCAACAAGATGAACATAGCCTACTTGTTTCATTCATTCTCGTCATCCAGAGCATTCATTATATAATATCATGTTTGTTGAAAGCTCGGCAAACCACTGATGTATGAGGTTTGTTGCATACCGCCACTACAGTAGTAGTTTAATTTCCGTGACACAACTCTGTATATTCAAGTCAACACACGAGTACTTCTAAATTATTTCACTTTTTTTTCGTAACTTTGTACAGTCACTAAAATTTGACAGTAATCATTTAAATTTTGTCATCCATTATGATTAGCCATATTTTTCCACATCTGCTGCGAATGTAAATGCCAAACGGAGAATAAACATTTTAACAAAATACGGATAGTTTAAGGTCTAAGTGAACAGTGACAACTAGCTTAAATTCAGATTACGTTTGGAACACAATACGCTTTCAAAGGAATGTAACGAAAGTCCAAGTTTTTAATTCCTTTAAGTAAAATTTTCTCGAAAAAAAAAGCACGAACAAAACAAAACAAACACTACAACAGAAACACGAGGCACGCTACTACACATAGCAATTTAACAGCAGTAAATGCGAGCTCGCGTACACAGTTCTATATAGTGATCGAAAGTTTTCGTCATAGCTTTTGGGGTCAGTAGGTCACAGGTCAAGGTCACGGTGACTGGAAGTTTGAAAATCTTTTCCGCTTAAAATCTTGAGATCTATATCACCCACAGTCTTCAAACATCTTAAACAGGATGGTTGATGATACTGAGTAGAGGATCACAGTAATCTAAACTTATATTTTTTCTTCTTCTTAATATCTTGAGATCTGTATCACCCACAGTCTTCACACTTTATAGGATGATTGGTCTTACTGAACAGACGATCCACACTGTTTAGGGTCAGTGGGTCAAAGGTCAAGGTCACAGTGACATCCGTTAGCTTTTCCTTAATAACACTCCACATTTGACTTTCATGAAACTTGCCCAAAATTCATTTGACTTTCATGAAACTTGCCTAGAGTTTTTGGGGGGTGGGTCTAAGATCAAGGTCACAGTGACACTAATTTGAAAATCAATTCCGCTAGATATTTTGAGATCTCTTTATCAGCCACATTCTTGAAAATTCATATGTCACAGTGACCTCTATTGCATTTTCTTTGATAATATTCCATAAGAGTTTCAGAAAACTTACGCAGAACAGTCCAGTCAGTCCAGTAGAGCGATACTGTCCCTTTTGGACCTCTTGTTTAGTTCCGTCACGTAATTCTGTGCCATGTATCAAAGTGTGAACATTTTATTTAATTGATCAGCATTGTTTTTCAAAATTGTTTTAAAAAGGTACAGTCTTATTTATTTGTTTTGGCTTTTTCCACAGGCAGGAATACACTTGCTCGTTGGGGCTATTGACTTTGGGACCACAAACTCTGGCTGGGCATGTTCTTTTCGTCACGAGTTTGAGACAGATCCTACAAAAGGGTTTGTGAGACAGTGGAACTCTGGTTCAGGAACCCTTGTCACAGAGAAAGCCCCTACATGTTTGTTGATACAGCCAGACGGAAAGACACTGGAGGCGTTTGGATACGAAGCAGAAAACAAATACAGAGAACTTGCGGACAAGGGAGAACATGAGGCCTATTATTACTTCAGGAGATTTAAGATGATGCTTTACAAGAAGCTTGGAGATGTACGTGTTCGATATAATTAGTCATATATTCAAAAATTTTGATAAAGTTACTTTAATACCTCATAGCTATACATGATACCATCACCGTACATGTTATTCCAAAGGCTTTAATATTCTTTTTTTTATTGAATAGAACTCTGTATGTAACAACAAAAGCAACTCACAGGTGACGATTATAATCATATACATGTTTTTACATGGAATTTGATTTTACTGTTTTCAGAAGTTGGATCGTAAAGTAACTTTAGAAGACGAGATGGGGAAGTCCTTGAATGCTCTCACTGTATTTGGTATGGCCATAAAATATCTGGTTGAAGATATGATGAAGTCGGTGGAGGTCAGGCTGACGTCGCCTCTTGAGATGAAAGATGTCCACTGGGTTCTTACTGTCCCTGCCATCTGGACAGATGCTGCTAAACAGTTTATGAGAGAAGCTGCATTAGAGGTATGGTGGGGCATTTTTGTACAAATAAGGAATATACTGTATATACTTTCTATCTTTTCCAGTAGTTTTGACTTTAGAGGATAACTTGTTTCGTTGTTTTATGCGATACTTAACATGCAGTACATTAGCGTTTGATCTAATACATAATGACGAGCAACAGAAAACCGAGACTTAAAACGATATCAACTTTAGATAAATCAAAGTGTTTGTAACTGTTCAAAATCAGAATTAAAAAGAAACATCTTACTTAGTGTAAATGCAAATATATCGTTTAACTAGCAGTATGAGAAATATTACTTCCGCAGGAGATCCTTAGTTTATACTAATTTATTTTAGCACGATTGTGAAGAAAGCTTTGAGCTTATCGAGTCACTCTCGAGTCCTTATGATGGTATTCATTTACTCCTCTTATTATTTGGTGTGTGCGGATGTAACATTGGGATCTAAGAAGTTTATGTTTGGATTTTCAAAAATAAATTCAGCGTGACTGATAAGCACTGTTTTAAAGAAATTAAAGTCTTAGAAGCGCTTTGGATGTAACATTATCTGTAGCTGTCAACTTACCAAGAAAAATGTCTTATCGGCGAAATTGGCCATTATTTGTACGAAAACATTCTTAACATTGCTTTTTAACTCCAAAGTACATGTTGCATATATAACAACTTTTTTTTTCAATGATATTGCAAACTTTTTTTTTATTTCTGATAACGCTTTTTAGTGAGGAAAATACAAGAGTATGAAAGAAAGGTATACGTAAAAGTTGTTTTAGAATAAACAGAACACAGTTCAATCATTGTTCTATCCATCAATTTATTACTCTATTTAAAGTGCTTCTGGGACTTTAACATATGCATATTTGTTCTTTTTCTCTTAAAAATAACATCGTAAAATGAATCGAATTTACAATAATCGTTTGTACATGTAATTCTGTAAAAATAGACGCGTTCTTTGTTTTAACAGGCTGGACTTTCGACTGGCAATTTGACTATTGCCCTAGAGCCGGAAGCTGCGTCAATATTTTGTCGTCACTTGTCTGTAGACACAGCTGTATCTGGTGGAAACACTTCCATAGCAAAGATGTCTGTCGGAAATACATACATAATTCTTGACGCCGGTGGTACGTTTTGCTTTTTAATTCAGTTATTATTTTATTGCATTTCCCGCAAAACTCCATTACTCTGGAAGAATATACGTATTGTTTCGCCACAAAATAACGCCACACAACGCGCCAAATGTCTACGTCCCCGCGAGAGGTTTGACATTTAAGGAAGATAGATAGATGATGAGGCTGAAAAATAAAACAGCTAACGAAATTTTCGACTCGTTGCAAAACAAAATCAGAATACAACAAAACAAAAAACAACAATAACA
This sequence comes from Saxidomus purpurata, assembly GCA_022818135.1. Taxonomy (NCBI): domain Eukaryota; kingdom Metazoa; phylum Mollusca; class Bivalvia; order Venerida; family Veneridae; genus Saxidomus; species Saxidomus purpurata. Next base: position 19,836,470 of record JAFMSR010000014.1, read on the forward strand.
AAACTATAAAATGACATATGCTCCCGAATGGCAGCTTTGATTGAAGATAGCAGCACTTAGTTCCATACTGTATATTCAAATAACCATGATTTCCTTGCAAGCTCGTTGTTCCCACCAAATCAACTCGTTCCAAGTAATATTTCACCATACAAGTTCAATAACCTATAAAACAATAAAGCCGGATTTATGTTTATTTTATACTGCACATCCTCTCATTGTCCTCTATCAATAATTGAAGTATCAGCTGATTCCCTTCAATATTTTTCAAGCGATGCTCTGCATAAGAAAATGGGGCTAAGGACATTAACTCCAAAACAAAGAAGACTAGGGTTATGGATCGTGTAGTGCACTTCTATCAATATCTGAAGTATCAATTGGTTCCCTTCAATACTTTTCGAACAAAGGGCAATGACGAAACTAGAGATATGATCTTCTTTGCATTGCCCTCTATAAATGTATCAAGTATCAGTTCATTACTTTCAACGCTTTTCGGGTTTTGCTGCACACAAGCCAAGAGGGCCAATAGGGCCCTATATCGCTCACGTGGTTACCATTGGCTATAACACAGAGGTCAACATCCCATCACAGGAAGGACAAGTTTGGACCTGGGGTCATGATTTGAAGCTCTGTACCTCGTGGTGCTAGACAAGAAGACTTTTGAAGTATATGTGAAATCAGGTGAATCCCCCAACCCTCCAGATGGGGTTATTTTTACCCGGGGATACAGCTTTTAACATTCTTGGTAGAGGTCACTAGACAATCCTCATGCTACACATAGAAATGTATTTTTTACCTGGGGTTCATGGTTTGATAGAGGACAATGTGAGAAAGTGCAGTGCACACAAACCATACCTCTAGCGTGGAATAGTTCTACTAGGCAATGCTAACTGCTTAATATCTAAGCATTAGGCCTTGTAGTTTCAGAGAAAAATATTTTTAAAGATTTTTCTACGACGCCTATTTTATAACAAATGATACCCGGGCAGGGTCAATTTTGACCCAGGGGTCATTATTTGAACAATCTTGGTAGAGGTCCACTAGACAATGCTACATGCCAAATATCTAAGTTCTTGGCCTTCCAGTTTTTGAGAGTTTTGCATGGAAAGGAATTCGTTGAACCGTTTTATTCAAGGAACATCCCTGCCAAATTTTATCACTTGGTTTCAGAGTAGATGTCGTTTAAAGGAACGTACGACGGACGCCGTACGGTGAGTGATCCTAATAGTTCACCCTGGCACAAAGTGCCAGGTGAGCTACAAAAACAACAAAGGGAAGTTACTCAACAAATAAGAAAGCTAGAGGTATGGTTCTTGTGCACTGTACTTTCTCACATTGTTCTCTATCTATAAAAGTGATCCTGCTCATAAGAATAAGTAACAAAGGACAGAAACCAAATAATGGAAGCTACTGTTATGGTTCTTGTGTCAAGCACATCCTCTCATTGTCCTTTATCAGTCTATAAAGTATCAATTGATTCCCTTAAACACTTTCTGCGTTACGCTCCGCACAGAAGCTGGACGGATGGACAGACGGACAGGATGAACGATGCGATCACTATATGCGGGGACATGAAACGGACATAAATATCATGTTATCGCTTTAGAAACCAAAATATCACGAATCAAACTGACGATGTAAAGCAAAGTCAGAACACCGAAGAATACAAAATACATGTGGTGATATAGTATACCTATCATAAGCACTTAGTCCTGATATTGGTCGCCTATTTTCACTACTCTATATGAGGTATACGATATAATAATTTTAGATTAATGTTTCTGTCAATATAGTTTTGCAGATTTGTGGACAAATTATTTTAATCTCGGACTTCATCCTTGGTCAATATCACTTTTTAACAGGTCTGCAAAACTACATTTTACTCCATTTTAAGGCGTCATGGCTTCGTCTGACGTCTTTGTTGATAGTTTCTCGTTTGATAAGTGAATAACAATAAAGAAAATACAAACTTATAGAAATGAGGAGTCTTGCTATTGATTCACTTTTATTTTTTTAAATAAGTGACAAAGCTACATTTTAAGAATTCTGTCTTTAATTATTACTTCTTTCTCCTCTACATGAATAAGCATTCAACTGACACCTTTCTTTCTGCTCCAGGTGGCACAATCGACATTACTGTTCACGAAATAGTCAATGCTAATTGTGTAAAGGAGATCAAGGCAGCAAGCGGAGGTGGTTGGGGTGGAATTCTGGTCGACAAAGCTTTTGAAAATCTGCTGATCGAATTGGTTAGAAAGCAAGAAATCTACGACACGTTCAAAATGTCTGAAACAGAAGATTGGATAGATCTTTGGCGTGATTTCGAAGTAAAAAAACGAGCAATTACACCTGAGAAGGCCGCTCGAGTAAATATGAAACTGCCCTTGTCATTCAGCAAGACGTATAAGAAGGCTGAGAAAACGAAGCTAATGGATGCGATAGCCGCTTCAAAATATGCAGAAGATATTGACTTTAAAGGAGACAAAATCAAATTTTCTGCTAGTCTTTTCAATGGCCTTTTCGAAAATTCTTTACAAAAGACAGTCGGCCATATGAAAGCATTGCTGAAGGATGAAAATGTAAGGAAAATAAAGGCGATTCTGATGGTCGGTGGATACTCGGAGTCTCCTATGCTACAGCAAGCTGTTAAAAACGGTTTCCCTGGAATAGACGTTGTTATTCCATCTGGATCGTCATCTACAATCTTGAGAGGGGCGTTAGTGTACGGCCACAACCCAGTATCTATAACTGAGCGAGTACTGAAGTATACTTATGGAGTAGAAATAATGACTGGATTCAAGGAAGGCATTGATCCCGAACATCTTAAAACACGAACTGCAAGAGGGGTGGGATGTCCGGCATTTGACAAACATGCTGAAAGGGGTCAAATCGTCAAATGTAACGAACCGCCAGTAGAAAAAGAATACAAAACACAACACAATTTTCAGAGCCAGGTTAAATTATGTGTGTACGCTTCTACTCAGACAGATATCAGATATACCGATGAGTGTACCTTCATTGGTGCGATGTTTTTTGACTTACCAGAGCCAGATGAATTGCCAGGAAGAAGTATTCTGGTTTCTCTGACATTCAGTGGTACAGAGATAGAAGTTAAAGCTGTCGATAAGAAAACAGGGAAAGAAGCCAAGGCATACATGGACTTCTTAGGATAGACGCGGGAAAGAGGGCCATAATTGTCCTATATCGCTCACATGAGTTCCATTGCTCCAAAAGACAAGGAAGTAGGCCAAGATCATGAATTAGGTCAGCCAAGGACAATTTTGAAATATGCTTGAAAATGTTCACAAAGTCGAAATTCCATTGCTTTAGCTTCAAAGACAACGGTTTTTCAATGATATGTCCTGGTGACCTAGTATTTGACCACACATTACCCAGTTTCAAAGTAGACCCAGAATTAACCAAGACAAATATTCTGTCTAACCTTCTTGAAGACTGGGTACAAAATAAATACAGTTCCGAAATCTACGTCAAATATTCTTACCAACGTTCACGATGATTATAAACACAATGCAGTCTCTATTGTATGCAAAAGATTTTTATGATCTCACTTGGACGCATAGTTTTTAACCTCACAACTGTTATTAAATCAAAGGACTGAAAGTGCTGGAGGATCGATTGTCTCTGAACAACACAGTCTGCACACATACATGTGTAAATATCAGGACAACATAGACTGTACACATACATGTGTAAATATCAGGACAACCCTTGCACGAGTAAAGTTATAAACTGGAGACACAGCTGTCCAAACATTTTGACTTTTCACCATTTTTGTAACTTTACTTTTGAGATAGGAACCCATGTGCTTACATTATGTCATTCAGTGACTATGTTCAAGTACCCTATGAAGTATTAAGCTGTGAATCATAACTGAGAAATGGATTTTGACAAAACTGAGCTGAAATTCATGGTTTGAACAACTTTTAAAGTGACATTATGCACATTTTTTAAAAGTAAAATTCCAGCTGAATAAGTGTGTGAGAAAAGGGTAGAGGAAATAATAACTTTTGACCCAATACAACAAACTTTTCCTGCTACCAGTACGAAATAATAACTTTCCAAATATTACTTTTCCTATTTTGACTGGGAGAGTCAATTTAAGAAATAAACAAATGCACGTCAGAGTTGCTTCCCTTCCACTGCCGAGCAACACTAATAACACAAGGGAGATCACTGCCAAGGAAGGAATTACTATTTTATTAGTCCATTTCTTCAATTTCTAAAACACCAAATTCAAATATTAATGCGGCATTATCATTAGTTTAACACATTTAAATGCACAGCTACCGAAATTTGCTTTTATAAAACTGTCACCAAAACACTATGTGCAGTAAGATGAGCATAATGTCACTTTAAGTTTACTTGAAAATTATGGGATATGCCCATAAGGTTGATTGTATTGTGCCAATTAATTAGGATTTAACGTCGCACTCAACAGCTAAGGTCATATTGCAACTTCCGGCTTTCGTGGAGGAGGGAGACCCTGGGTCACTGGGTGCAAATTCCCTGTATCAGAATTTGGGGGTCATTTAGAAATTCCGAGGGTCATACTCTTTATGGTTAAAAAATAAAAGGCATGACTATATGTTAAAGAAGTTTTATTCAGTTTACTTCTGTAAAACTGCATGTGATACATCACAAAATGGTGGGTAATCAAAGGGTTGGCAAGACAACAGGTGTTTCTCTTTGGATGCTTTCCATTTTGTCACTGCATCTCAATAGTCTAATGTGTCCACAAAGAGATTTTTTATAAGTGCATTCAACCATAGACATTAAACTTTGATATTATTTGGCACACTTAAACCCCTTTCAATAGTGACAGTCTGATCGAAATTACAACAAAATGATCGTTAAAATCACTCAGAAAGACGTTTTTGTTTCCCCAAGTGAGGTTCGTCGACCATCTCCTGTTGTGCGTCTACGATACCATGATGATGGTATCATAAGAACCAATAAACACAAAAACACAGTGGTAAAAAAATGCGGGTCCATCCGAAATCAGACGACAACGACGACGGAATAGGGTCAACATAAGACATATCCCATACCGGAAGCGTATTTTGTAAACAATATATCTTGCATTTCGAAGCGTTTTGAGATTTTTTGAAATGTTTTTGTAGTAATTTGATCATACACATTTAAATTGCGTCATAGAAGACGCTCTTTACTATTTCTGTTGCGTCATTGACAAAATGAATGCGTCAAAACCGCAGAAAAGGCGCTCTCGCGGAAACACTGAAATGAGTGTATCCGGTGTAGCGATACGTATTTCACGGGTCTTACATTTCTCATGTCACACCGGTCTGACTGTTGTGACCAAAACCGCGTAGGAAAATAGTTCTATACAGAACAGATACCTCGTTGATTTTAGTTACAAATTATAAGAAAAACAACAATATACTGTAATATTATGCTATTCTGAAATGTTTTGATATTAAGATCATTTACTATATAATTTTTAAAACAGAAGACAGTATAACTCGTAACAATTGAATATATGGAACTACTTGCTTGTATGTAAAGCGTTCGGCCGTAAGAAAACTAAATACTAAAATCAATCGATCCAAAAAGTGTGATTATTTGACTGAGGCGTAGTATAAATTAACACTCATCTTTTCGTTTTACGTAACACATTGCAGACACAATGTTGTCGTTTAAAACCATCTACATGCATTCCATTTCAAATTAGTTATACCGAATATCCAGCAAGAATTTTTTTGTAATAAAATGGCTATAACACTGGTCGGAAAAGAGCCTGTATACTTTAATGGAAGTTATTTTCGTAGAAGGAAGCGATCAACAAGAACTATAAATGACTGAATTTAGCGTTTGTCTTAAATATGAGTTGTTAAGTTTCCAAGTAAGTTTTAAAAAAACTTCAATTGTAATAAAATGGCTATAACACTGGTCGGAAAAGAGCCTGTATACTTTAATACTTTAATGGAAGTTATTTTCGTAAAAGGAAGGGATCAACAAGAACTATATACGACTGAATTTAGCGTTTGTCTTAAATATGAGTTGTTAAGTTTCCAAGTAAGTTTTAAAAAAACCTTCAATTGTAATAAAATGGCTATAACACTGGTAGGAAATTAAAGAGCCTGTTTACTTTAATGGAAGTTATTTTCGTAGAAAGAAGTGATCAACAAGAACTATATACGACTGAATTTAGCGTTTGTAGTAAATATGAGTTTCCAAGTAAGTTTTAAAAAACTGTAATTCTTCTTTGTTAAAGTATATGTGTTTTTATGAATACTTCATTCCATGTTTTATTTATCTTATTTGATTTTTGCACAACGTGCTTCATGGGGGAAGGGCGGATTAACTTGCACATAAAATGTGACACAGAATGAAAGTATTAATGAAATTGTTACGTAATGTACATTCGGAATGGAAGTATTAATGTAAAGTTTAATTTTAACTTCTGTTCTGTTATAGATCATTCCTCTTAAACAGGCTTAGTGTTCCGCCGCGAATTGGTGGCCGGAACTTTATCGTTGAATGGGGAATCTATCTGTTAAGAAAACAAAAAGATCAGATCCTCTTTTCCAGCAATTTTAATAACTCAGCGGTTTTTACTACAAAGTTTAGCAGAATGATCATACATAATTATATACATACAATTATGTTAAAAGATAAACAAAGATCTATGATCAAATACAAACTTAGACAGAATATTCCTAAAATATAGGTATTGAAATGTTATTCAATTTCTACTATATAATATGACACTCCTGGCTGAAAACTAAAGTTTCATACTTTTATTTTATGCCAGAAAGAGTGTATTAGAACATATTAATATTCTTATGTTGAGTAACATCATGAATGATATAAAAATATTCTAGCAACATGATCAACAGTTCAGTGCTAATAAAATTTCAACATTGTATTACAGAAATTTACCTACTAATTTATCAAAAGGATCTTTATTAAGTATTTGACATATATTCAAATCTGGTTTCATATAATTAACTTTGAAATAATGAAAATACTTAAACTTTGTACAAATACATAAACTTCACTCACCTGTTAAGAAAACAAAAAGATCAGATCCTCTTTTCCAGCAATTTTAATAACTCAGCGGTTTTTACTACAAAGTTTAGCAGAATGATGTCTGCTTGCTGGAAAAGGGATCTTTTAAGGTTTAATCCCGCTGGTCATTGGTCACCCGTATTTTGACCAATCCTAAAACAGAATCTTGGAATATTTCAAAAGAGGTGGAGTTGGCAAATCCTGCTTAAGGGGTTGAAAAAACTGTGAAAATCCTTAAATTGTGGTACTAGAGAAGCCAGACAAACTATCACCCATGTTTGGAGAACAATACAGCTTAACATCAGTTAAAACAGCAAACATTTGGCTACCACCTTTGAAACATAGATAAGTGTTAATAGATATCCTACTTAGCTACATATGTCAGAATTTTGAGACTACTAAGTAAGATAAAAGTGTTTAACAAAGAAATGGCTTTTAAAAGATTATTTTCCCTAAACTGTGGGCATTTTAAAAGATACAGAAAATGTAAAATTATGCAGAATGAAATATAATTATTAATAATAAATGACTTATAAAATATAGGAAAATTCTACAATTTTCCCAGCATAACATTAGTCTCAGTTGAAAAGGAGCTATAATAGCTATTTCAAGCTATTATAGCTTAATTGAGCTAAAACACAATAGAAACATGAATTTGCCTTAAGGCCACACCAAATTGATAAGTTGGGCATCGGGATTTCTTGAAAAAAAACTTGGAGGCGGCGAGCGAAAATATAATTTTTATACTTTTTTTTGTTTTTAAGAAATTTTGGAGCGAGCGAAGAGCGAAGAAATATATATATCCTTTCTGTTCACATTTAATAGCAAATGTCAAACTTTATTGCTTCATATTAGATTTTCTTATATGGGATAAATGATACAGGTAAATTTATCATTTCAGCTAAGATAAATGATTTTTTTGGCACACACGTAGTGTGTTTCAGTAACTGTCAAAGCAGGTTTTTTTCCATTAGTAATTTTCTTTTATTTATTGTCATGAATAAATCTTGTCCAATGGGTCGAGCTAGGGCCAAATTTTAGCGAGAAGTCATTTCTCCCCAAACTGAAAATAGGGAGAAGTTTGGAGCCTACAGGGAGAAGTGACAGAGTACTGAGATATTTGTCTTTAGTTTGTTTCAAATTGAAGCAGATCTAATATAACATAATGAATGTGTGATAAGTCAGGAGATTGACCATTATTATGAGACTTCATCCAGATACCGTATATTTTTATAGACTGAATTCCATGCATTTTTATTGCTTTAACACAAAATGTATGTAACATACATGCAATTTGGTAGTAATCATGCACAGTTACAGCCCAACCCCACTTTCCGCAACATAATCATTTCCATAGTTGATCCAGTTTGAGCCAACAAACAATATGATAGGTGTTCTACAAAAAGTAAGATGACAACAATATGTACCGGTAGTCAGCATGGTATTTAAGGCCCAAAAACAACGGTACATTTCATTCTGTTGGCAAAATATGTTGGTAACACTAACAGAATGGTATTTAAATCCACTCTTCAACAAGATAAACTGGAGAGTCTAAGGTATGAAACTCATTTTTGTTAGCTAAATATAGCCGATACAAAAAGTGAACCTATTTTCTGACAGACGCTTGCGCGGATACGCCGATTTCAAGCAGTTTTCCAACACAAAAGCAATGATAGCTCCAAACTTTTCTTTTATCATAGAGGTAAAGCCGCAGGTGTCACGAGATCAAAGAATGCCGCCGATACTGTCATGTTTGTTTGATCTTATTGAAGCACGTGTCATTAAAAAGAGAGAAATATTTTGACAGTTTGAAACATGTACGCGTAGCTTTTGACAATACACTGATAATTTCGGATTATAAAACTCTTACTATGAAGTTTTGAATAGATACTGTTTTGAGTAACTGTAGGATTCTTTTCCTTTTATATTGGTCTCTATTAATAGATTGAATGTGTGTTACCGGCGTTGTTTATTTCGATTCGACAACATGCTAAGTTGTTGATTGTGGAGTCTTTGAAGTCAGGAATTTTCGAAATGTATCAACATATTTCTTTTTTGTATCGATAAATAAAAGTTAATCAGTAAAAGAATATAACCAAAATTTAAGACATGACCCAAATGCGGACATCTCGAAACACCGTGTGCAGTCACCACAATTCACGGTGACCGGTCATCCTAAGTACGGATGTTCCGAGGTGTTCTTTGGGTGGCTATATATTGTTTCCGGACGGAGTAAAAACAGTTATCTTACCGTTAAAATGCGCATCTTTGCTCTTTGTCAATAGCGACCCTAAAAATAATAACCGATTATTTTTTTTATGGTGCGGGCGGGAGCCAATAATAAAAAAATAATATTTGTTTTGTGTTTTAGAAAAAAATCGTGCGGGAATCCCGATGACCAACTTATTAATTTGGTGTGGCCTAAAATAGCATGTTTATCCGAATTAGCGCATGCTGTCCGGTTGTATACAACTGGATCATGATCGCAGTCGCCGATTTTGCAGTTTGTGACATCCCCTGGTTCTTTAACATGCCCGTGTACAGTACCGATACATCCTACCTCTGTTTTAGGTGTCATCCGAAAGACATTAGTTGTGTTAGTGGAGAAGCGGCGGATCGAACCTGCGATCCCTGTATTACAAATCTAGCGCGTTAACCACTTAATAATAATAGCTTTATTTACCGAAGGTTACACATTTAGACATATGAAAACATATTCTAATTTTCAATATGGCCTTCAAAGTAAAGAAACGAAAGAAAAAGCATTATACATAAAATAAATCACCTGGCAAAGTTAAGACACATTTATATATAAGACAAACATTCTGTTAATAAATGCATTCATACATAAACATTCACTGACAGACACTCAAAGGACATGAATATAAATTAAACATAATTATAAATATGTTAAAGAAAATGTAGATTAACTTATCATTCACTCAATAAATAATGCTTATAATTTCCCTTGAACGTTTTAAGTGTTTTCGAACTACGTATATTTAAAGGAATGTCATTCCATATATTTTTGCTATAATTTGTGAATGATGTTTCCATGTATTTAGTACGAGGTGTTATCTGTAAGACAAGATCCTTGTTTGATACTGATCTTAACTGGTATGTTTTATTGTCAGAAAACGTTACAATATCTGCCAAATATGATGGGGCATTGTTATTCATAATTTTATATATCAGGACAGCACAGTGGTATTTGCATCGGTCTGAAAAACTCTTCATGTTTTAATTCTAAATTCATTTTTCAATTTTTCAATTTTAATTCACGGAATAGCTCTGCCGATGGTGTTCGCATCGGTTTATTAAGTATTATTTTTGCAACTCGTTTCTGTAATATATTTATCTTATTCACATAACTTCTTGTTCCTTTGCCCCAGACCGTACAACAGTAGTCAAATATGGGCAATATATATGCGTTAAAAAACATGACTTTCATTTCAGATGTGAGGTAATATATTATGTTCTTTAACAGGGCAATTTTGTTATTCAGTTTTTTTACAGACATTGTCAATTTGATTGTGCCAGGTTAGTTTATTGTCAACATATACTCCAAGTAACTTATGACAAGTAACGTTTTCTAGACGTATGTCATTAATAAATAGTTGAAGATTTTGAGTGGATTTTAATTTATAAGCGGACCCAATTTATCATGCATTTAGTTTTTGTTGGATGCAATGCCATATTATTTAATTGACACCATTTATTTACATAGTATTTCGTGATCTACAAGATCAAAAGCCTTTCTTAAATCTAAAAATATTGTTCCCACCAATTTACCACTATCAATATCCTTTAATCATGCATCTATTAATCTTATAAGGGCAGTATTACAAGAGTGGTGTTTCCTAAATCCGGACTGCGTTTTATGTATAATGTCAGTTTTTTCAAAGTATGACTGTACTTGTGTTGCAATATGTCCCTCAAAAATTTTTGATATAGTTGGAAGAATAGAAATTGGACGGTAGTTGTTTGGATCGTCTTTGTTACCAGCTTTAAAAATTGGTATAACTCTTGCTTCCTTAAGTTTGATCGCGGTATTCTAGTTTTTTGTTATATATCAAATAATTTTATTCTTTAGCATTGTTTAAATAAATGTGATAAACAATCACTTTTTTCATAAATCATATAAATGAAGTAACTGAAGCAGTTATATCGCTGTCACATAATTTATATACAGCTACTTACTTACAATTACTTCCCTTTAAAAGCACCAAAGAAGTCAGTATTTAACCAAAATTGACTTTTAAACCCTCTTAAATGCTTTCTAAAGGGTACATTTTTTGTTACATATTATGTATATGTGTTTTACTATGCACTATTTGTTCGATCAAAGTTTCACTGAGCTATCTATATTACTTCAGTGGCATTATACATATGGCCTCCCTCCACCACTACCCTCCCACCGTAGACAGCTCATTTTCTTCAATAACAATGCCGGTGACCTATCATTTTTAAATAAGTTATCAAGAAAGTGGTGTTTGAACACTTCTTCTGCGATAAATTAAGAAATTCTCAATGTCAATATTTGAACATTGAAAAACAAACTTTGATGAACGACAACAAATGTAATGTTTTTTTTTTATATAGCAACTCGTTTCCCTTTATGGTATATTTACAGGGTGAATACATTTAAATCTCAATTCATGTCGTTTTATGAAAACGGACCAATTGCTTAACACATGAAATAAAACACAATGGTGAATTGTCAAATTTAGATTTTTATTATTGATAAACATGAGATAGGGATCATTTTATTGCTTTTGAGGGTATACTTCAAAAAGTGTCCATTACTTATAAATAAGGCTGGTGACCTAACTTTTTTATTTTATATTCTTACTTATCAGGTATAATTGTAACAAACAATTTCATCGTGTCCACCTATGGAAAGTGACTGTTTAATACTGATGTATTTAACTCCGATAATTGTTACATCAGAAGTGACAGCTACATGCAGATGACGGCAATAATGATTGCAGATTTATGTGAATTTCAAAACACAACGTACGTGGCCTCTTACATATTGTGATTGGTATTTAAGCTGGTGTTCTTAAAGTCTTTGACATATCAAACTATTGTTGCAAATGATGAAAATGCAGTAATTTTCGCAAACTTGTGTTTCAGATTGCAAAATTGTAAACGAACTTGCAATGATACAGCGCTCAAAATGTATTACTAAACAGCTAGTGTGTAGTTTGAAGAATCTAGTGTCAGTCACAATTTTATAACAGCCGTGCACAGATGGTACACAAACACTAAATGAGTATGTTAACTCATAAAAAGTAAATTCTTAGAAGTGTTCAAATAGAAATTTGCCAGTGCTGATGTTTATTTCAAGTGGTTAGTACATACCAAAAGTGATTTCAGTTCGGGTAATGAAAATTTGACCTATGCTGATGTTTATTTCAAACCGGAAGTGGTAAGAACATAATGAAAATGATTTCAGTTCGGTAAATGAAACTGTACGGACAGGAACATGTCAGAATGTCATACTGTTTGACTCTGTTTAAACTGGTACTAACCAGCAACCAATAACTGTTATAGCTTGGGTTGATGTACGCATAAAGGCTTGTTTAAATTCTTTAGAATAAGAACTATTTACTTTTTTACGACTTAGATGAAAATCGTATCTTGCGTCTAGCGCATGCGCAGATCTCATGATTTAAGAAAAACAGGTTGTTAGCATATTTCAAAAAATACTTAATGCTTCTTAAAGCAAAATCAAATCTGCTACAACAGCAGTTTTAACGCAGCCTATCAAAATTTTGAGAATATATCTGCATCTAATCATGACATAAATGATATAAATAATTCAGTGCAAAATGCGGTCGTAACAGTAGCTTATGTCTCAAATTGCTTTCAAGTATATTTTTCTCACGCTAGTCTGACAACAATTAAATACATAAACTGTCAGTTTATCTTAGTATGTAGCAAAACTGACGATGTGTATGAACTGCAAGTTTGTCAAATGCAAATAATCATATGAGTTTAAACTCCATACAGTGTTGTATTTACTATTTTCGCATGTTTGGCGTATCACATGTCAACTAGAAGAACATACTTGTTTCATACAACTCTGTATATTCAAATCAACTCAGAGTACCTTTATTTCACTTATTTCATTTTTTTTTTACTTGTATATTTACTAAAACTTGACAGTAATCGTCTAAAATTTTGTGACCCTTTAAAGGATGGCTGGCCATATTTTTTCACATCTGCTGCAAGTGTCAATGTTAAGTCGAGAATAAACATTGACCAAATACGGATATAAACAGCGACAACTATTTTAAATTCAGATAACGTTTGAAAACATATTATCTACCCGAGAATACATTATCGAAGATGGTTCCTTTAAGTAAAATTTTGTCTCAAAAAAGCACGAACAAAACAAAACATAACAAAACTCCATAACAGACAAAACACAAAGTACACTTCTACGCATAGCAACATAACAGCAGTAAATGCGCGCACGATGTTCAGGTTCTATACAGTGCTCCAATGTGTACCTATGTAGAACATTTTTTCCGATAATGGAGGACAGCAAGGTATGATAACTGTCTTCGACAACCGTCCCAATAAAATATGGATACAAGCAAACGTGAAAGCAAGAGGGCCAATAACAGCCACGTCGCAGAAAACAAAGTTAAAGAATAGTACATTGTAGCTCTTAAAACTGAAAACTCGGGTTTGGCCAATTTTGACCCTAGGGGCAAACTAAGAACACTCTTGGTAGGGGATCACTACTATACTACAACAACCGTAGTTCTGGGTTTCATGGTTTTGGACAAAAAGATTTTTGAAAAGTATAAAAAAAATTCAGACCTGGGCGGGGTCAATTTTGACCACAGGGGCATAATTTGATTTTTTTTTTACAGGACCACTAGGTAATGCTACGAAACAAATATCTTAAGATTTTTAAATGTTTACTTTGTATTGCTATGTAAAGCATTATGACACCCGGGCGGGGAAAATTTGACACCAGCGGCATAATTTGAACAATCTTTAAGGGTTTACAAGACAGTGTCACACAACTTTGGCAGACTTTCATGCATGGAATATTTCCACCACGTTTCATCAACAATGGTCAAGGTGGAATCTGAGAATAGTTGCTCTTTTAAACAAGAAAGCAGGTAAGTCACAGGGATTTTGAAAATAAGTTACCAAAACAGCACAAATAGTCTAAATTTCATCTCTCTAGCTTGAAGACAAAAACTAAGCCAAATTTCAAGGTTAGATCAGGTCGAACTTGAAATCTCTATGCAAAACTGTACATATGATTCGAATTTCACTGTTACAAAGAAAGTAGGTCAGCCTATGTTGAAGTTGAAATCTACATTAAAAACTTTATACATGGTGCAAATTTCAATGATGTAGCTTCATCCAAATTTCGCAACCTTTCTACAATCCTAGGATTGTAAATACCAAGTGTCTGGGGTTATCTAACTGGTTATATATTTAATTTGGCCATAATATTCAGCCTATAAGCATTGTCACCAGGTTTGGTCACACTTGTTTAAGTCTTTTTTCTTTGGTTTGCATGCGCCTTTCAACTGTATTTCCACGATGTATAAGCACCAGATTACCACAGCCATAACGTTCCTGAGAAAGACTAGTACTAGACACTGTTCGTCTGTAAAAGTTGGTAGCAGGGCTTGAACCGTTCTGAATGGAAGTATAAAAACAGCTTACAAGGATAAGTCATATCAGAAGCCCTTGAGGGGGAGAAGTAAGGGGGCAGCGGGAGAGGCACAACATATACTTCCTCGTGAGTGGGAGCAGCGGACCTTTTAGGTCCTAAAATAGTTGAAATCGCGAATTTTCGCATGTTTTCCAAATAAAACTTGAAGTGGTCTTAAAAGCGGAATTTATAGAGTTCCGCCATAGTATTTCTCGTTAACATGCTTGTAACTAAATATAATCACTCGGGGAAACGCACTCGATGTTCAATTACTGCACATTTAGATGTAAATAATCATATATTCTACAATGTACAATGGTAAAACATTTATTATTGTTAAGGATATACTTTCTTTTATAATTTCAGACTCTTAATCGACGGGGAAGCAAAATGAAGTGTAGGTTTTTTATTTGTTGCGTGAGCGCTCTGATGGGGAGTATAGTTGCTGTGGTGCCAAATTAACTGCCTGCATCATCTATAAATATTGAAAAGACATCTATCGTTGTGGATTATTTCAAGCAAGAAATTATTTGATATATGCTACTTAGGTATAGTATTTTGTTGTCATTTTGTCAACTGAAAAGGATCCTGCAAAAGTTGAACCTGAAACGCCGCGTTTGAGCATATAGGCTCTAATGGAAAGTTGGATTGATGTAGTCGGCAGGGAAATGCGGATAAGTGGGCAACCTTTTGGCTATCGAACAATATGGCGATCATATTAGATCCAAGCTTCATTCCTAAAGTGCGCTTTTAACCCGAAACTGTTCCTGATCATGAGATCAATAAGTGAGTAGCCACGATTATCGAATTGAAAACAACGTTGATGACTTGTTGGAATTAATCTTAATTCTATAGAGACAATAATCGATTACAAAAATCTCCAGTTGTTTGGACAGCTCCAGATAAGTATATAGCTAAACAAATGTTTGTACATAGACTGACAAGTTTGACAAACGAAGATACGGTTTAATGTCGGATTTATATCGACTTTTTCAAAAACATAAGTTGGAGGCTTTTTTATTTGAATTCATTTTGACAAATGCACATACTAGGTTGAACAATCGCAGTAGGTCTTAACCTACAAGAATCATTCCTGTGAATATACATGTATTTGAAAATTTGAGAAAAGTTGTATTCAAAACTAAAAATAATGGATAATAACGTATGTAAGTAGCAATTACTGAATAAAAATTCCATTTCTTAGACGAAATTATCTGTTCGCATGCACTTATTCAGTATTTTCTAGCTCTACTGGACGAAGTCCAGCAAAGCTTATGTCATGGTGTTTTCCGTCGTCCGTTTTTCTGTCTGTCCGTAAACTATTCCTTGATAACACTCTATAAGTCTCAATTTTCAAATGACTGTAGTAAAACTTGCTCAAAAGTTGCATGTTACCTGTAGATGATCACTATTGTTTTTGGGTCAGTGGGTCAAAGGTCTAGGTCACAGTGAACCGAACTTTGAAACTCGGTTCCGCTCTATATCCTGGGATCTGTATCACCCATGATCTTCAAACGCCATAGGATGATTGGTTTTACTGTAGATGATCCTTACTGTTTTTGGGGTCAGTGGTGCAAGGTCAGGTTCACAGTGATCTCTGTTAGCTTTTCCTTGGTAACATTCCAAAAGATGTTCACAAAACTTACTCAGAAAAGTCCAGTTGGTCTTATTGAGCGATACTTGCCCTTGTTATGGGTAAGCGCTGTTTAAAACATTGTGTCAAAGAATGAAATAGGTGCCGATATTGTAATTAATCAACATTTATTTATTCTACACGAAGAATAATGGATAATAACAATTATTAAATAAAAAGTCCATTTCGAACTCTAGTCATATGTTTATTTTAAGAAACTATTGAAATATTTAATTAACAACCTGACTATGTCTCATTCACTTTGATTTCAGTCAGTCTGATGAGTTTGAGCATTTCCTTAGGCATACTACTTTTGCTTGGCATTAGAAAGTTGTCTAAGGCCCGGTTGTCTTTTGTCAATATATTCATCACTGTTATTAACGTGACATTATGCGCATCTTACTGCACATAGTGTATTTTTGGTGACAGTTTTATAAAATCAATTTTCGGTTGCTGTGCATTTAAATGTGTTAAACTAATGATAATGCCGCATAAGTATTTGAAGTTAGTGCTTTAGAAATAAAAAAAATGCACTAATAAAATAATAATTCCTTTCTTGGCAGTGATCTCCCTTGTGTTATTAGTGTTGTTGCTGGTAGATATTTCGGCAGTGGAAGGGAAGCAACTCCTACATGCAGTTGTTTATTTCTTAAATTAACTCTTCCAGTCAAAATAGGAAAAGTAATATTTGGAAAGTTATTATTTCGTACTGGTAGCAGGAAGAGTTTGTTGTATTGGGTTAAAAGCTATTATTTCCTCTACCCTTTGCACACACCTATTTCGGCTGGATTTTAACTTGAAAAAAATGTGCATCATTCCACTTTAATGGTATATATCGATATGGTTACAGTAACTTGAATGAATCAGAAAGCGAGAAACTACGAAAGCCGAGAAGGTTCAAATAAAAAAAAAAGAGAGTAACTTGATATACCACTCCTAAATGCATACATACGAGAATTATACACATTCGTACGAGAAATGAACGCGAACGCTATGGCATGTTACAATGCATGTGCTACCAATAAGAACGGCCTTTTTTTATTGCCGCCGCAGCGAGTCTACTGTGGATATTACTGTACTTGCATAGTTTCACAAACAGTTGTGCTACTCTGGTTGCATATGTATCCTAAGTTCCTAACCATCCAAAAAGATGACGGACAATAGAAGTGTACTACAACATTGATAACACACACATTCTTTACTAATTTATTACTATTTGTCACATTCAATTACTGGTATAAAAATACTTATATTTGATGCTCCAAAAATTTAGTCACATATTTCTACAAGGATAAAAATATTGTGTTCTATAGCACTTGAAGAAAGAACTTAACATGTAGCCATTATCTTCATATTTTTAAACCACCTTTAAAGTTCCAGGATCTATATTATAAAATAAATATATTGATAGGATAATGATAGAACCAGGTTCTATTCCCTCTAAAACAATATTGACATGTTCATTTCGTTTGCATTCAAGTCATTTCACGAAAAGAGTTGCCATGAAGCCTTTTTTTATTTTTTGCAACATCATTGAAAAATACTGCTCTAGATTCCTAACGCAACCTAATGTCGATTCAAAAAGTAAAATTATGAATGTTTTTGGCTCCAATAAAGGTAATTTCCGCCAATAAGACATCTTTCTTGGTAAAATAAGAGCTACTTGTCAATGTGGTCCTGGGACTTAAGCTCTTTATATAAGTTACAGCTAAGATGTCGCAAAGTTGCGCTATAACGGGCACTGCCTTAATGCCAAATATCACACATTGTGAATTACCTTATCATACAAACAAGCAATCTGATTATTTAAGTAGTTATATGATACCCTCACGTGTGATTTCTTATCGGAAAAGTTTTGAAAGAACAAGTAAATGGTTTGTATGAATTAAAATTGATGATTTGCTTACCACCAAATTTATGACATTTGTTTGACAGATTGCAGTATTCTTGTAATTATTTAGTAACTGTACCTAATTTCATATTTAAACAATTTCTGACATATACATTTTTATTTTAAACTTGCTCAATTCTTTTGACAATAAAAACGTTGTATTGTAAACGTTTTTTTTAAATATACATATTGATATAATCATTAAAAAGATTAAAGTGATTGAATAATTGTAAACAAGGAGAAATAATAGAGGTCAGTCTTATTTCTGAATTTTTTACCTAATTTTATCCCCGAATGTGGAAACTTTGATATAGTGGCCTCCTTTTTACAGCAACCACTTTCATTCAGTCCATTTGATTGCCGCTATAGACAGGGTAGACTTAGTAAATTGTGTAAAGACAGAAACCTGGGCATGATAAATCCAGCCTGAATACATTTTATGTGCATGTAACTATCCAGTTGTGTGTATCAATCGCTACATTTAGTATATCCGAATATATTTTGCCATAAATTCAAAGTTCTATTAAGATTTTATTTACTTATGCTATTCCGGCGAAAACATAATATCTTATTTAAAATGTAGCTTTACAATATATTTATAGTCCTCAATTTATGTATTTTGTTTTCTCGTACGTAACTGTTTTATTCTCGTACGTTCGCGTTTGATTCTTGTTTCTGCACGTTTAATTTTCGTACATGGTCGTTTGATTTTCGTACATACAGTGTCGTTCCGGTCAACAAGGGATTCCGGGTCGTTGTACCATAGGAAATAGTCCTATGAAATTTTGATTACATCATTTTAAAGCTGTCCCCAGCTGAACTGGATCATTGTCAACTGTTTTAATTGCTGCTGTGTAATGTATTGGCATTTTTAATTGTTGAAACATTAATTATTTCTGTGTTGTTTTTTTCAGGACTACATTTTATGATGTTAGGGTTGAAAGATTACTCCGCCCACCAAGCATCACAGTTTGTTTACTACATATTTGTAAATATACTAATATATGTAACTTTTCTGGTGTAGATTGACTGTGATAATGATGAAGATGAGAAATATGGAGAGCTGATTGCTTGAATTTTGTTGTGAAACTCAAAGGAAAGGTGCAAAAGTCATGTATTTACTATAGAATAAAGAATGGAAAATAACCGATGCAACACCATACGTGTTTGATTCTCGTACGCAGGCTGTACGCGTTTATTATCGTATAAACGTATTTAATTATCGTACGAACGCGTTTAATTCTCGAACGTACTCGTCTTATTCTAGAACGTACCTACCAGTTCTCGGGCGGAAAATGAACATTTTTGTATTTTGTGTAGCAACAAATACTAGTAAACCCATAAAATTTTCACAGGATAAACTTAGGTTCTCTGATAACATTATAAACTTGTCTGTTTATCGACTGCGACCAGAGCTTGTTTATAAATGAGGCCAGAAAAGGGGTACAATTTCCCTCTTTAAAGCCATATCGGGCAACCAATTATCGGGCACTCAACTTTGTGCAAAGCACTATTCGCAACAAAGATGTTTAGTGCTTGTTTTTCTGTTCTAAATACATGTACGAAAAGAAAAACAATAAATATAAGTATATTCCAATCAAGATACACATCATTTAACACGCATTATTTACATTTATAGTTTACATGTTCACAAGGATAAAATATGAACAGTAATAATGTTTCTTGCTCATGCTGATCCTTAAAAAAGAAACAAAGGGGGAAGCAAAAAAAAATTTTTTTAAAGCGCAGTGTGAGCCTTGAACCCTTTTCGCACGGGTGGCAAACTATAAGCGTAACCACCCGACCATGATAACCTCTTTATACGATGGTATTTAAAACTAGTTATGTCATATCGATTTTATATTACGCGTCATCCGTTACACGGTCTTTTTATGTTTAAATTGTATTTCTTGAATATACTTACTTTACACATTTTTATTCAAATAATTATATATCTGACATAGTATCGTTCACAATGTCTGCAATATCGATATTCAGTGTGCCTTTACAAACTAAACCCCTGCTTTTATCTCAGCGCATGCGCAATAAAATCGGAAAAACCCCAACTGCTGGTAGCTTAGGTTATAAATAGTAACACAATAGAGAAGTGATTCATGCGGGATATTAAAAATATTAGAAGTTTTAGTTGCCTATTTAGTCACTTACACCGACAGAACAATCGTCCCAGTGACACGGTTGAGTAATCTAGGACATTGAGTACGGTATAAAGCCTGTGCGGTACGAAACATAAAAACGCCCGAAGATCTGGTAGCGCCCGACAACTGGTAGGAATCCAGTACGGATTTAAATATCAGACGTACGCGTTTTGTTATCGTACGTTCGCGTTAAATTCTAGAACGAAGGCGTTTTATTCTCGTTAGAATTCGTCTCATTTTCGTTCTTACGCGTATAATCGTACGTAAGCGTTACATTCCGATCTTTTGCTTTTTTAACAAGGAGTCACGTGATATCAAACAGGGAAAGCCACGTACCAAAAACGCAGCCTCCCCAAAACGAGCCCCACAGCACCCAGAAGTGCACACCACCAACGTGCACCCACACACACACACACACACACACCCACCCACGAGGACAAAACGAACAATTAAAGGAACACAGTGGGGCACCGCCTTGGAACGGTCAGTGGCAAAAACACCACTGGGGAGCTTAAACCGGTTTATGGTGCGCACCCAACCTCACTCTTACCGTAATCCGGGATACGCCGGTATATCCAAACCTCATTTCTCAAAATGCGCCGAATTCTTCATGACTGTTAGAAACGAATAGAGCGGCGTACGCCGGCATGCGTCAAACGAATATTCCCAACAAACCCTGACAATTTGAATAGTCATAGGTTTCTCCTTTCGCCTGCAAAGTAGGTCGACTTTAGCTGAAACGCGCGGGGATCGTGTTTGCGATCTCGACTTAAAAATTAATTAAAAGCCATTTCCGTTTCCAAATATACGTGTAAATGCTTTAAATCATTGTAACACTAATGTAGGCAAAATTCAGAATATTTTAATTATTACACCATAAGGCATCAATGTACACTGATCCGACACTGCATACGGTTAACTCATTCTGCAATACAGCAACTAGAAATACAAACTTTATAAAGTGTCTCCCTCACTCAGATATCAGCCAGTACTAACAAGAAATATTTCTTTTAAAAATGATAAACGGAGTAAACATGTATACATAAACAAATTATCAATATGCAGTCTATCTTTAGATCTGCGTTCACGTGATCAAAACAATCGTATTTCATTCACAACGCTTCCATTCATAGAATCTGAATGGTGAATGTGTAGCCTACTTAGGTTTCAAAGTAGTATAGGCTCTAAGATTAAGCCTGGGTTTAACATTTAGCTTTTCAAAGGTTTTCTTAAAGTAAATTTAAATGTACGGCTAAAAGACTTTTTACAAGGGTTGCTATCTCCCCTTACCAACACAAAATGTGATGAAATAAAACTGTGCGGCGCGGACTGCTGATGTGGTGCGGTAGTGAAAAATCAACAAAAACATTAGTTTGAATTCTGTAAAAAAAATTATCTAGTTTTTTTAATGAAATGTTTTCACAAATCTGCTGAAACTTTTAAGTTACTGTAGATCTACGCTTTCTTTTATGATTTCTGATAGGATATTGTTGTTGTATGAGATAAACGTCCACTTAAAAAGTACATGTATTTGGTATGTTTAACGGATATTGTTCATCGATGCTAAAGTCTCGCAGTCTGCGACAAATAGGTTGAACTTGTATAAGAAAATACGAGAGTTGCCAATCCATGTGTATATAGGTCCGTGGCTACACTATATGTTTTTACTGGAATTTTAAAAGCGTTTCAAACGCTTTATCATTTGGTAGCGTACAGATATAATTGACTAGAATGTATACTGCTATAAAATATACAAATGTATTATTGTATACAGTTTGAAGAACATTATTTTCTTTTACTAATATCTGAGAGCGAGCAGCTTTAAAGTGCTGAGTAGGTCGTGTCACGTATTATTGATGGAAGGATGTCTCATAAACAAAGCTGGTTAATAATCATATACAATTTAAAAGCACTGTATTTTACTTCATCAAAAAAGTCTCAAGCAAAACTATGTTTTTGAAAAAAAAAATGCAACATGATGTGTTATCAATGAACTACAGCTCTGTGATAAAAATAAACGGATAGTAACTAAAATCAAGTACTCCTAGCGAAGAATTGACACAAATGATCACTAATTGTCTGTAAGAAAACCCCCTTGTGCCCAATTTTGCAGAGGACTCCTTGTTGTCAGCACTTTCAGTGCTTTGATTTCCGTTTAATTCTCATACGTATGCATTCTCGTACGTCAGAGTTTAATTCTCGTATGTATGTACTCGTATGTGCGCGTTTAACATAAATATTGACTAAATAAATATTTTTTTATACTTATTGCTTGACCATAATCATATTTCGTAAGAAACATAAATAGCGGACATATACAATGTTTTCCTTTCTACCTTTTTGTTTTTATTATTCTTTAAGATTGTACTTTTTCGTAATACGGGACAGCCGTTTCATGGAACTGTGATTAAACTTCTTCCTGGTTCTTTATTTTCTTACGAACGTGTTTAAGTCTCGTATGTGCAGGTTTATGAGAAGTATTCGCTTTTTCTTGTTGTTTTTTTTTATTTGACACTTTTCGAATTTCGTAAAAACATCAATTTAAACATATACAAAGTTTTCGGATCTACCTCCTCTTTTTTATTTACTATTTCTTTATGCGTAGTAACAACAGATACAGTCATTTCGTGGACACCTTCCTGGTTGGGAGAAATGATAACAGTTCGGACAAGCTGGAGCAGAGTAATAAACATCTATTGAATAATGTAAATGTATATCAATTTTTATCTGACGGATGTTTTCCTGATTTTTCGGACGGATAAAGAACGGTGAAATATATAACAGACGGCTAAAGGTGGCCTTTCAAAATGGCGTTTTTCAAATATCTGTTTGGGATAAAAACAGAAGAAGTTGTCAATGTAAGTACCGAGCTTAAACTCATGAAACTTTTTTTTTTTGAGAAATAGCTCTCTACTTAAAAATTTGTGATTTTCAGAGATATCTTTTGATGTAGGGGAGAAATATATGTACGGTAGATATCTCTATTACATTGAGAAATATTTCTTATGCATTGGGAAATACATATCAAAACTTGTCAGAGATCTATATCAAAAGACAAAATATCTCCAAATTTACAGAAATATCTCTGAATTTAAGAGATATCTCCCCATATATGAGAAGAAATAGTAAAAAAGATATCTATATAATTTCAAATAGATATTTTTCTTTTAATAGAGACATTTCTTTTACGCTTAGATACATCTTTGAGTCATTGAAATATATCTCCTGAACATTTAGAAATATCTCTTTTACTTACAGAGATATCTGTTATACACCATTGGAGAGATATCTGTCTTTTTTTAGAAATATATCTCAAATTTATAGAGATATCTCTCTGAGTTTAAGAGATACCTCTCTGTTTTTAAATACATATCTGTTTTTCAGAAATATCTTTTGATGTAAGAGAGATACCTTTGTTCGGTAGAGAGATATCTCTATAACATTGAGAGATATCTCTTTAGCATCAGGAGATATGATATATTTCAACAGATTGGATATATCTCTACTAAAAGAAATATATCTCCTAATTTACAGAGATATCGTTGAAATTGAGAGATTAGATAGATAGATAGATAGATAGATAGATAGATAGATAGATAGATAGATAGATAGATGGATGGATGGATGGATGGATGGATGGATGGATGGATGGATGGTGTACAATTGCATGGCAATACTAATTAAAACATACAATAAACAAGTCACAAACATGTATGAATAATTATGGCCATATCAATTAACATTATATGCATAGGTAGCACAAAAAAGAGTATAGATACACTCTTATTTCCATTGTGGTTCTTTAATAATTATAGTGTTATATCATATATGACAATGGAAGCAATATTATAAAATGTTAGCAAATGGTATTGAAAAGAAAGACATTTGTAGTACTCAAAAAGAAAATAAATCTCATTTGAAAAAATGGAACATGCTATTGATATTAAAATGTTACATTATACTGTATACCAAATCTGAGGAAAGACAAATGTAAACATATATTAATCCGCCAACTCTAGTAGGTACCCCTTGACACAGGACTTAAAGTTGGAGGGGGTCTTAGCATCCCTAAGGTTTTGGGGTAACTCATTCCATAGGGTGCAGCCATTGTAGGCTATTTCGGGTGATATCATAGACATATCTCTTTTTTTTGATAAATAGTTGATTTGCTTGCCAGGCATTTTACACGCTTGGCCTATAGATTTGGCAAACTTAAACGAGTTTACTAATAACGTATAGTTGAGCAAAGAAAATCAATTCTATTCAACCTATGGAAGGGTATTGAAGCAGAAAGAAAATTGGGAATTATTAGCGAGTTTAAGTGGATTTTAGCTTGGTTTATCCCTTATAGACCAGTCAACTTGATGTACATTGTAAATACAAAATAATTTATTTCATGCGCGTTAAGATTGACGTAGGTAGACATACAAGTAAAACAAGCTGCTCGTTCCTGAGAAAGGGGAAACCGAATAAAACAGCGTTGAAAGTTTTGCTTTTAGCTCTTGCTTCAGTTTTTTAAATATATAAAACGGCGTGTGCCGTGTGTGTATCAAAATACGCCGATTGTTCGAGAGATATAGGCCAAATCAGAACTACTAGTAACTTAAATGGAATACATGACTTATTTCATTATCTGATCCGATCCTCAAATAAACCACTTGTACAGATACGATATATTTTATACGTATCTGACTAGTATAACTAAAGGTCTTTCTGAGTGAGATCATAAACCAAAGTCCCGTGAAAACCGGACATAAAATTGATCCAGGGGTTTCTCTGAGGCTAGCTATGACACTTTTTGCATCGAAAGCTAAATAACTTACCTCTCTGCCATATGGATTATCCGATAACAACGATATGACACTAAAGAAGTACAATCAGCTAATAATTGAGCATTCAAATTGCTCTATATGTGATTTCATTTAGAAAGAAATAGTAACATTTAGAAAGAATAATCACAGCCAATTATTCTAAAGGTGATAGTTCTAAAGTAGTTGAACTGCATAGGCCTCTTTGTAAGGAAACGGGCAAGTTTCGTACATGCAATTAAGGTAATTGAATACCAGCAGAATTTTGCAATAACATCTTTTCTAGCATTTGCATCACATGATAATTCGCAAAAATGATACTTTCATTTTAATGAACTAAAAAACTGCACTAACTATACTCAAGTATTGTCTAGACAGCCAACTACTGCTACTGCCAACTTCACGTTTTTGCTACTGCCAGCTACTGCTACTGCCAACTTCACGTTTTTGCTACTGCTACTGCCAACTACTGCCACTGCCAACTTCATGTTTTTGCTACTGCCAACTACTGCTACTGCCAACTTCACGTTTTTGATTCTGCTACTGCCAGCTACTGCTACTGCCAACTTCACGTTTTTGCTACTGCTACTGCCAACTACTGCTACTGCCAACTTCACGTTTTTGCTACTGCTACTGCCAACTACTGCTACTGCCAACTTCACGTTTTTGATTCTGCTACTGCCAGCTACTGCTACTGCCAACTTCACGTTTTTGCTACTGCTACTGCCAACTACTGCTACTGCCAACTTCACGTTTTTGATTCTGCTACTGCCAGCTACTGCTACTGCCAACTTCACGTTTTTGCTACTGCTACTGCCAGCTACTGCTACTGCCAACTTCACGTTTTTGCTACTGCTACTGCCAACTACTGCTACTGCCAACTACTGCTACTGCCAACTTCACGTTTTTGCTACTGCTACTGCCAACTACTGCTACTGCCAACTACTGCTACTGCCAACTACTGCTACTGCCAACTTCACGTACATCTTAAACATACGTTAAAGTATTAATGTATTCGTTTAAATTCCGCATATTTTCTGTACTATAAAATGAAACGGCAGAAACACTGACACGAGTTTTGAGGTTCAAGCATCTTAAATCGGAACGAATTGAAACAAAGGGTTGGACATGTTGCGAGTTTGCAGATTATTTACCAGTTTCGACTCTATTAATAGAAAACCTATTTAAGATTGAAAGCTTAATCGAATTGAAAGATAATTGATCAAGAATGTCTTACACTACTCAGCAAAACAATAAAAATCAGTCATCTGTTATACGGCCTTATAGCTTATCAATCGTGCTAAAATTAACAATTCTGTACAAATGATATAGACACAAGCCAACATCTTCGGTTCTATTCATAAGGCCCTTTTAAAGGTCCATTACTAAGACCAAATGAATATTTTAAAATCTTAAATTGTAACGAGCGTCTTCTCAGAAGGAAAAATATGACATGCTACATCGAATGTGAGCATATTATGTTGATAATTTGAGTTTAAAAAAGAATTAATAAATTATATTTTGCCTTTTCAAAACCGAAAGTTGGTTTTCCAGTTATCAAATATCTTTCTAATCTTCCAGACATCTCCCAAAAAGAGGCTGTAAATAGATTGTACATGAATAAGCATGCCTATTTTGAAGAATAGTTGAAAGAACTTTACTTCCAATTATGTGCAACGTATATCTGTGACTGTTTACAACATGCAATAAAGAGAAAGAAGGACACAAAGACCACCCAGGTCAATCTAAGGAAATACACAAACATTCATTCGTTTTTCTGCAGCAGTATTTTAAACAGGGAAATACTCCACGGCTATTGTAAAGTTTTAGAAGCCAGTTTCAAACAGTATTTTCCTGTTACAATTCTAGATTTAAAAGAAAAAAATGATTTGGTCTTAGTTATGGACCTTCAAGGATATTTTTCATTTACAGATAAAATTAGTACAGTTTCATTTAATTAGAATACATGTAATACTTTTAGACAAAAATGTTTATAAACATATGCGACAATTTGTTCTCTATTCGCTAGCAAAGATAAGCCTGGTCAGAAAATCCATGAACAGGAAGTGGCGGCCGGACAGTTCGCTTGTGGTGGTAAACTTGCGGACCACCGCTAATTAATAATTGGTGAAAAACCAAACATCACGATAGACAGAATGTGTGCGTCATCTTTGAAAATTTGTTATTTTACATGATGACATTTTCACATGCGTAGAAGTTAGAACGAAACACTTAAGTGTCGATGATTATTTTGAAATATGTAGGAAAAATTTAAAAAATCTTCTCTGAAACCACAAGGCCTATAAGCTTAGATAGTTAGCATATAGCATTTCCTAGTGGATCTCTACTGAGATTGTTCAAATTATGATAACCGGGTCAAAATTGACCCCGCCCGGGGGTAACTTGTTTTTATAGAGGCTTATATACGGGATTAAAAAATACTCTGACACCACAAGGCCTAGAGCTTAGATATCTAGCATGTGGCATTGTCTAGTGAACATCTACCAAGATTGTTCAATAGACCCGGTTTAAGATTGAACCCACTCAGGGGTCTCTTGATTTTACAAAGGCTTATATAGGAAAAACTTTAAAAATCTTTATCTCTGAAACCACCTCTTCCAAGAATGTTCAGATCATGACCCCCAGGTCAAAATTGACCCTTTCTGCTATTGATGACCGAGCAATATAGGGCCATCTTGGACCTCATGTTTGTTTGTTTCATCTGATATGGCAATTGTCAAGACATAAAGTGAATTAAGTTAAACTGTTACAAGATTTAATGACTACCTGTGACATAATGGAGTAAATGTAAATAGTTATAAGAATCGTTGACAGAAGTATACTTTCAAGTTAGTCTTTTCAAATTGTTTGTCAATGTGTTAAAGTATTAGGTAAGCTCATGAGAAGTGAATAAAAAGTAAGATAAGATATTACATGTACTCGTATTTACTAGTATTTAGAGCGGACAAAACTGCTTTTGATTCAACTGTGCTACTTAAGTGTCGAGTTGCTTTTTTTCTGGAGCAATAATTCGTCCCAGCTTTTTCTTTGTAAAAAAATCAGAGGGAAATTTTATCATCATGCACAAATAAATGTCGTAATAGATTTTAAACTTTCATAAATTTAAAGTTTATTCAGGTTTCTTTCACATTAGCGTATGGCGGCTTCTTCATATTAGATACAGTAATTTAATCCTGAACGTTTGGTTGAGGTTTTTTTCTGCATGCAGATTAAAATCTGAAACCATCCCTCATTGTGCAGACTGCATATTAGATTACAGTTTAATGGCTGTAAAACCGACTAAAAGCACAAAGGTTCATAAAGCATACAATTATTGTCGGCAATTGTCAAAATGTGCACAAATAACAAAAAAAAAAAAAAAAAACAACAACAAAAAACCAACATCACATTTATGACAGGTGAGATCTACCCGGAAGAACGGACTCTGAAAACAAATTCTTTTTATAAAATAAGCGTCGCAATTTGAAAGTGACATACGCATGCGTGTTTGTGTGACATTACACCAGTCTATGATTTAAAATGTAAGACTATTTCCCGTGAAAATGTGTCAAAATTATGCACAAATTCTATTTTGTCACAGGTGTTACATCTGCTGTTTACGTTGAGTTAAAACAAGTGTCAAAATTAAGTCAATTTGCTAAAATACAGATCTAACTTAAACAAAATGCAGTCCTTTTAATTTACTCATTCAATTTACACATTTCATGGATAAAGGGTACCGAGACTCGTTAAAGAGGTACAATCATCGTTTAATTTTTTCCTCTTAATATTATTATGCCATCCTTTTTAAAGCAACAAGACGTACAAAATCACTACGATTTTAATACGATATAATTCGAAAACTTCCGTGAAAACTACGGACGCACCTGGGGGCCGTTTTATCAACATAGGCGTAACTTACGCTAGTTTTCTGGCGTAACATAAACTTACGCATTTTTTTACGTTTTGCGCAAAGCGTTTTATGAAACACATTTTGAATTGGCGTAAATCGCACTAGCGTAACTTTGGCGTAAATCGTAAAGAAATGCGTGACACAGTCAACAGCACCTGTTTCCGGTGACGTCATTTTACCGCAAAAGTGTCAACTTGCATGGCCGCTAAACTGTCAAATAAAAAAATCGCCAGAAAAGAAAGATTACCTTACTGGTATAGATCAGAAAACAACTTTGTCATTGGAATTTCCTTTCTTTTACTAGTATTCATCAACACAAGTTCACTAAATTAACAGAATTAGTTACCAAAACAAGTAAAATGTCTGTATTTTATTGACCTTGAATTGTACTGCATTTTCGGACAAGATTACATCTAAATACAGATGTATGTGCGTGCCCACTCTGTATGCGTGGGAGGAGTTGGTGGGTTTAAAATCAGACCACGTCATATCAAAAGGGTAGTGACGACCGTGGCTAAGTATTAAATGTAAATTAAACATAAAAGAAAATAACTTTGCAATACAGTTTTTGAAGAATTTGCTGCATAATGCATTTCTTTCAGACTATACTTACACACTGACATTTTCTGTGATACATATATCTATATTTACATTTGTAGTTTGGTACCGAGCATACATCTTGCTTGTTTCAGTTTTCATTACCTTTCTTCATGTATCTTTATCACTTATTCACAGCAAATATTATAAATAAGAAATGATTGTATAAAAAAGCATACACAAATATAGTGACAATAAGGGAATATAGGAAGAGTATTTCTTCACCAAGTGAATCAGTGCCTGTGTTGTGGTCAGCAACATGCACTACAATCACTTGTCAGTCTATTCTTTAAAAGTTCCAGAAAACTACTTGGGTCTGGACAGTATTTGGAAATCATAAAGTCTTTACCTTTATAAAGTAGTTTAGCCTGGAACGCAGCACATTCCAAAATGAAGAGCATTGTCATTAGAAATTACAGGAGTGCTCCAATACATTGATGCTAGCAAACATGCTGCTTATCTACTCCTATCTAGGTGATCTAGATATTTACAAGCCAATAAAATATTTCAAATGGAAATTAATGAATAATTCAGGTAGAATGATACTTCTTCCACTGGAACTTCCTCGCAGTATCTTCTAGGTAAATGTCAAGTTGGCCGAGTTGTCATTAACCACTGACCAAATATTCTAGGTAAGAGTTGTGGCTCTAGTATATATACTTCAAACACAAACTATGTTTTGGTTCTGTTTATGTCTGCATGAAACTTTACTTCGAAATATGGGGTGGGGTTAAGAAAAATTAAAACTTTACTGATGCAAAGTACATTGTAGCCCCACATTTGGCTAATGCTGAATACAATTTATGAAGTAAGGTACAAGCACGGATTGCAATAGGCACTTTTATGACATTTACTTGCAGTGTCTTCAATTTGATATTTGTAAACAGGCCATGTCAAATTCTTACTCATTTATAGACAATGAATTAACTTGCGACTGAACCATTTATGGTTTCTAGCAGACCTTTATCTAAAAGTTTAAATTTTACACACTTTTAGTGCCAATGAACATGACTGTAATTAACAGGGTGAATGTATTTCACAGGAACTATTTCTGTATTAACAGTACAACAACAGTCATATAAAATAAGTCAATAATTATGAGGCTAGGTATAATACTGTACAGCTGAAAGTGTGTAAGTGATCACCTAAATAAAGCACCAGTATCTTTACACTAAATCAGCCTTTTGAACATGCTGAAGAGCTAGCAGCTAGCAAAAAAATTCGCATTCAGCTTTAGACAGAATGATGATTGTGATGTAGCTTTAGACAGAATGATTATTGTGATGTAGCTTTAGACAGAATGATTATTGTGATGTAGCTTAACACAGGTTTGACTGTACTTTAAGCCACCATGTGTGTCTTTTCTTTTTTGCATGTCCTTTTAGGTGGGATCTTTGAACCTAGGATCTACTTAAATTACCGAATATTCAAGTAAACACATTTTAGAGACTTTGTTAAAACAAAGTTATAAAAGTTATTAAATACTTAGTTCTGCTGAAATTATAATGGATACATAATTTGTGTGCAAAAAATTGCCTTAAAAGATTTCTTGTGATGTTGGTATGAAAGAGTATTTTCTTCCAAACACTACTTCAGACATCTCAACTTTATTAGTTTTTTATTTCTTTTTATTGAAACATTGTTGAAATACAAAACACGGTGCATGTATAACATGACACTATTCAAGTTCTTGTTTAATGTCTCACTAGTACTTTGGTCTAAATAGAAGCAAAATACACATATCTGACTTGATAGTCACCTCAGAGGAATGTTATACTTGTGTGCATCAGAAGTTTTCTTCCATAGTGCACACTTCTGTTTGGCTGTTTTTGTATTTTGTTACCAGTTAGGTAAGTGGGTAGCTGGAGCACATTCCTCTTAAAAATAAATTTACAGTAGGTTATGTTACAAAGGCACAAAGTTGATATTTATATGGCTTTTTTCTGCATCTGACACCTTTAAAGCTGTTGAATATTGTGTTCTCTCTTTGAAGTTTTCTGCATACTTGCATTAATCAATATCATACAGTCTCTCCACCTAAAATGAATACAAAAATATATGAATAAAGATTCTAGTACATGTAGTTTAATTGTTGACTATTTCTCATCATGCATATCTAATTAAAGAATACAAATGTGTTTATTTCTACAAAGTTCTAAGAAAATAAATTTAGAAACTTAACAGAGATAGTTTATTGTCACGGTTATTAAAAAGTTTATACTGAAAAAATCTCAATCAATGAATGTAAAAACAATAATACCATGTTGGAGTCAAACAGTTCTACATTTGTATTTATTTACAATCAGTGGGGCTGGGATGAGTGCCCAGGTACCCAAAGTCCAGGTTGGGTAAAACAATTTCCAAATTTGTACAAAAATATTACCTGTTCCATTAAGTGTTAACAAGAAAAAAAGAAGGATGAAAAATACAATGTAGAGCACAGGAAGACAGTTGGGATATACATGATGTATCAAGTAACTGATTGACAATGACTGTTTCACCAAAATCCAGGATAAATATACTATTATGATAGCTAGTATTTTATTCTCATACTCAAGATTAGAAGGCCACTTTTTGTTCTTATATTGCCAAACATGAGACTTTAGTGTAACTTAATTTCAGCAATATCTATTACTAGTGAAAATTTCTACCAATCTGACTTTGGTATTTGGTTAGTATTTAAGTGGGCACTCCAATGAACATGAAGTGTAACAGTGCATTGCTGAATGGGTGTATTTTAGAAATTTCATACAAATAATGATGCATTCTTCTTACACAATGATGTAACTCAGTGTTTCAATTTAATCATTTGAACTGGAACCAAAACAAAAATATCTTTTGTCTCAAAGACATGATTCAGCATGGGTCCAGCCCTTGTTTGCTGCTATCACTAATTAATGATTTAACTGCCATGGTCATACCTGCAACAGAATAATTTCACAGATATGTTTAAATTTAAAACTCTATTAAAGAGACAAGAGGGCCAAGATGGCCCTATATACCTCACCTGAGACCTACTTATGACCATATAATTATGACAAAACTTCAACCCTAAACTTATATCATAAACTCAAACATTCTGTTTGACCATGACAAGACAAACATTCTGACCAATTAACATGATGATTGTCTATAAAATATGACTTCTATAGTACCAACAAGGTTTTCCTCGGAATTTATCTGGTGACCTATTTTTTAATCCAAGGTGATCCACACCAACATTTTGACCAATTTTCATGATGATTGGGCTGTTAAAGTAACCTGTATGGCATACACAAGGTTTTTATTCAGGTGACCTAGTTTTTTTTTACCTCAGATGACCCATATTCAAACTCTACCTAAATTTCATGAAGACAATTATACTGATCAAGTTTTATGAAGATGATCCAATGAAAATTGCAACCTCTATTGCAAACATAATGGTTTTCTATGATTTGAACCTGTGAACTAATTTTTTTACCATGGATGACCCATAAATTAAATGTTGATCTAGATGTAATCAAGGTTGTCATTCTGACCAAGTTTCATGAGAATCCATTGAAAAATGCAGCCTCTATTGCATACACAGGGTGATTTACCGGAAATGTCACACTTCAGCAGATCTGCATGTACACTGTGTATGATTTTTAAACTTGTATACAGTAGACATTTCTGAATACTTACAAGTAATTTTTGGATACACATTTCTTGGATACTGTAATGTGAGTGCACAGCCTAATGAGTTCCAGATTTTGTGTTTAGAATTAGTGTCTTTTTGAATTTTATCAATTGTACTTTACCAGAAAAAAATTAATAAAAATTACATCTTTTAATTCAAGAACAGAATGGGAAACATGTCTTGAACGCAGCTATTGACTGAAGTGCACATAACTAATAAAAATGTCTGTAGTACAGACTGAAATTTATTAGTGACAGACATTACATGTCTTCATGTACTATGTCCCATTATCCATTAAAGGGAATTTAATGCCACTACAGTACAGCATAAACATGTAAAACACACATGTGTTTTGAAGACAACCTTATACATTTGGTTGTTCAATATCTGTAAATTCTACATGAAACTGTGACGTGAACACTTAAAACTAAAAATCTAGAAAATATAATTATGTTGGCCTACAGTTACATAAATACATGTGTATACATGTTCACAGGCACTACAATGTCATGATGCATCTGTACTTGTAAAGTTTACTGGCAAGTATTTGATTTCATTTACTTCCTCATTCTGTAAAAAGTGAAAATTCAGTCTCTACTGTACACTAATGCAACATCAGACACCAATGTTTTTGTCCACATTCTTTATTTCTAAAACTGATCGTGTTCTTATAAGCTAATAAGAAGCACTGACAGAGATATTTGTTTTATTTCATTTTTCTTCTTTGACTTTGTACTTTTTAGAGATAAAAAAAGCATAATAATTAATACCCAGAAATCACCAGTCCAAAATACACCTCGAAAGCCATGGTTGGGTACATAGAGGCTAGGAATTGCTGAAACCTTTCACAAATTGCGTGTCATGGGTTCGGGCCCTGCTAGGAATCATCATCTCTTTACAGTTCTTGCTGACCCTAGGGTTCTAGTAAGTGCAATTCTAGCAACAACGTTTAAGTAAACAGCACCTGAAAAAAATGAGTGAAATACCCTTGACCCATGCAGGCATTAAATTGCAACAAACAAAAAATCAGTACTAAAATTTATTTTATGCTAACTAATGAAATACTGTGTTATATGAGTGAAATACAGTAAACTCCATATATATCCACTCCGGATATAACTTAATTTTGGATATAACGAACAGTTTTTTTTTGCCCAATTTTTTCCCTTCTTTGTTTAATGTAAAAATATACGGTTATATCGTACTCCAGTTATAAGGAAACTTTGGATATAAGGAACACTATTTTCTGGCCCAACAATGAAAAATGTACAGTAAAGTAATCGTATATATCGAACTGCAAATATGTTTCAAAGAGTTAAAAATATCTGTTGATTTTGCAGTTTTCTGTTGCCGTCTGCACTTTTTTTTTCATAGCGCACTTTTAGCTATTATTCATAAAGGTAAATCATTTCACATGTGTAACCTTTTGGTAAACTAGTTAAATGAGAATTTAATACAAACATAATTGCTAAGTACGATATTCAAGTGATAATATTTAACGTAAATAATTGTGAGCGTTTTTTTTTAAAGCTTGCAGACAGGATGCAATCCCATATTGGGAAAAATACTTTGTTAAATATTTCAAGTTATGGCAAGAGAGCGAAAATCATCTTTCTTCAATTGTATTTGTTTAAGTATTGCCATACATGAACCGTCTTTTTTGATGTTTTATTAATCCTTGCAATTATTTTACATAGGTTTGGATAACAGTTATAGATCTTTATAACTTTGCAAAAGGAAGTAGGAAAATCAAAAGCAACTTTAAGTTGATGGTTCGGATATTATTACATTTGACTATAAAAATACTTGTTCGATATATATATTTTTGTTCGATATAATATACATCGTATATAAGAAACTTGTTCGATATACAGATATAAGGAACTCCGGATATAAGGAACAAATCTGATAGGTCCCGATGAGTTCGTTATAAGCGGAGTTTACTGTATAGAATGATGATATATATTTCATATCAGTCACAGTGTGGGTGATATTGGTCTGCTGGAACTACTTTTTTAAGCAGTGCGTATACATAATTTTGCTTTTGTTTTGATAGCATAAAATAAAAAGAAAATTTATTTGTTTTGTGTGGATATGGAATATATCTCAACTCAAAGGGATACAATTTTCACATTTTAACTCGCGCTCATGAAAATATTACAATTGTATCACTTCTCGGTGAGATATATTCCATATCCACTCAAAACAAACAAATATCGTCATGTTATCATGAAAATCAACCACATGCAAGCAGGATTCAAACTCAGGATGTTCAGTTTGTTAAGCCGACACTCTACCATGTCACCATAAAAGCTTGCTCAATGGCTATGAAGTACAAGTGTTTTATTATGGTATTCACCCTCTAATATATGATACAAAGATTCGAGTTTTGCTTGGTGAAAAGTACAAATGCTGCATTGCATGTCAGTAATTATAAAGTAACTTTAGGGAGAAAACATCTACAAAGTGACTCTAACCCATAACTATCATGTAAGATAGATGATCATGTTCTTACTAAATTTATTAAACTATTTGACATCACTTATTGTAGCTATGTCACACGAGGTTTGGGCCTGGCCAGCTCCATCTCAGCTCATTATTATACATTTTAATACAAAAGCAACTAATATCTTTCTTGCATATTGGATTGGCATTTCCGGTGATTTTGCCTATGCCGGAAAAACCGGTCAAGCACCCCTGCCAGACGACTCTCGTGAAATACTTTTGATGTAGCGTTATAAACATTGTGACGTTACTTTCCTAAACACAACGTCAGAATATCACATGGGAATATCCGTCACCTCGGGTAACTGTTTTGCGGGAACTCGGCAAAACAGTTACCCTTGGTGACGGATATTTCGATCTGAACCTCGTGCTCATGACAGAAACTATTAATACAGATGTTGTGATCCTAGGCATCAGAGTGTCCAGAAGCCCGGTTAGCTCAGATGGTTAGAGCGTCTAACTTGCAAGCAGACAGTCCTGGGTTTTAATCTTACAATTAATTAAGTTACATCATTGGTGACGAGATTAAAAACAGTCAGTTTGAGCTTATAAAGTTAGTGGACGGTTCTTAGTGGACCAGACAACATGTGGTATTTTCAGGGGTTATCATTGATGCCCAGCTCAACAGCTATACACTTCCACTGTATGGTCAAAACCTTCAAAGATACAGTGGAATAGTGTAGTGATCCTAGGCTTCAAGTTCAGAGTATCCAGAAGCCCAGTTAGCTCAATTGGTTAAAGTGTCTGACTTGCATGCAGGAGGTTGTGGGTTCAAATCTTGCACTTGGTAGATGTTTTCTCAATAAGTTACATCACAGAAAAAGTTAATTAATTCAAACTCTTTCCAAATTCCTGTTTGGTTTTTCTATTTAAAATGTAATTTCTAGCTGTGTAAGCAGCTAAGCTGTCTCCATGTTAGAGTAATAATAGTTCTTAATTACATTCACAACCCCTAAATCATTTCTAAGTACACCAGCACGGATTTTAGATGATCTGTGCAAACAAAGTGTTTCTTCCGGGATCGCGGAAACAGAAGACAATGGGGAAAATGCAGACGTTTCTTAGGGAATTTGAAGTTCATCCATCTTTAAAAACAAATACAATTCTTTAGAAAGTATTTCTACAACATGTAGAATCAATAAAACCACTTTTAATAAAGCTGGTAAAAGTGATACTGCAAAGAAAAGTATTTTTACCCTTGTTTCCGATCATTTCGCTTGCTTGGTTACCGTGAAAGGAATTCCAGACTTTTCCCCCTCAAGTCTTTTCCTCCCCTAGACTTTTCCCCCCCAAGACGTTTCCTCCCAAGACTTCCCCCCCCCCTAGACGTTTCCTCCCAAGACTTCCCCCCCACCCCCCCAATTTTCAATTCACTTAATTATAGTGATTTATTATGTATTTAAGGTTTAAATTGTTTTTGAAACTGTCAATAATATTTTAAATGTTTAAATAACTTCTAACATATTTCCTAGTGCAGTAACGTCACACTAATTTTTAAATTATGACAGTTATTTTCTGTTATTGTCTAACTGTGGTTTTTAAAGCAATTATTCATCAGAGGAGAAATAATTTTCATGTTACAAAATGGTTTCATGATACTAACTTTATACTTTTGAGTAAGACTTTACTGTTCTGTTTTGCAGACTTATTAAGAGAACTTAATATAAGTTATAACAGGACTTTA
The DNA here is from genome assembly GCA_022818135.1 of Saxidomus purpurata. Classification (NCBI taxonomy): domain Eukaryota; kingdom Metazoa; phylum Mollusca; class Bivalvia; order Venerida; family Veneridae; genus Saxidomus; species Saxidomus purpurata. The sequence goes on from JAFMSR010000014.1 coordinate 19,874,052, forward strand.
TAAATACGCTATTTGTTCAGAAGATGAAATAAGAATCATACGTCTTTTGTAAAACTAGAACAATAAGCTATTATATAGAATGAAATATAACAGGAAACTTTTGTAGAAGATAGATATATACATTTTCTTAAATATTTGATCTGAAAAAAAGTGTCTGCATGTGTTCATATACTAGTAATCAAAAACATTTATTATTTGACTAAAGACACAATAGAGTTTAACAAAGAATGTTATATTGCTTTAAACATGTTAAAAAATGTTTCTAACTGTATGAACAGTGAATAAATTTCAAAGTTTTAGTTTTAAATTTTCAGTACTTTAGAATGCCTACCTGTTTATTTATGAAAGGCTGTGATTTAATCAACACCTTTTGAATGGCAGTGATTGACACCTGTCATTTCACTTAGCATGCTTAGGTGTTAATTGGATTATAAAATATTATCTAATTTACTATAAAGACAGCAACTTACTTTTTAAAATAAGTGGAATTTGTTCTATTCAAAAATATGCTTCACATTTTAATAAATTTTAAGCTTAATTTCATTTTATCCACACTTTGAGAGTGTCTACAAGTTGCATATTTTATATTTATTAATTTACTTCATATTAACATGTCAACACCAAAGACAAACAAAAATAACATAGACACAACAAATTAAGGTATTTTTTAATATATTAAACTTGAAACAAAGATATATAATCTAATTAAAGTAACAACTTGAATACAAATGAAGGCATATGTCATTTACAGTCAACATTGTTTCAGAGTGGTTCTATCCTTATCCCATCAATAACATTTATTTTATCAAATTAGTAAATTCAAAGTGATCCTGGGACTTAAAAGAGGACTTTTCCTTTGATTGTTTTAAGTCCTAGCTAACCCTGGGATATCTTCTTGGTTGAACTTGCCATTCTCCTGACAGACGCAGGTTGCAGAGAGACAAATGCAGACTGTAGCTCTTTTACGAATAGAGTCCTTGGTTCTTTTACATGCCCGGTGTATAACACCAATACATGTGAGACTGCTTCTGGGTTTCTAACCACCTCATCTCTAGATAGGTGGGAAACACTGAAATTCCCAGTCGGGATTCAAACAGGGAACTCCGGATTGGTAGTCAAGAGCATTAACCACTCGACCTACTCTCTAAACCCGTATTTCATTCCTGTTTGATGTACAAGCAAGTTTTCAAATTCATTATGGCATATATGAATGTGCACATTTGACAAAAATGTTACAGTGTGTAAAAAATGAGACACAATAAGATAATGAACATTATAATTATTACATTTAAACAGGTTTTAAAAAGATTTTGCATCAAAATGAATTTTATTTTAATATGTTATTCCAAAAGCAAATTTTAAAAATGATCACCTTTGATTTTAATCAATGGACAACAAACCAGTACATAAACTTACTGGTTATTAATCAAGGGTGATTAATTGTTGATTGCAAAACACCTTAAAAGGTGTTAAAGCTCAATTAAGGGCCATATCAATCAATTAATCATGGTTAAGTATCAAATGTTTGTAGCAACATTGTACTGATCATGCTGAGGTGTAAAAGACAATTTCAGTGTAACTGATTGATGTATGGTAAATGCCATTATTATAATTTAAACAAAATTTTATTGCTTGCTTTTATGTGCATCATATGTGCTGAATTTGGACTTATATATATGCTATTTTCAGACAAAGTTTTCAATATGATGGTATGAAATTATCTTTTTTTATGTCTAAATTTGAATATCATAATATAACACTCACTTTATTATCATATTATTATCATCATTCCAATACCGGTATATCTTTTAAGTTTTACTCAAATGTAGTTTTAATGTACACACTTTTCAATTTCATAAGGAAAAATAATCTTACATGACTTATCACACATTGGTGCATCATACTGTTTACATCAAAATAATCATTATGATACATGTTACACTAATGTGTTCATTTGCTTCAAAGAATATCTTTATAAAAATATTCATTCATTTATATTTTAAACATTTCTTTTATTTATTATTAGTATTGAAATATATTGGGGGGCGGGGAAAGTCTTCATATTGCTAGACATTTCACCCCCATTTTGGGGGGGAAAAGTCTTGGGAGGAAACGTCTTGGGAGGAACTGTCTTGGGGGGGAATAGTCTGACAACCCCGTGAAAGTAAGAAGTTGTGAAAATTAATGTTTTAAGGTGTTACACCATCCACTACTGTAAAGTAAATTGTACTAGAGGCAGATTTCTTTTTCAATCGACGATAGCCGCCATCTTGATTTTGACTTGCGTAACTACTTGCGCCTGCTCTTGACATGGTGCAAAAGTTACGCCAATTTTTACGTCTTTACGTTACGCCAGCTGTTGATAAAACGCTCCTTACGCCAAACTTTGTAGTTACGCCAGAACTTACGCCAAAACGTTGGCGTAAATATGTTGATAAAACGGTCCCCTGATCTGTATTACGATTACAGTTTTAAGTGACTGTGCTTATAAAAAATATTGTAGAGGCAAGAGAAATCCTACAAATATTTTATTTATTTTTACACCAATTTGTAGTTGATATAATTCACTTGCCGATATCACCGAAGCAAAAACCATCTTTTAAATTATGTTCTTTATATGGGTCAAATTATTGAGACAAATGACCCAACACATTGACTAAGTCATACAAGCCTTAACATTTCATACGGAAAATTAACCCGTAGCACTATCAACCATTATCTATCCGTCAAGATCCTGCATAGCAGGATAAGTTTAACATGTCTAAGACAAAGAGAGGCTCTTTTCACACCTAAAAACTCGCTATTGTTTCTTACAAAATCAACATAATCAAACGCATTTAAACATTGGATAAAGAAGTTACTGAGTCGTTTATGCCAATTACAATGATTTACACGATGATTTAAACAAAATCGTATTCTGGAGGAGACATCGCAATGTTACTGTCAGCTACAGCTACTGCCAACTTCACGTTTTTGCTACTGCTACTGCCAACTACTGCCACTGCCAACTTCACGTTTTTGCTACTGCCAACTACTGCTACTGCCAACTTCACGTTTTAGATTTTGCTACTGCCAGGAGGTATTATGGAGGAGACATCGCAATGTTCCGTGGAATGCATGAATATACTAATAATAGTAAAGACTTAGGCTTGTCTTGTTTATCTTGATTTGTTTTTGGTGTAAGCGATCAACGGCTATGGCGGCGATCCTTTACAGCTAAACAAAAACAATCCAAAACTACATCTTGGATACTTTGAAAACACGAAAGTGTTGTGAAAATGCGTTAATAATTAGGATTATAAAAGGACTATCATCTCAAAGGTACTCTTTTCTTTGTACATTGGTGTAAATAGAATACAGAATGAGTGAAGAGCATTTGGAAAGTGCATCCATTCCGGATTATCAGACTGAACATAGGGACCGCAAGATATCCATAGTTTACCGATATATCATCTGTCACCTTGTAAATAGGCACATATTAAGTACCTTTTAAATAGATTTTGATGAATGACCAACTATGTTTTTCCCCCTATATTAAGAAAATAAAGTTTAATTTTTAATATGCACACACATTTTTCCTTGAATATTTCTGAATGAACTCAAAATTAGCCTGTTTAAATCAGGTACTGCTGTTTCTGATCCGCGCATGACGTCCGTCATTGATGTCAAATGGATGATCACATGCATAATAAAATTAGCTGTATTAGTCCACAATAGTAACTGAAATTGATGATGTTTACATTTTTTCCACGAAGAAAGAGGCACCAAATGAGACATCAGTGTGTTTTCCTTTTACATGTCAGTTACAATAAATAAAATTAATCACAGAAAAAGTACAAAGTTTAAGTACTGATTTTTTTTAATTACGGCAACTTTGGCATCAGATGGCATAGTGTAAATGCAATATTTCACCTTAAAGTTTATTCTATGTTTTAAGATAAACAGCTAAGTCCCATATTTTGCCGATAGCTGCCGATTGTCATTTAAAAATACCCCTGCAGTCTCAACAGGTGCGCAGCGGGAAAGTTAGGTAAGGGAGACAACCCTAACTTAATTTCCGGTTTATCCGAATACTATATTGCTTCTGGAGTGTCGTGTGCTGTACGAGCGTAAAACGCCGTCTGTTTATTTCTAAATGTGCATTTTTCTGTTTAGTTAGGATAGTCATCATGTATTGTGATTTGTATATGTAAATCCTTTCTCATACAGTTCTGTTAAAGCAGCTTTTACATACTGTATTGGTATGTATAAAAAAACTCTTTTTTTTAGGATAACCTGATTTTCGTAAAAAATCTAACCACGATCAACAGGTTTTCCACAGCGGAACCATGCCTCCTTTTTGTCCGGGGTGCCAGGGGACGGAGGGGGCAGGAATACAATGTATAGTCCTGTATTTGAAGTACTTTTTCCAAGGTATAATTGTAGAATTGAGAATAGATTAATGGCAATATGCATCAATAAAGTCACTAAATTAACTGAGACATGTGGCAGTATATCATTGATTGCAAGCGCATGATCATGTATTGAATGTGATATTATGTGAAATATGCCAGGTGCAAAATTAGAAATGAATTTGGTTATAATTTTCTGTAGATCTACTAGATCTATAACACTTGTAACTTTTGGTGAACTTTTTTGCAATGAACTACACCATTGCTTTTCTTCTCAAATGCCCTTAAACATGTTGAAATGGTACATAAAATGTGCACAGTTGTTGAATTTGAAAAAGAGAACTTATTTTAACATATTGATAGACATGTATTTTTAATGCCAGTCATATTAAAATATTTGAATCTTTTTTAAAACTGTTGAAATCAAACAGTGCACATCAGCACTGCTTTTCTCATTAAATCTAGCATGAAATGGTAAATAACATGTGCACATTTCTTGCTTTTCAGAAGAGAAAATTGACACTAACAGTTTGACAGACATATATTTCATGTATGCTATATTTGATATTCTCTATATATATACTTGTAATTTCTTCAGGGAATAAGATACAATAAAATGGATAGTACCATTGCTTTTCTCTTGAAATTACCTTTAAAATGATGTATAACATGTGCATATTTGTTGCATTTTCAAAAATCACTTATTTTCCCTACTGAACATGGTGTCTCTACAGTTTATTTGAGAGAAAGTGATGTTTTTGGGTGGCGTAAGCCGGGCCAGCACTTGAGATGGTTAGAACATTCAGAGATTTATCTCGAGCTTATGAAATTGATTGACCCATCTCATATTACTGGATAACAGATAATTCGGGGTATGTGGCGGGTACATTTTCCCACTATTGAGGACAAGGTGAAGGTTATGACTAGTGGGGTGCCTTAAGGGGAAAGAAGGTCAGTGTTTTGAACACCTGTCCCACCCGTCTTGACATCGAGCGTACTACGCGGCTACGTGTTAAGAACATCCCGCTGACGATCGACGACGACGAAGTCATAAAATGCGCACTCACGTTAAAAGGTATTGAAGTAATCTCCATGTACAGAGAGAGACTAGTGATAAATGGTATTCTGACTACATGTGAGAATGGTGACCGTATTGTTTCATTGTTTCGTCCACGTCCCTCAAGGAGCCCCTGCCAAAGTTCACCGACTTTGGTAAATATTCGGCGCACGTGATTTGTCATTGTCAGCTCAAGAATGTGAAAGCGGGCGCAACGAACAGTGACATAAGGCCACACACATGTTCAAAATGTTTACTTAAAGGACATATCTTTACCCAGTGCCCTAATGATAAGGTCTGTAATGGTTGCTCTCAAAGTGGTCATCGAAAGTCCGACTGTCAATTCGAGAACGAGACAGAATCAGGTTTCGCTGCTGAATCCGCTTAATCACACACCCCCGAGGTACGAGCACAGGGCTATACCTCAAACGTTACTGATGGTCGTAAGGTTGGGTCATCACCCACATCTTCAGTGGAGTCGGTCGAGGCACCTTGCTACATAAATCTATAGGATACTTTCTGGTCTCTCAAACGAATCCAGACAAGGACAAATCTCAACTGATAACAGATCGTTCACCACCGACTCCCGCGGAGGAGTACAGGGAGAACTGTGATGCCAAGACAACCAAGAAACACCGAGGAAGAAATGACTTCTGTGACTTCTGTGTTTACTTACATATGTGCTTTATGAATTCGGAACGTATAATCGACATGGAACTGAACATTGGATACAACATGATCACATATGGACTATCTTGTAATAAATTGAATATTGCACGGTTGTATGTTAAGGCAAAAGGCCTGTATTAGTAAAATTGCAAAGATATATTTAGTGTATAAATGAAAATGTATATGATACTCTGTTTAAATATGATACATAAGAAACAGATGTCTGTTAGCATGGCCTTGCCTGCTTTATTTGCTTGGATCGTTTACCTATTTTAACTTATAAAAAGACTTTCGGCAATCAATGAGACATTTCAATATACAATATTAAATGTAGTACAAATTTTACTATATATGCTGAAAACACGAGGATTTCGAGCTTTATGAAAGTTAGTCAGTTTTATAGCGCTTTTATCGTAGACGGTATAAAAATAAAAATTCAAAATGAATTGTATATCAAGGTGTATAATTCATTATATTCACTTGATATAATTTCTAAGTTTTTGAAATTGTCTTGTACGATAAGTATAAATATTAACCATCTTGATTGTATAACGGGTTGCATCTACTGGATATTGAAGTGTTAATCACAATATGTATACATGCTTATAATTGGTTTCATTCTCAGGCATAAGAATAATAACATTTGTTGCCTTACTTGTACAAAGATCTGGAACTGTTTATTAGAATACATATTATCCATGCTTATAATCTGTTGCAATGTAAGACATATACTCGCTCCTTTTACATGCTGCTTTGGCGTAATTTTGTTGAACATAGATCTCTCTGGAACGATTTTAACGTTTGTAAACATATACGCACCAAATGACAAACAGAACAGAAATACAATTTTTGAAGAACTTGGTCTGAAAATAGATTCATTTTCCAAGGGCTTAAAAGTCATTGGAGGCTATTTCAACGATATTCTAAATAAATCAGATAGATATTCTCGTTTAAACAGTAAAGGAACGACCACCGATCAATTAAATAAACTGATTAAGAATTTTAACCTGTGTTTTATTTGGAAACATAAAAATGCAGATAGAGTTCAATTCACATGGAAACGCATTAATGGTATCAAAAAAGTCGCATTGATTTTTGGTTAATAGAAAAAAATCTTTTGAATTTGATAAATAGTTGCGATATACGCCCAGCACAAATTAAAAGTACTGATCATCTAGCAGTGTCTCTTATTATAAATATATCAAGTGAACGAGGTCCAAATTTTTGGAAGATGAACAACTCCTATCTGGATGATTCTGAATACAAAACTATTATCACGAACGCAATCACAACGGTTCAAAATGAATATAGATAATTTAACCTAAACCACAGAAATAGTAAAATACGAAATTAAAGAAAAGAGCATCAATTTTTCAAAAAGAAAGGCGAAACAACGGAAAAATCACTTATCCACAATAGAAAAAGAACTTAGAAAATTAAATGCCGATCTTGAACAAAACCCAAATTCGGAGGAACTTAAAATGACTAAAAAATTGGACTCTGAAATCGAAAATATATACGATATCAAAGCTCGTGGCGCAATGATAAGGTCAAAGGTTCAGTGGATTGATGATGGCGAGAAAAACAAACTCGAAATATTTTCATTCTTTAGAGAAGTCAAGACAAACTAAAAAGGTTCTAAACACTCTTACCGTAGATAGAAAACGCATCACAAGTATTAATGACATAATGAAAGTAGAAGTCAATTTTTACAAGAAACTATACACAAAAAACGATGCTAATAAAATTTTTGAAAATTATCTTAATATAATCAATTTCCCGAGAATATTGCCGGAAGATGAAGATAAATGCGAAGGTTCTATAACTATTGAAGGATGCGAGGAAGCTCTTAAAAGTTTCAAAACTAATAAATCTCCCGGTAATGATGGATTAACAATTGAATTCTATCAGACTTTCTGGAATGACATTGAACATTTACTTGTTGAAAGCTATAATGAAACATATAAAGAAAATGAACTTTCCATTATTCAGAAAATAGGAATTATATCATTGCTCTACAGAAGGTGACCCAGAAAATATAGAAAACTGGAGACCCATTGCTTTGCTAAATAATGACTATAAAATACTCACCAAAGTACTCTCAATTCGACTACAGAAGGTCTTACCGTGCATTATCAACAATTATCAGCAAGGCTATATTAAAGGTCGTTTTATAGGTAATAATATCCGGCAAATATCAGACGCAATTGACTATTGTAAAGAAACGAATGTTTCTGCAGCACTGCTATTTTTAGACTTCATGAAGGCATTTGAAACGATAGAACTTGACTTCCTGTTCAAAACATTGAAAAAGTTTAACTTCAAACCCATGTTTATTCGTTGGATAAAATCAATATACATGAAATTATGTTGTATGAAAACGATCTAGGAAGACAAAAATCCCATCTTCCTTTTTTTTTAAAGCATACTTATAGATTTTTTTATAGCTTTTTTGAACAAAGAACGCAACCAGTTTACAAAAAGAGGTCTTTATTGCACTTTTGAAATATATGAATAATTAAAGATAATTTTATTATTCATTACATTGTTAAATATAATTGTGTACAATAAAGATTTGAAAAAAAAAATCAATATACAACAATATTTCATCCTGCATTTTGAATAATGGCTGGATTTCTGAAAATTTCACTCTAACACGTGGCCTACGACAAGGTTGTTGCATTTCTTCTCTACTGTTTATAATTGTCGCTGAAGTTCTAGCTATTTCTATTCGTGAAAATAATGCAATCAAGGGTATTTCAGTTAAATATGATTCTAAAAACGTCAATCTCAAAATTACACAACTTGCCGATGACACAACTCATTTTGTTAAAAATGGCGAAGATTTACAAAACGCACTTTCTGCTGTAAGCACATTTGGAAAACATTCTGGCTAATCTTTAAATTTAAACAAAACAGAGGGTATCAAAATTGGAAATTCAGACTTTAAAACTACATCCTTAATAAATCTTAGGTGGAGCAGTAAAGTTAAAGCTCTGGGAACGTACTTTGGAACATCTAAAGAGGAATGTGAGACTCTTAACTGGGAATCTAAACTCGGGTCTTGCCAAATCTGATAAATATATGGAAAAAACGAAATATCACAATCTTCGGAAGACTGACAGTCATCAAATCAATACTGCTTCCAAAATTTACATACCTAATGCAATCGATATACTTTCCTAACGCCATAAATAAAAAATTTATCACGATTTTATTCAACTTTCTTTGGAACGGAAAAAGAGAAAAAATAAAAAGTAATATACTCATAAATAACCTTGACGAAGGAGGTTTAAATATGATTGACATCGAAAGTTTTGTCATTTCACTTCAAATAAAATGGGTCAAGTCATTATTATCAAATGTCTATGCGAATTGGAAAGTAATTCCAAATTAATACTTTAGCAAATTTGGCAAATATTTCTTAGTCTTTTACATGAATTTAGTTCGTTCAGGCATATACCAAAATATTTCCTGTGTCTTCCTAATTTCTATAAGGAACTGTTAAAACATTGGATTTCTTTCAGGAAAATTGGAATGAAACAGCCAAAATCATTCTTCGATATTCGAAAAGTAATTATTTGGGGCAATGAATCAATCCAGCTTAATAACAAGGTTCTGTTCTTTCCGAACTGGATTAAATCAAATATTTTGTGTATCAATGACATTGTTGATGAACATGGTGATGTAAGTGAACATATAATTCTTTCAAAATTGGTTAATAGGTCTAACTGGATCGCCGAACTATCACACATGCGTAAAGCTTTACCTGAAAGATAGAAAACTATATTAATCAAAGCACTGAAAGTGCTGACAACAAGGAGTCCTCTGCAAAATTGGGAACAAGGGGGTTTTCTTACAGACAATGAGTGATCATTTGTGTCAATTCTTCGAGAGCAGTACTTGATTTTAGTTACTATCCGTTTATTTTTATCACAGAGCTGTAGTTCATTGATAACACATCATGTTGCATTCGTTTTTTTTTCTTTCAAAAACATAGTTTTGCTTGAGACTTTTTGATGAAGTAAAATACAGTGCTTTTAAACTGTATATATCTGATTATTAACCAGCTTTGTTTATGAGACATCCTTCCTTCAGGAATACGTGACACGACCTACTCAGCACTTTAAAGCTGCTCGCTCTCAGATATTTGTAAAATAAATAATGTTCTTCAAACTGTATACACTAATATATTTTATAGCAGTATACATTCTATTCATTTATATATGTACGCTACTAAATGATAAAGCGTTCGAAACGCTTTTAAAATTCCAGTATAAACATAGTGTAGCCACGGACCTATATACACATGGATTGGTAACTCTCGTATTTTCTTATACAAATTCAACCTATTTGTCGCAGACTGCGAGACTTTAGCATCGATGAACAATATCCGTTAAACATACCAAATACATGCACTTTTTAAGTAGACGTTTATCTCATACAACAACAATATCCTATCAGAAATCATAAAAGAAAGCATAGATCTACATTTACTTCAAAGTTTCAGCGGATTTTTGAAAACATTTCATTAAAAAAACTAGAAGAAAATTTACAGAATTCAAACTTATATTTTTGTTGATTTTTCACTACCGCACCACATCGGCAGTCCGCGCCCCACAGTTTTATTTCATCACATTTTGTGTTGGTAAGGGGAGATAGCAACCCTTGTAAAAAGTCTATTAGCCTTACATTTAAATTTACTTTAAGAAAACCTTTGAAAAGCTAAATGTTAAACCCAGGCTTAATCTTAGAGCCTATACTACTTTGAAACCTAAGTAGGCCCTACACATTCACCATTCAGATTCTATGAATGGAAGCGTTGTGAATGAAATACGATTGTTTTGATCACGTGGACGCAGATCTAAAGATTGACTGCATATTGACAACTTGTTTATGTATACATGTTAACGCCGTTCATCTTTTTAAAAAGTGATATTTCTTGTTAGTACTGGCTGATATCTGAGTGAGGGAGACACTTTATAAAGTTTGTATTTCTAGTTGCTGTATCGCAGAATGAGTTTACACAGTCGATGACATGTAAACGCTAACCGTATGCAGTGTCGGATCAGTGTACATTGCTGTCTGATGGTGTAGTAATTTAAATATTCTGAATTTTGCCTACATTAGTGTTACAATGATTTAAAGCATTTACACGTATATTTGGAAACGGAAATGGCTTTTAATTAAGTTTTAAGTCGAGATCGCAAACACGATCCCCGCGCGTTTCAGCTAAAGTCGATCTACTTTGTAGGCGAAAGGAGAAACCTATGGCTGTTCAATTTGTCAGGGTTTGTGGGGGATATTCGTTTGACGCATGCCGGCGTACGCCGCTCTATTCGTTTCTAACAGCCAGGATGAATTCGGCGCATTTTGAGAAATGAGGTTTGGATATACCGGCGTATCCCGGCTTACGCCGCATCCTGCGTCAAACGAATAGGCCCTTCGCTGAGTCGTTTTCAAAATTGGCTACTAAAACAAGGAGTCACGTGACTCCTTGTTAAAAAGCAGCGAATCAATTAAAAGTCGTGCTAAAACAAAGTTAACTGTATTACCTTTTCAACCGCATCCGCCAGAAAACCTATGAAACAAAATGATCTACAATATAATTTTGAAGAACAAAGCGGAAAAAACATACATTCGCTCATTTTGGGAATCTAAGTTTGACGAAAGCATTCACTGGAAATCAATTTATATTAATATAAACAATATCGCGGACAATAGGTACAAACAGTTTCGTTATAAACTTCTCAACAATATACATTGTAATTCCAACCGGAGAAAATTTATTTAAGTGGAAAATTAAAGATACACCATACTGCAACTTATGCAATGTACATGATACTATAGATCACTTCTTTGTCTCTTGTAAATGTATAACAGCCCTTTGGAGCAGGATAGTTGAAACATTCAAAGCTCTCGGGATAAACAAACCATTATGCAGTTTAAGAACAATTGTGATTGGATACAATTTCGAAAACAAAGCCTACAACGAGGTGAACCTAATATTTTCAATTTTGGGCTTTAGTATTTATAAAGCTTATATACAGAGTAACATGCATATGAGCCAAATCAGCATCGTCAGCACTTTTTTATATGAGCTAAATATAACTAAAGAATATTTTTTTCTCAAAGGAGCAAGTATATACTTTCATAAACGTTTCATAAGTCACTTTTGATTATTCATTTTTCATTTACTACTGGTTAATTTAGTAACTGACTTAAACTACCACAACGTTTGAATGTATTTGTCATTGATGAATGTAAACCTACCTTTGTATATAGAGTCTATCTTGATTTGTACATAAAGTGCTATGTTTGATGAAAAAAAAAAAATTAAATAAAAGAGAGAAAAAAAAATCTTGATTCGTGTCTTGTTTGTCAATGTTCTAGTTGTCAGTCGGCATTTGGCTCCATCAACTTCGTGGAAGAAACCGTCGTGCGAAGGATCGCAAAATGTTCAGATCGAAGTCGTTTTTATTAACGACCGTGTAATTGGTAGTCCGTTTCTTTAAAATTCGTTCATTTTAAGAATATATAATTTTTAACAATACAAAGTACCATTTTAAATAAGATATTTAATATCATAACATATGATGCATTTACAAACACTGATTTTTAATATATGTCGAGTGAGCCGGAAACGAGTGAGCATCTTCCTTGTAAATTTACGTAAAGTCGAACAGCTAGAGTTTTTTCCCATGAAAAGAAAGTGATAATTAAAAATTTTCTATTATGGTTCACGTAGAGAGACATATATGCTATATATTTAGTGGGAATAGTTCTTTTGCAGTCTTTATTTTTCTGCGATTATTAATTCCGTGATAAGTATCTTTCTCAATGTTTAGGGGATGTAATGAGAACTTCCTGTTTAATGACCATTTGGAATACTTTGGGTTTTATAGTTGTACCTATTTTGTACTGTGGCGCAGTGGTTAGAGCGTCCGCTTTGAGATTAAGAGGTCTTGGTTTCAATCCCCATTGGAGCCAAATTTGTTTTTCGATATTTTTTTTAGTAATTAAAATGAATAACATGAGATTTGAAAACTGCATCTTGATAATTCTTAATTTAAACAAACTGTACAATTACTTGAAAATATATTTTTTAAAAGTTCAATATCTCATACAGTAGACGGTATAACATTTTCATTTTATGTTATATTGCAGTATATATACTACTCATAAAAGTTCAATTATCAGTAGTGATGCTTTTACTCCGAATTTTGCCACACTCTTGTATATTTACATGTGTGATATGTCTCGAGGCAAAATTAGGTGAATTGTTTACCGTAGATTTTTGCATTATTGACTTTTTTTTACACATGTTAAGCTTATAGAAGTTTAATACATGTTTTGTAATTCTACATTGCCTGTATTACTTTTTGGAACCTAGAACAAAAATCAATGAAAATAAAAACTTGCAAACATATCTATTTTAACTTTTAGGATACTTTTAATATAACCAGTATTTCTTAAAGTAACTTACTGTACATAGTATATTTTTGGTGACAGTTTTATAAAAGCAATTTTCGGTTGCTGTGCATTTAGATGTGTTAAACTAATGATAATGCGACATTAGTATTTGAAGTTGGTGCTTTAGAAATAAAGCAGTTGGACTAATAAAATAATAATTCCTTTCTTGGCAGTGATCTCCCATGAGTTATTAGTGTTGTTGCCGGTAGATATTTCGGCAGTGGAAGGGAAGCCACTCCTGCATGCAGTTGTTTATTTCTTAAAATGACTCTTCCAGTCAAAATAGGAAAATTAGTATTTGGAAAGTTATTATTTCGTACTGGTAGCAGGAAAAGTTTGTTGTATTGTGTTAAAAGCTATTATTTCTTCTACCCTTTGTACACACACCTATTTCAGCTGAATTTTTACTTGAAAAAAATGTGCATAATTTCACTTTTAGTTGGGGTAGGTCAACAAAAACGTTATGATTTTTTTTAATAAACAGTGAAATGTTTTCAAAGTTTAAACACTAGTCAGTTAACAGATGTAGATTATAAAAATATTAAGTTTAATATGTTTTGGAATAGTGTCCCCCTAATACCTTAAAATTATGAGTGTCGCTTTGATAGGTACTATTGTTTTAATTTTGCATGAATGACCAGACCCTTGTGATTATGAACACAGATGTTTAAGAAAGGTTTGGTTCTAGTAGGCATATAAAGTTATTATTTTAATAAAGTTTCTCCGAGGTTAATCTAACCCTCAATGTCATGATTTTTTATGGTATCAATGCCAGCAATTACTATATGCCCTCTGTACTCAATACATCTAAGTATGGCCCTCGTAGCTTGCTTTTAAATATGTAGCAATAGACACTCTGATGAGCTAACATTGCAGTTTATACTTCTATGACATACTACGTAGTAGGCCAGTATCGATATGTCAAAATGTAAACATTTCATTTCACTTATCAGGCACCCGTTACTAACAACGACAACAAAAAAGATAAAGAGGAACAATCTAAGGCAGGAGGGAGGTTTCTCGTTGGGGCTATTGACTTTGGAACCACAAATTCTGGGTGGGCATGTTCTTTTCTTCACGAGTTTCAGACAGATCCTACAAAAGGGTTTGTGAGACATTGGCCCTGTGGTACGGGAACCCTTACCACAGAGAAAGCTCCTACATGTTTGTTGATAAAGCCAGACGGAAAGACACTCGAGGCATTTGGATACGAAGCGGAAAACAAATACAGAGAACTAGCGGACAAAGGAGAACATGGGGACTATTATTACTTCAGGAGATTTAAGATGATGCTTAACAAAAAACTTGGAGATGTATGTGTTCGATATAATTAGTCAAGTATTAAAAGTGTTTGATAATGTTACTATAATATCGCACGCCATCGGCTTTACATTTCTTCTAGATACCTCCGCGTTGAAAGAAACTGTGTAAACTAACAAAATGTGACACGCAGACGACAGTTATAGCTATACATTGTATCCATTTACTTCAGGAATGCTCAGAAAACCCCAAAAGTAAGGAACTGTACTAATACTTAGCACCTCAGCAGGACTTGTTTTTATACCCTGGCAATGACCCTATATACTTCTTGGTATGTTATCTTCCCCAGCTGGTCAGGTCAAGCTTATCAGATACAAAGCATATCAAAAAATGTATGAATCACAAGAGCGTCTTTCTTTAATTAGAATTCAAGTTCTTTTCCCTTAAATATAATGATTACTAAATAAGTAAAACATGTTGCAGAATGTACAGTCAAGAAATAATTTTATATTACCGTTCAAAGCAGACACGTTCCACTATAGACAAGTCAGACGCTTGTTATACAATAAATGATCGGGGGGATATAAAAATAACTTGTAATAAACTATTTCTCTTTTTAGCAGAAAGAAAAAATCTTGCATAAGAGATTAATAAATATTGTCAGTTTCTGGTAGGATAGTCATTACGTATTCAGTAGAAATACAATGTTTCAGTTATAACTATTCGTAGGGATATAGATCAGCGGCCGACTTTCTGTCACTTTGACAGGTAATACCCCTTCAAGAAATCTCATATTTAAAGAACAAAAATAATTTCAAAAGTGCAATTTTGAAAATTATTTATGACAACAAAATGAAGTCTTTAATACGAAAATGTAGTTCATGCTTCCCAAATAGTTCGCCACACTTTGTCCAAATCAATAACGTTGTCAAAATTCATACAATAAGAGAAACACTAAGTCTAGATTAGTCGTGTTCTATGTGTCGTAGGGCGTGTTATTCGTCATTATTTTGTATATTCATTTGAACTGTTGAAATAATGAAGGAACGTACAACATATAATCAATTGATCATGCATTTTGTTTTTATTTCACCACTATCAATTTTGGTATAAAAACTACTGGCCAAAGAGAATCCAATACAAACTGCTCCGTAACACCTGATTTTACCACGTTTCCTATATTACCTTATAACTGTATAAAAAGTCTTCAATCATGTCCTGTTACAATGTACTAATCTCTTACTAACCTGTGACCCGTTAATGTACTATACTTATATGTTTGATGGATGCTCATTGCATTCGCCATTAAAAGTTAGGTCACTTAGTACATCGATTTTAAACCTACGTTTGGAATGTGTTTATCGTTTCGCAAAGAGATTTTAAAAGTTGTTGGCTTTGATCATGACTTTAGACCTACTTTTTGTCTTTGGGACAGTAAAGCGATATAGGACAATCTTGGGCCTCTTGTAATTCATTATAGACGAGGGCTGTAGAGTAAATGATTGTTTTCGGTTTCAGCTTTGCGCGAGAAATATACGTCAGATAAGAACTTAATTTGCCAAACAATATGTGTCGGAATCGGGAAAAAGTTTGTTTAGTAATAGTTTTAGCAAGATATGATATTGTGATTGCTTTTGACGTCTAACGTGTTACGAAAAAAAAACCGCTCTGTATTTTAACAATTGTTTTATTTGTTCATGGCATAACGCATAATTGCAAAATATTATCAAGAAAAGTCAACATATTGCCACACACATGTCTAGTTGACATAAACAGTAACTCTCGACCATTATACGCTTCCGTACAGAACAGCCAAATTAAAACTAAATTTTAACAAGAAAACTTTTATAAAAAGTATAATGAAACTGTCTGTAAAGTACCAATGGTGCTTTTTTGGTTGAAATGTATCTTAATTATCGGCGCTGTTTACAGGTTATACCCGGTATGGGCAAAATAAATTTGATACCTAAACAGTACTGATTTTAATAGTTATGTTTCTGTTAATTTCTTCAGTTTATTGTTATTATCAGTTTATCAAAATTCATCATCCACTGCAAATAAAAAAAAATAAAAAAAATCATTATATGCCCTTAAATTACATGTACGCGTTATGTTCTTTTAAGGATTCACAGGAGTTGAAGTCGATGGTCTTTTTATCCTTGCGCCTTGTTGTGATATTTAGATGTTATTGCAATCAAAAACAGACAACTGGCATCATGTAATTACTATATTTTTGCAAGATTTGGAAATTAATATAACATTTAGGTCTAATCATCAACCAAACAATAAAAAAACCTGCAAACTCTAGTGGTCAATGCTTATGAAATTTATGACTCCCAAGCGGCCAATGGCAGCTAACAATTACTTGAAAATCTAACAAATATCATTCAAATGTAACAGCATTTTCAATGTTGAGAGATATTCCTGGAGTAAATGGGTATATTGTATATTGCATACTGCAATCTCAAAACTGTAGCACAAACTTATCGACATTTATTTGATTTCCCGAATGATGTTTAGATTGTAAATTTAATGACATGTTTGAAAAAATTCTAGTCTAATTCATAATTTGCTTTTATTTTTTTCCAGAAGTTGAATCGTAAAACGACTTTAGAAGATGAAATGGGGAAGTCCATGTGTGCTTTTAATGTATTTGGCATGGTTATTAAATACTTGGTTGAAGATATGATGAAGACGGTCAATAGCAGACTACTGTCGCCTCTGGAGATGAAAGATGTCCACTGGGTACTTACTGTCCCTGCGATCTGGACAGATGCTTCTAAACAGTTTATGAGAGAGGCTGCATTAGTGGTAAAGTGTTTTATACAAACAGGGATCTATACAAAAAGACATGTATTTATACAAAAACGAAGACATCTTTTCTTGTATGTTTTGATTTGGAGGGCAACTTTTGCTTCGTTTAATTGGACACTTAACATTGGTAGATACATGTATCTTTTTCATCACCAGAATGATAGGCGAGATATGTGAATACATTAAACTTAGCAAAATAGTATGCAATCGAAATGACATAGTATATGTTATTTGTTTTTGATGTGGAATATGTGGATATACTACCCGCATAGATTAACATTGGTAATTAATCCATATACCACGTCAAAAACCAAATACTATTTTTCTACTTCTGTGTCTTTAACAGAAAGATTCATTTTTTTTAGCTCACCTGAACAATTTGTTATGTAAGCTATTGTATCGCCTGGTGTTCGTCGGCCATCGTCGTCCATCGGCGTATGTCTGTACGTGAGTCCGTTCCAGGACTTTAAAGTGGCTTATCCAACCTATTTTTACCTAAACAATATACTAGCTGTGCTTGGGTTTTTATTTTTGAAGCATAATTCCTCAGTGAAAGCAGAAGAAAACCGTTGAATAGATCCAACCTATTAAAATATTTAAAAAAAAGAAATGAAAACAACAATTTTATCCTATTTTTTTTTATGGTGAACAATATAACTGTTATTGTAAGAACAAATTTTATAGAGCTACTTTTGTTTTATTTATTTGTAATTATTGATACATGTACAACAATTGAATTGGGTGTACATGTATATGAAACAAAGGTCGAATAAAGTTTGAAAGAAATTCATGCCCCTTGGGTCAAAATTTACTCGCTCTGAGGGTCACTTGTTTACATAGACTAACAAAAGAAAAACCAAACAAGAGGTCCATGATTGCCCTTATTCGCTCATCTGAGTGCCAGTGCACTCAAATAAGAAAGTAACTGGTTGCTAGGGAAAGTCACTGGTTGCTAAGGGAACACTGGTCAGTACTGGAAAGTTTGTGATTGCAAAACACAAATATTGCTAGTTGCTAGTGTCAGTGGTTGCTAAGAAATTCACCGGTGGCAAGATGCTAAAGGTTGCTAAGGAAGTCACTTGTTGCTAGAGGAAGTCATTGGTTGCTAGGGGACTGATTTGTTGCTAAGGCAGTCAATCGTTGCTAAAGAAGTCACCTGTTGCTAGGGGAAGTCACTGGTTGCTAAGTAAGTCACTGGTTGCTAAGGGAAAAAATGGTTGTTAGGGGAAGTTACTTGTTGCAAGGGAACTAATATGTTGCTTAGGAAGTCAAAAGTTACCTAGGATGTCACTTTTTGCTTTTGAAAGTCACTGGTTGCTAATGCAATTACTTGTTGCTAGGAGAGGTCAGTGATTGCTAAGAAAGTCACTGGTTGCTAAGCAAGTCAGTTGTTCTTTGGGAAGTCACTGGTTTCTAGGGAAAGTCACTGGTTACTAAGGAAGTCACTGGTTGCTAAGGAAGTTAGAGGTTGCTTGTTAAGTCGCTAGTTGCTAGGTTTAACCTATAACTTTATGAACAGACATGAGACCTCCCCAGTGGCTGCGGTCAATTTTGACCATAGGGGCATGAATTGAATAAACTTTGTAATGGTCCGCTGGACGATGCTACATACCAAATATCTAAGCTATAGGCCATGTGATTTTGGAGCAGAAGATTTTTTAAGTTTTTCCTATAGTAAGTTACCCCCCAGGCAGGGTCAATTTTGACCCCAGGGGCATGAGTTGAACAAACTTGGTAGAGGTCTACTCGGCAATTACACATAGTAAATATCTAATCTCTATGCCTTGTGGTTTCTGAGAAGAAGAATTTTAAAGTTGTTCCTATATAACTATATGAAAATCAGTGACACCCTGAGTGTGGTCAATCTGACCCCGGGGACAATATTTGAACACGCTTGGTAGAGGTCCACTAGGCAATACTACATGCCAACTATCTATGCTTTAAGCCCTGCGGTTTCAGATGAAGATTTTAATTTTTTCCTATATATGCCTATGTTAAATCAAGTGACCCCCTGGGTGGGGTCAATTTTGTCCCGGGGTCAGATTTGAACAGTAATGGAAGAGGTCCACTAGGCAATGCTACATGCTAAATATCTCAGCTCTAGGCCTCATGGTTTCAGAGAAGAAATTTTCAACGTTTTCCTACATATGTCAAATCAAGTGACCCCCCGGGCGGGCTCAATTTTGA
Source organism: Saxidomus purpurata (assembly GCA_022818135.1). Taxonomy (NCBI): domain Eukaryota; kingdom Metazoa; phylum Mollusca; class Bivalvia; order Venerida; family Veneridae; genus Saxidomus; species Saxidomus purpurata. The sequence goes on from JAFMSR010000014.1 coordinate 19,893,903, forward strand.
CCCGGGGGTCATAATTTGAAGTATCTTGATAGAGGTCTACTAGGCTACATGCTAAATATCTCAGCTCTAGGCCCTGTGAATTTAGAGAGATATATTTTTTAAGTTTTTCCTATTTGTTGAAATGGAAACCAGAGTTCTTCATGGAACGGAAGTCTTTGAACAATTTTGGTGTAGTTTAATGCAAGGAACATCTCTGCCAAGATTCATCAACACTGATAAGGATAAGTAAAGAAATGAAGGTGCTAGAGTGTAAAAAATATTACAATTTTTGTTAAATCAAGGGCCATAACTCTAGAAGAACTAATCAGATCTAGCCCACAATTAAACTCATTCGAGATCTTATAGTCATACACATTCTCTGTAAATATGATTAGGATCAGTGAGGAAATGAAGGTGCTAGATAGTAAACATTATATTAAATATTGCATTTTTTGTTAAATCAGAGGCCATTATTCAGGAAGTACTGATCTGATCAAGTCCATAATCGAACTCAGTTTCATTATGATTGTTTAAAAAATGTAGATGCTAGAGTATAAACAAACTAATTGTGGACGGACGGACGGATGTACGGATGTACGACGGAAGACGGCCAATCAACGATCCTAAAATCTCACCAAGACCATTTTGTAGTCAGGTGAGCTATTTCTTCTCTAAAACAAGAAGGTCCTGGCCCCGATTTCATGAAAATACTTAAGTAATTACTTAGTAACATGCTCAACTTATTTCAACACTTATAAGCCACTTGCATGTTGATTCATTTAAAGAATTCAAGTTTTTCAGAACCGTATTTACCCATTTATGACAATTATTAAACACTTGTCAGTATTTTTGCAGGAAATGTTGCTAAAAAGCAAATAATTTACTTAAGCAAATTCTTAAAATTCTTAAAATTCTTAACTTGTACTCAAATGAATTTTTCACTATATCTGAATTGCATTTAGTAGTATACAACATTTTTTTCTTTCAACAAGTTGATTCCATCTAAAAATAGACTATCGTTAAAAATGACATCAAGAAATATCCTTATTTTTAGTGAGAATAAGACTTTAAAATAATATACTTAGCTGAGCAATTACTTAAGTATTTTCGTGAAATTGGGGCCAGAGCTTAGATATTTGGTTTACAGCATTGTCGAGTGGTGGCTCTATAAAAAGTTTATTCAGATCATCTCCAGGGATTAAAATTGACCACGCCCAGGTGGTACGTTTAGCATAGTATCGTATGCATTGTATATTGATCCACTACTTATATTATTCAGACCATCTTCCTGTGGTTGAAACTTACCACACCTCAGTAACACCTAGTCAAGTCCTGTGACCTTGAAATGACCTTTTGACATAGCTTTGAAGATACAGCAAAGAAATAAATTTAAAACAGACTTCAGTACTTACTTCTGATGGCCTTTACTCTGACCTTTTGGCCAACCTTTTTGTTTTTGTAACATCAGAGATGAAATCAGGATTATGTGTACATTTTTGCAAAATAATTACAAGATTTACTTTGAATGACCTTTTCCCGCCTGAAATTTCGACTTCCTTTAGCCTTTTGAGTAATGGTTCGCATGTGAGCGATATAGATTATGAAAATCGAAATAAACTACCATCACTGTTTCTTGTCGAAGATTTATTCATTTGGATATTTAAAAATAATTTCAGGTTTATTGTTTGGTTTATACATACCGCTTACATGTTTCATTTGTTCCGTTTCTGTACAAATATAACATTATAATTGATTGAACTTACGATGAAAGTAGATCTATATTCCTCTGCGTAAAGGGCTGCATACATATAAGTCCGCCTCCTTGGTCGATTGGTTAGAGTCGCTAACTTAAAAACACTGTAACTTCTCATAGATTAAGTGTATTGGGGTCATACCCTGCTACCAGACATGTCTCATTATGTGAGAAAGTTGGCAGTTTCTTACGGAGGATAAGAGTCTAGTACTGGTTCTTCCCAGTCACGATTGTTTTGTAAACTGCTAGCCTGTTGAAATGCCCAGAAACGAGGCTGAAAATGGCGTTAAACTCCTCCTTCAACAAACAGCATAAAAACTGCATTCTTTCTTTTGACAGGCTGGACTTTCGGGGGAGAATTTGACCATTGCTCTCGAGCCGGAAGCTGCATCAATATTATGTCGTCATTTGCCTGTAGACACAGCTGTATCTGGTGGAAACATTTCCATTGCAAAGATGTCTGTCGGTACTACATACATGATTCTTGACGCCGGGGGTGTGTCTTGCATTTATTGCATTTTAGTAAGATTAAATAACAAAGGAAAATACATTTTTTGTATTTTAGATTCGTATTCAGAAAAATATTGTACACTAAGCTAGTATCTGTCAATGAACCAGGCTTTTGTGATTCGCCATAAAGAAACGCCACATGATAAGGGAGAAAAGTTAAATAACAAGAACAAAAACAAAACAAAAACAGATCGCGACATTTAAAAATAAATCAGAATAAAACGAAACAAAGTTCTAAAACGAATCATAAAGCATCTCATTTTCAATATGATCTTTAACTGACACATTGTTTGCACCAGGTGGAACGATTGACATTACTGTCCACGAAGTGGTCAATGCTAATACTGTCAGGGAGATCCAGGCAGCAAGTGGAGGTGGTTGGGGCGGAATTCTGGTCGACAAGGCATTTGAAAACCTGCTAGTTGATTTGGTAGGAAAACGAGAAATATACGACACGTTCAAAAAGTCTGAAACAGAAGATTGGCTAGATCTTTGGCGTGATTTCGAAGTAAAAAAGCACACCATTACACCTGAGAGGAGTGCTCGAGTGAATATAAAATTTCCATTGTCATTCAGCAAGACGTTCGAGAAATGTACAAGAAGGAAACTGGAGGATGCGATAGCCGCTTCAAGATATGCAGATGATATTGACTTCGTAGGAGACAAAATCAAATTTTCTGCAAGTCTTTTCAAGGGACTTTTTGACAATTCGATAGATATAACAGTCAACCATGTAAGAGCTTTGTTAAGGGATGAAGATGTTAGAAACATAAAGGCAATTCTGATGGTCGGTGGATACTCGGAGTCCCCTATGCTACAGCAAGCTGTTAAAACGGCATTTCGTAGAAAAGACGTTGTCATACCACTTGGAGCGTCCTCTACAATCTTGAGAGGAGCATTAGTGTATGGTCACAGTCCATTAACTATAATTGAGCGAGTACTGAAGTATACTTATGGTGTAAAATGCACAGAGCCATTCAAAGAAGGCATTGACCCAGAGCACCATAAGGAAGTAACCGCATCAGGAGTGAAGTGTTGGGTTTTTAGCAAATATGTTGAAAGGGGTCAAAAATTGAAATGTAACGAAACACACGTAGCCAAAGAGTTTACAACAGCTCACAATTTTCAGTCTGAGATGAAAGTTCGTGTATTTGCTTCCACCTTGACAAATCCCAGGTACACCGATGAATGTTCTCTCATTGGCAGGATCACACTTAATTTACCAGAGCCGGAGGAAAAACCAGGAAGAGCTGTTGTAGTTTCTATGACATTCAGTGGTACAGAGATTGAAGTTAAAGCTATCGATGAGAAGTCTGGCAAAGAAGCAAAAGCGTATGTGGACTTCTTAGGATAGGCCATGACACTTTTGATAGTAGTCCAAGAATCTTTATCTTCAACATTTAATCATCCACAGACTATAATATTGAACTGACTGCTATTGCAGTTGGGAAAGGGTGAAACAAAAATGTCGTAAGAGTGTATAGTTTTGATAATTCAATTTACTGTTTAAATGGATATGTTTTATATGCTTGATGCAAATAAACTATTTTTCAAATATGAACTTGAATTCTTTTCGTTGAACTCAGATAACCCCACTTCAGACAACTTTGCCAAAATAACAAAGCCAGAATTTTCGGTAAAAATATTCACAGCTGAAATTCTGTCCTAAGCGATCACAAAAGAATGTTTATCCGGGAGAGTTAGAATCATATCCTAAAACAAAAACTTACATCCAATATTGAAAAAAAACCTGAATCTTCTTAAACTTGTTTCCCAGTATTTATGAAAAGGAAAGTACCATAAAAATTCGATGTTTTTCTAAAAATTCTGGAACTACTTACGTGCGTCTTAGTACGTTTTTAGGAAAAGATAAGTAACAAACAGCGTCCATTATTTTTCTAAAAATCGAACGCCGAGATTATCATTAATTTTTCATACAAGATACAACTTTCTCGTCGATTCCGCCATTGTGTCAAATACGGGTCACGTGATTTTTTCTTGAGCGTTGTCCAATCAGTAACCCGCGGGTGTCATGTGATTGAAATGGAAGCTGAAGAAAAGTTTACTTCGGGTACGAAAATAAACAAAGCATTGCAGGAGATATAGACCTGCTAGTGATTAAAAAATGAGGTTTGTGAGATACATTTAGATAATATTTTTAATAGCATAATTCATTTCCCTTTGTTCGCGTGCCGTACATGTGTTTTAGAGGCGAAATTCAACGATTTTCCGGTGAACACGAACTTGTCGGAAAAACGCTTTTGATAAAAAGGCATTTATAATTTAGATACAATGTGACCAAATTTTAAAATTAATCTGACATTACTAAAGTGGGAAAATTGGTATTTTCGGAATCTGCACTATCACTGGGCAATAGCCGCAGACAAATAAGTCAACTTGTTAATTAAACTGTACATTAATTAGTTGGCCGTCTTTTTTTATAAATATCTTCATGTTGCACCTTTTGACTGCGCGATGTATTTACAAAAAAATCTCTTTTCCCAACAAACTCTTGATGGTCAATTACTCTGCTACGTTTCAGGTTTAAGCACTTAATTGAAAGTGAATGTTATTGAAGCATATTATAATTTTAAGGCATTTATAATTTAGATACAACGTGACCAAATTTTAAAATCAATCTGACATTACTAAAGTGGGAAAATTGCTATTTTCGAAATCAACGAATTTGCACTATCACTGGGCAATAGCCGCAGACAAATAAGACAAAAACACTGGTAATCTGCCATACTGTTGTGCAACAGATCGCAATCAGCATGATAAAAAAACAACATGGAAGCGCCTGTCCTAGTAAGTAGTTGTCAAATCTATTATATAGTTATTTCAAATTTTAATAAGTATGACTTTAAATACGACAACTTGTTAATTAAACTGTACATTAATTACTTGGCCGTCTTTTTATAAATATCTTCATGTTGCACCTTTTGACTGCGCGATGTATTTACAAATAATCTCTTTTCCGCGTTATAACACCAACTAAAGAAACCACGAGTCATGGTGGTTCAAACACCAATGTACGCTGGAAACGCGTGTCTGGTCTGCAAGCTCGCAGACCTATCTTTTGGTTACTGGCATTTTACACAATTTGGCTAAATAATCATAAACTATGGACAAAGCAGTCCGGTAAAACAAAACTCCCTAAATTTTCTAATTTTGTTAGGAACCTGTATGCATGGGAGTCAAACTAGTCATGGCAAGTTCACCATGGGAGAAATCCCCCGGCCGGTCATAAGCATAAACAACCTAAACAACAAAGACAATGATTAATGCTCTTGGCCACACAGTTTAAGACCCCCATGGGGTGGTCAATTGTGACCCCAGGGGCCCATGAGGCCCTTTACTAACATAAGTTTGCTTTTTTAAAATTATGCCTCTGTGGTCTAAATCGTCCTCGCCTGATGGGTTACATATTTATAAGTACATATTGAAAACTTTAAAAATCGACTTGACAAAAACCACAAGGCCTAGATCTTAAATATTTTTGTATATAGCATTGCGTAGTGATCCTCAACTAAGTTTAATCAAATCATCCCTTGTGGTCAAATTTGACCACACCCTAGGGGTCACCTGTTTTGCTTAGACTGCGTAGGAAAAACTTTGAGCCTACTTTCTTAGAAAGGATTGACCACACTTTTCAAAACAATGTCACAAATCTTGGGCCAATGCCACTGTTCTAAAATAGAATCACTGTTACTAAAAATACGAAACCAGAAAAACAACAAAAACAACAGTTAACGGTCAAACACTTTCATCGACTTATACAGTTGCTTTCTAGCTTGTTCTAATAACAACACAGTCGATCACATATTTGATATGTTTAAAAGATTTTGAACATAATTGACTGACTGTTTTGTTTTATTCCAAGAACAGTATGACCATGTCATTCAAAACTTATTATATCGAGGAAACACAACTTCATACAAATCGAGACTAACACAGATCATACAGTTATCATCAGCTAGAACACCATAATAATACGGAAGAAGAATGACATTAAATTCCAAATGTCATGGTACTGATAAAATAGCTACCAGACTATGTTCAACACTGACAGAATGATTGTCTTATACCTTTGTTACTAAACTTAACAAGATGTACTTATTCCTTCTACCGTATACAGTACAAATATGTAAGATCTTGTGTTATTTACTCCTTACTGCATTGCAATAAAACTACTTCCCTATACAACCCTCAAGTTAAGGTGTCGGCAGCTCACCCCGGAGGTTGCGGGTTCGAGCCCCACTGGGGTCACGACCGTACTTCCTCATATGGCACCAGTACTGGTTCTTCCAGGAAGCGGACTCGGGAGTGACTTGATAAGCTACAAGCTTTCTTCACAAAATAAATTAGTATAAACTAACCCTAAGATTGTTTGAGAATTGTGACCATCTGAATAGTTAATGTACAAGAGGCTTGTGTACATAAAGTGCCTATGGCGACAGTTCTTGTTACGCATTGGCTTCTTATATAAAATAATTCCAGTGAAAACTTGTTTGCTCGACATGCAGATCTGTATCACTTACAGACTTCGGTTTTGATCACAATAGTTCACCATAAAATATCCACCAAATCACCAAAGTGACCTGAAAACGTATGCACCAGAGAGATGGGTACTCTTAATTACAGTTACTCACTAGGTAAAACTTCGTATTCATGTGAACTAACATACATTGACTCAACCCTCCTTTGTCTATAAGAAGAACAGAATAAAAAAAATCTCTGAAAGCTACGGCTTACATGATTTTTTAAGTTTCTGTGCGCGACACAACTGCTCATGATAGGCTGTAATTCCATGCAATTTTTTAACAAATAAATGGCTTCGATCAAAACGGCTTTTATCTGAAGATTTTGCATTCCTTCGCGCCAGTTTTAAAATACGACGGCTTCTAACAGAAAGTTGACAGAGAAATATAACGACCGACGACAAGAAAAGTGACAAACAAGACAAATGATATTTAGTAATCTAAGGAACAGTTTTGATGCAAAAATTACAATGAGCCTTCTGGCATCCCATCTTTCATTGTTACGTGTGTATTTGTCCATCTGATATTACATGTTTCTTTTTGATATGTTATATGCTTTCAACTGGATCGAAATGTAATAACTGCATTTGTCATACTTGAAATGTATGATTTTAACGTCTTTTAACATATAAGCCAACTGCTAATATAGACCAATATAGCTACGTTATACTGAAATAGGCATAATATATCTAAGCTAAACAACGCATGCCAGTTGGACGAACAATGCATGTCATAACGCACTGTTGAAACGTGCACTCGCATTATTACACCAGATGCTCCATATGTCCTAAACCCCTCGGAGGATTTTAATGAAACTTGGGTCAGATGTTCACCTCAATTACGCGATGTGCAGAGTCAATTTACAAAATGCGCCGGCTCAAGGTCAAGGTCACAGTTCGAGATCAAAGGTCTATATTCAGTGTCCACTCCATATCTCTTGAACATTTTGTAAGATTTAAGAATAACTCAACACAAATCTTCATCATACTGACACGATGTGCAGAGCGCATGTAACAACCACCTTGGTTCAAGGTCAAGGTCACTGTTACTAAAAATAGAAAACATGATGCCATGGGGGATACATATGTTTTCGTGACAAAAACAACAATCTTGTTCGGAACTGCGACTGATATTAGTTTAATCACATTAAATTAGTGTAGGTTGTGACCCTTTGTATTGAACTCACCAATTGTCAGGCATTTACAAGAAACGTCGTTTGAAAACGTCATTTACATTGTTTAGTGGCGAGGAAGTCTTCATATATAAACCAAGTTCGATTTCTACGACCCGTTCCGGTAGCCTTTTCCCTACATGGTTGTTTTTGTCACAAAACATATGTCTCCCCCATGGCAGTTTGTCAATAATCATGCTGAAACGTGCTAAAATAACACAAACATCTATTTTTAGTAACAGTGACCCTGACCTTAAATTTCTTATTTTTGCTTAAAACGCTTTAAAAACAAAACAATATTTTATTAATCTATTTTAGTAAGAGTGATCTTGACCTTGCTTAAACACTTTTAAAAAAAATAAAATTTTTGACCTGAAAAGATAATGGTACATAAGTCACCCCAGCTTCCGTTCCATGTAAGCTACATACAGACCAAGTTTCATTGCAATTGGTGATTCCTAACTGGAGTTATTGAGCAGAAACAATTTTTCTATTTTTAGTAACAGTGACCTCGACCTTGAACCAATATTGTTGTTACATGCGCTTTAGCAACGTGTCAGTATTGTTAAGATTTGTATTTAGTTATTCTTAAATCCTACAAGGGGTTCAAGAGTTATGGAGTGGACACGAAATATAGTCATATGACCTTTGATCTCTGTGACCTTGACCTTGAGCCGGCGCTGTTAGTTCATGGGTTCTGCACATCGCGTAGTTGATGTAAACATCTAGCTCAAGTTTAATAAAAAAAACCTTCGAGGGGTTTAGGAGATACAGAGCGGACACGAAATACAAGGCTCAGACCTTTGACATTTAGCTGTTACCTTGAGCAGGGTTCATGGGTTCTGCACATCGTCTAGTTATGGTCAACATCTGACCCAAGTTTCATGAAAATCCTTCGAGGAGTTTAGGAGATATGGAGCGGACACTATTTTGCCGGACAGACAGACAGACAGACAGACAGACATGGCAAAAACAATATATCTCCCCAAGACATAATTCTCCTAAAAGTACGGATTCTTACGTAGGTACCAAAAATTGTCAATGATTATGCAAGCGCGCCATCTGGTGTAATAATGCGAGTGCACGTTTCAGCAGTGCGTTATGACATGCATTGTTCGTCCAACTGGCATGCGTTGTTTAGCTTAGACATAGTATGCCTATTTCAGTATAACGTTGCTATATTGGTCTATATTAGCAGTTGGCTTATATGTTAAAAGACGTTAAAATAATACATTTCAAGTATGGCAAACGCAGATATTGCATTTCGATCCATTATCATTTATAGAATGTTATGATGAGGTACGTATGAATGACAGCCAAACAATGCAATCAGGTTGTTCAACTTAATTTCGACCGTTTACTCAATTATCTTTAAATATCAGTTAAGTTTAATAGCAAATACAGAACACTGATTTATGAAATAATGTAGAATATAACAATTCATCTCTCAGAAAGGTGTAATCATTTCTCCAGTTTTAAGCATAGAACATATGAAAAAGAAACATGTAATATCAGATGGACAAATACACACGTAACAATGCAAGTTGGGATGTCAGAAGGCTCAATGTAATGTTTGCATCAAAACTGTTCCATAGTAATCATATCCATGCATTCCACGGAAAAGTGTGATGTTTTAGGTATATAAACGACTTTGTCTTAATTGTCTTTTCATTTAACTTTGCATAACCAGACGAAAATAAAATGCCCAAATTCTTTCATCGAAGTTGTAAAACACGATAACAAAGTGTCGATTTCGTTCCTTCTAAAGGGTATTAAAGAAATTAATGCATTTGATGCAGGTTTGAAAAGTGCCCTTCTTTGCAATAGACATGTTAAACATAATCTGCAACGATGCAGGAAAGGAAAGAAATGACGGATACATGAGTGTAGATATGGGATTCGGGTAATACTCTAAAACGAGACATCCGACTCGAAAACGTGGCACCGGTTAAAATTTGAAAAGTCGGCAGCGGCTTCTATATGAATTATCACAGGTTTCAACAGGGAGATATATATTTAACATGCATTGAAACTGAGAATAGGTAAGGTAACTGCATCATTCGAAAACTCTGATTGATACGGCAACTAAAAGAAAACAAAAAATCTTTATATTAATCTCTTTAATCTAATTCGATTATATTAGTACAATCCAATGACATTTACCCATTGCTACTTGTAAGGGAAACTATCCCACATAGATAAAGCCCCAGATGTTAGACATCTGTCAATTTAATTTATAAAGAAACGTCAGAATTTAAATGAAATAAATAGTAGGAACTTCTTCTGGTATAAATGATCAAATGTAAATCTACCAAAGATTTGTTTTTCTATTTGAGCGCTATAAGACCCCTGGCCGGTTTTCTCCAGTTTATGTACGTCAATATGGTTCCATCAAGGCATTCAAAGCTATTATCTCTTGTTAATAGAGTCTGAACTTGCCTTTTCCGACGCAGTGAAAGATATATCTTCTTAATAGAGTCTAAACTTGTAAAACTGTTCCAACGCAATGAAAGATATGTCTTCTTAAATAAAGTCTTAACTTGTACACGTTCTGCAGATTGCCTTTTACAAGGCATGGAAAGATATGTCTTCTTAATAGAGTCTAAACTTGTTAAAGTTCTGCTGATTGCATTTTGAAACGCAGTGCAAGGTATGTTTTTCAATAGAGTCTAAGCTTGTAAAAGTTTTGCAAATTGCTTTTTCCAAGGCAGTAAAAGATATGTCTTGTTAACTGGTAACTTATGTTCATTAAAATATAATCATGCCTAAAATCCAAATGCTGTGTTGGGCTTTACAGGGAAGACCAAGTGTCAGTGCTCTTTTTTTTTAAATAGTACCGGAAAATATACGGAATAAACAGTATCATGAATACTTTAACATATATTTAAATGTATAACTCGTGATTTTCAACGAAAGATAGGTCTATTTTAATTGATAAACCGATTTCTGTATTGAGTTTAATGTTTGTGCCACATACGGATCCGTAACCATAGAATCGGTTTGTAAGAGAACGGAATTTACAATCACATGAATGTACATTTCGTAGGACTATTCAGGTCCACTGCTCTAGAACTATCAAGGTTTTGGAAGATTTAAGTGACATGTTTTTCTAAATTTTACCATTGTCTTTTTTTCATGGACATGCTGTTGATACTCAGACCAGCTTGAATTTTCATTTGTATAGCTTGACAACTTGAATACATTATCAAGTGTATGTCATTCGTGTTTTAACGTTGTTATGGTAGAGAGAGTGTCGAAGATCTAGATACACTCTTTGGTCCTGTACGTGCTCGATGTTTAGCACCGATGTATAGGACTCCATTAATCATATTAGTGGTGGAGCTAGAAATTCAACATTCCGGTGAAAACATAAATTTATTCCTACAATTAGTTCTGATTAGGCTTGGTTGTAATGACGTGGTGTCAAAAGCAACAGCATGATAGTTCACAATTGCTTAATCTGGCTTTGAAAAACATTGTATATGAGAATGAATCTTTCAGACAATGTTTGGTGCGACCGTGCCTGTTTAACATATGCTAGAAGCAAATTCTGAACCGAGGATGGCAATATTATGTTAATGTTGTTGATAAATTGTTCAGTAAAAACGTCGATGTATCATAAACCGGTTATAGTTTTTCCTTAAATGTTATAAATAATCGATTTTGAGCCATTCCGGTCTAGTTTTATACGAACAGTATGCCTTGTCAGCCTTTGTAAAACAGTTTCACGGGATGGTCATAAAATATACGTTCTTGTATTCTTGCACTACTTACACAGATAATGTTGGGCTACCGAGTGTGCTGAACGCTTTGTCAATATGATTGTATGAATAGTATCTATATATGGCTAAGATGGATTAGAATTACCACGATTTGTAGAGAAGGTCGTTATTAAGTTGTAGAATAGCAGCAACATTGACCGCTGCGTGTGGGACTACGTAGGTGGTAGATTTTATCACTGAACATAATCTGAGATACAAAGTATATGGGTCCTATATTGACGTCGCGCTTGTCCGTCCATCTGTCTATCCGCCTAATTGCTGCCCGCGCTATTTCACAGCAACATTTGGCCGAAAATCAATGATACTTCACAGGCTTGCTTAGTACTAATCCTTGTTGTGCACATTATCAGTGCGTCCCACTTGGTAAATTTTGCTCAGAGTTATGGGCCTATGATATCTTAACACATATAGTATATATATTCTTTCTCAGCAATCATTAGCTGAAAGTCAATGACACATCGCATGAGTTAGAAGAACTAAGCCCAGTTGTGCATATTGTCAGCGTGTTTCGGAGTTAAGGCCCTTTGATTTTTTTATTCATATATTATATTTAAGATGTTTATTGTCCGCTATGATTTATCTCCTTAACCAATGCGTGATGTTAATTAAACTGGACAGAAAGCATCAATATGATGTATAGTTGTGCATATAATGATTTGGGTCCCTAGACATCAACGGTCGGTGTCATAGGGACCTATTTATAGAAAAGCTTGTCGTCGCTTTTTCTTCTGTTATGATAAACCTTAACAGGAATTATTACTGTGATGTCTAGTTAGCCAACTGTTTTATATACTCAAAATCGCTTAGACCATCTTTTTAAAGATAGTTCTTGTTTTAACATACATTCCTCATTACAGAGGCCCTCGCAATTTCGGATATGCGCAAAGGACCATTAAAATATTACAATTTGAGAACATGGCTAGTTTTATTGTATTTGTCAATTCAGACATTTTAAAATGTTATTTCAAAACTTTTAAGTCCACATACATTTTGGAGATGTTTATTTTCCACTAACAGTGGCTGTTTAGGGTTGCGCTCTCTCCATTTTATGTATGTCAGCAAAGTTTTAAATGTGTCTTCTTAGAACTAAATTAATATCCGTTGTCCGTCTGTGAATGAACCGTATACATATTATAAAATACAAGTAAAATAAGCCACTAAAAATGTGACATTGTAATGGAGTTAGAGGTGTCGAGGGATGAGCTGTACAACTGTATAGTCATACTTATTCCTATTGAACATACCCGCACAAACGATGTTGACTAATTTATGTCACAGCACACTAATATCCGTTCTATCAAGTAATAATTTTGACCGTTGAAATAACATGCATATATTTTGATAGGTTGAAAATTATTCTCCTTCAACAAACATATAACCACACCATGTTATTTAGTTTCACATAACCTCGGTAAAAATGAAAAGGTTCTTTTAGGTTTAGTTTTCTACAATTGTCTTTTATTTCAAATAAGTTCGCTTTTACCGTAGCAAGGATGTAGATTTTGATTTAAGCCGCGTGCAGCATTCTGTTTTCAAAAAATGAAACTTAAATGTGGATGAAGAAAATCACAAAACTTGCAGTAGTAACTACTTAATTCAAAAATCTCAATTCCAGTAATTAGATTAAGACTAACACAAAACACTTGGACAGAGAAAGCTCTGGTGGTTCCAATTTCTTTCATGAGTTTCATTGCACCACACATACAAGTAAAAGAAATCCTGGTAAAGCGTAGCACATAATAATCATTCATGTGAATTTATTTAAAAATGTGAGAAAGGAATTTTAAAGTTTACCCTGCCCAAAGAGGTCATATTTTTACCAAACAATCTGGGCAGAGCGTCACTATCCAAGAAACATTTCTGTGAAATTATGATGAGATTCAAGCTTTGAAAAGACTTGGTATAGGACCACTTGACAATGCTACATCAAATGTTAAGCTTCGTGGATTTAGACAAGAAGATTTTCGATCTTTTCCGCAGTCATGTTGTTGAGTAAACTGGACCAACCAGAACTTCAATGCCAGGATGCTTCTAACTTAGTTTGTTTAATCTCCATCAAACAATTGATGAAAAGTTGTTAGATGCAATCGTGGACGACAGACGGACGTGATTTTATGTTTCTTAATCAGTTTTGATTACATGCTTTCATAAATGATTTATGTCAAATCTACTATATAACGGCTTTTCCGTCAGCCGAATCTCCTTTCCGCAGATCTTCATTTAAAATTTCAAAGAATGAAATGGATGCCATTATTGTCATCAATTTACATTTGTTAATTTTATTCTCTATTATGAATAATAACGTATTTTAGTGGCAATTATTAAATAAAAAGTTCATTCCGAGGACGAAATATCCTTTTCGCGAAATAAAGTCCATTTCGCACTCTAGTAATATCGGAGCTGTAATGTATATGTAACAGTCACAATAATTAATCAGAAAGCGAGAAACATAACTAAAGACACATAAAAAATTTTCCCGTCTACCTTATATTTTGTTTGTCAATACATTCTTAAGAGATTGTACTATTTCGTTTGCCTCAGTAACTACACGTACAGTCATCTTCCTGGTTGAAATATGATAACAGTTCAAACGAGCTGGAAAAGAGTAGTACACATCAATAGAATAAAGTTTATCAGTTTTTGTCTGATGGATGTTTTTCCTGATATTGAGGACGAGTAGAAAACGCTGAAATTTATTACCGGAGGCTAACAGCGGCCTTTCAAAATGGCGTTTCGTAAATCCCTGTTTGGCAAAATAACGAAGTCTAACCAAACAAAAGAAGAATTTGTTCAGGTACGTACCGAACTTTTCTGCCTTATGAAACACATTTAATCGTGAACTTAGAGAGAGAGAGAGAGAGAGAGAGAGAGAGAGAGAGAGAGAGAGAGAGAGAGAGAGAGAGAGAGAGAGAGAGAGAGAGAGAGAGAGAGAGAGAGAGAGAGAGAGAGAGAGAGAGAGAGAGAGAGAGAGAGAGAGAGAGAGAGAGAGAGAGAGAGAGAGAGAGAGAGAGAGAGAGAGAGAGAGAGAGAGAGAGAGAGAGAGAGAGATAAACTCATTTAATAATCTTTTCGTCCGGACAAATAAATGCAATTTCCATGAACATTGTTGGAAGCGGGTTTCGGGGACATTTTATATCGCCACAGATGCGTTCTATTGTTATATATTATTAAGTTGGTTTAACCGTTAAAATATTTTTATTCAGTCATTAAGGAAGTAACAGATTTGTTATCGTGTTGTAAAATTTAATGGGTTGTGTATAATAAACTACAATATAAATGCCTTTCGCAATATTTTCAACCAAAATAATTGACTGGAGCCCGACATATCCTTGGTAATGTAAGTGCATAGTGGGAATATATTTCGTTGAAGTATGCACACCGGGTTCATGCATAGTTTTGTATCATATCTTGGTAATATTTATATTAACAAAGCTGGTGCGGGTAAATTGAATATTAAACGATCTTCATTCAATCTAATTCAAGGTTACTTGAAGGGAAGGGGCTCAGTTTCAGTACACTAGTACGGGAACTAACCTTTAGGGTATTAGATCCAAGAGCCTGTTGAGTACATGTATGATGGCAACTGACGTGATGTAGTTGTAAACATTTGCATTGCCAGCATTGTTTTTCATTTAATAGCTGTGATAAAAACAGACAGAGAAAGAAAACACGGTATATGATATCGGATTGTGTTTTCGTTCTGTATTTATTACTTAAAGCATGGATAGATGCATACCTTGAAGTTTATAACAAATCGTTGAGGTGAAAATGAGGTGGGCAGATCATAGTGGATTGTAGGATAGACCACAGAGTGTCTATGTCTGAAACTTGACTAATTTGTTCTATTTTTATGTTAGTATCAACAATCGTGAGTACTTGATTACACGGATATTGTATTGATGCACAAAGGCTCTTTAATAGTTTAAAAACTTTTTTTCTTAATCTGATCAACGAATCGCAAATAAATACAACGAGTGTCGAAAATAAGAGACTCGGTAGTCAAACAGTGCTTACTTGTTTCCTCAAACTTGAGTTGAATTCAAAGGTTAAACGAAAGTAGAAATATCATAAATATTGAACAGAAACACAACACAACAAATAGATTAAGATAAAATGAGAGTGAGATTTAAAAACAATTAAGGTCGCAAGGCCAGAAACATTGAAACTATTGACTCCGAAATACGCAAATGTCGGGTGTACAGGAAGGAAATCTCTTGGATAAATCAGACAACGGAGACGACATTGTTTTGTGTCATCCTGAATGTCATTTAAGTAAGGACTAGCAATATCTAGACAAGGTGTTTACAATTTAAATTATGGGGCTGAAAAACTTTGATATGACTTACCTGTCTCAGAATGTTTTTGTTTGACTTTGGTCGAAAAATTTCTAAATACCTTCATTTATATCATACATGTGAAATGATAAAATACAAAATAAGTTTCATAGCAGATGAATTTGCTGCACATAACACCCTTAACATCCCACCCCTCTGTTTTTATTGCATTTTTGATGTTTTCAAATTATTCATTTTCCAAACAATTTGTAGGATCGGGCATGCTGTGCCTGAAAGCAGGTATAAATGCTTTTTGAAACAATATCCGAAACTACCAAGCATCGGTTTAAGAAGACCAATAAACTCGATGATAATTGCGATTAGCTTTGTTGGCAATAATTTGAAAACATTAAAACTGACATGCACTTGGTTACATTGATTATTTTGCCAAGTTTTAATATGTTGCCCTGTTGCATGGGTTTATGACCCTTGTGATTATGGACAGTTGATTATGAAATGATTGGTTCTTGTAGGCAAATTATTTTTTAATCAGCCTCTCTGCAGTGTATCTGGCTGACCTCTATATCCTTTCTCATTGTGGTATCTATGCCATCAACAACTATATGGCCTCTGAATTTAATAGGTTACCCTCGTAGCTTGTTGCTTAATATGCAGCAGTAGACACTTTGATGAATTAACATTTCTTAACTTTTTCTATGACATAGTCGTACGCCAATATCCATATGTAAAAATGTAAAAATTTCTTTTCACTTATCAGGCACCCGCAACTAACAGCAACAATAACAAACACAAAGAAGAACAATCTCGAACAGGAGGGAACTTTCTCGTTGGGGCTATTGACTTCGGGACCACAAATTCTGGATGGGCATGCTCTTTTCTGCACGAGTTTCAGACAGATCCTACAAAAGGGTTTGTGAAACAATGGTACTCTGGTTCAGGAACTCTTACCACAGAGAAAGCTCCTACATGTTTGTTGATACAGCCAGACAGAAAGACACTCGAGGCGTTTGGATACGAAGCTGAAAACAGATACAGAGAACTAGCGGACAATGGAGAACATGAGAGCTATTATTACTTCAGGAGATTTAAAATGATGCTTAACAAGAAACTTGGAGATATATGTGTTTGATCTGATAAGTACATTTAATCAAAGTGGTTGATAATTTCACTATAATACCTCACGCCATCATTTACCCTCCAAAGACTTTACGTTTCGTCTAGATATGCTCACTTTGAAAGAACCTATGTGTGGGATAGCACAATGTGACTCGGAGATGACATGAACAGCTCTACATGTATTTCATACTGCAATCTCAAAACTGTCTAGCACAAGTTTTAGCGACATTTATTTAATTTCCCGATTCATTTATAGATTGTAAAGATTAATGACATATTTTTAAGAATTCTAGTTTATTTCAAAATTGCTTTTAATATTTTTGCAGAAGTTGAATCGAAAAATGACTTTAGAAGATGAAATGGGAAAGTCCCTGATGGCTTTAAATTTATTTGGCATGGCTATAAAATATCTGGTTGAAGATATGATGAAGACGGTCGATGGCAGACTAACGTCATCTCTTGAGACGAAAGATGTCCACTGGATTCTTACAGTCCCTGCGATCTGGACAGATGCTTCTAAACAGTTTATGAGAGAGGCTGCATTAATGGTATAGTATGGCATTTTATACAACAGGGATCTCTAAAAAAAAGATCTCTTTATACAAATACGAAGACATCTTTTCTAGGATGTTTTGATTTGGAGGGCAGGCTTTGGTTCGTGTTATGAGACATTTAACATACATGTACCTAAATACCTAAAAGCAGTTATTATTCTGTCGGATGTCCAAAGATCAGAGTAACCACGCTAAAATGACCCTACGCCATTCTAGAAACTAAAAATATTGAGTGTTTACTATCAGTCAAATATACAATTTAACTCAAAATTAAGTTACGGAAAATCGAGATTGTCGCCAGCTAAAAAAAAACGTTCTAGAGACTACAATTTTGAGAATGTTGTTTCAACAATTTATGCAAACGTTAGTCTCAAATATTTTACTGGTAGTCTCAAAAACCGAGTTTTGAAAGTTCTTTATTAAAGTAACTTTAAAGAAAATTAACAGAACTCATACATACATTTCTTGTTTATGTTGCACAACCCCGTAACCTCGGAAATTTCCTTTCACTTGTCGCGTCGAAAGCAAGCATGGTAAATTTATTTATTCTGATTTTCAAAAATGAATTCAGGTTTATTGTATGGTTGATAAATACTGCTTTTAAGAAATAAACATATGTTTTATTTGTACTGTTTCTGTTGAAAATATAAGATCGTAAAATACAATAAAAGTAACTGCATAAAAGGCTGCATGTTTTCTTTTTACAGGCTGGACTTTCGACAGGCAACCTGACCATTGCCCTAGAGCCGGAAGCTGCATCAATATTTTGTCGTCACTTGTCAATGGAAACAGCTGTATCTGATGGAAATATTTCCATAGCAAAGATGTCTGTCGGTACTGCATACATGATTCTTGATGCCGGTGGTACGTCTTGCTTTTCAATCATCATTTATTGAATTTCCAGTAAGATTTAATTACCAAAGAAGAATAAACATACCTACTGCTTTGATATAAGCTGCATTTTAGATTAATATTTAGTAAAATATGGTACAAGTAGCTAATTTCTATTATTAGGGTTTATTCGGGTAACTGTCCTACCCCGGTAACTTTGCCACTTGCCAATTATACCTTAATAATTTCCGATAAATGTTGATTCCCCTGTATTCTGCGTTGGCAGTAGGTTCAGTGGAATATTCGCATTTTCAGTTACTTACAGACGTCATGAGAGGTCGTACACTTGTTATTGACATGCACATTTCTCGTGTTTGAATAGAGGATTAAACCTGCCTGCTGTACAATTTTGCTGTTAAAATGTTTAAGTTCAACAGAAATTCAAATGTTTACACTATGAATGAAAAATGAACAACTCGTTTCGAATGATGTAGGAGAATATTCCCCTATACAAATGAGCCTTTTAAGCGTTTTATTAGTATTATCGGTCATATGACCGGTTTAGGGAATATAAGATTGCGCTTACAATAGCAAGGTCACACTTAGGGCTAACTACAATTACCTGCAATTTCGTTTCCGATCTGTTTCTTGCACATGCACGGAGATATTTTGATATGACTTCACAGAATTATTACCCATGTGATGAGGGTGTGCCATGCTCAACGTCTCGTTAGTTGCTTCCAAGGTCAAAAAATCATACCTAAGGGCCGTATTCTAGTTTTATATTGCGATATTTCCTATTTCCGTTCTGTATCATTTTAGTGCATGGACCAATTTCAATGCAACTTTACAGAATTGTTACCCATGTGATGAGGGTATGTCACGCACAACTATCGGTCAGCTTCTCCCGAGTTCATGGTCACAATTTGGTCTTTTACGTTACAGATTGCTCCAAACCGGTAGAGGACTTCACCAACTTGTCTAATATAACTTAACTGTTATTCAGCATCGGTATTGCTGATCTTCGTTATAAAACATGATTTCGATGAAATTATGCAATTGGTTTGGGTGTGCTTAAACTAGGATTAAATATGTTTTATAACCCAATTCTTTTTTCTCTGCGGAAAATTTCATTTCAAATTCTTTACTCTAAAGCATATAATGTACGTCTGTGTGAAAAACACGAATTCTACCAGCTACTTAAAAAATGGTTGATGAATGTAATCTCATATTAAACAACTGAGCAAATTGAACTGCATGGTCTAGAAAGAGAAAGAGCATGAACACGATAGGGTATGATATCATTTCTAATTAATGACGAATTCGGCAAAATATTAATCGCGTTTAGACCTGGCTCAGTTACCCGAACAAAGTCGGGTATCTGAGATACGAAATGTTCTGACGCTTGGGTTTACTGTCGCAGCACAATCTGTAGTAAATGTAGGTATATACAATATGCTGGGATTTTCGTATTGATTAAACTTTAAGTTAACCGCCCGCTATTGACAAACTAGTCGTTGGTGTGAATATGTTTTCCTTGCCTGGTATTTTAGTTTCAAACGGTCGGTAGTTTTAAAGGGTGTTAGGTACTAAGGCATTGTAGATCTATTGTAAATCAAAGTTAAAATGACACATCATAGGCATAGTATTAGAAAAAGTAACAAACAATCGTTATTACAGTCACATTTGTAATCATAGACGTCTAGGAAAACCCCTTGCTGGGTTGTTTGCAGGGTGGTCCAAATTTTGAAGAGGTTTTAACAACAGGGTTGACGTATTTTGGAAAAATATAAACTTGGAACTATTGTAGAACACACCTTATCAAAATGATAGACTGGTTGGCAAATAAAGTGATGCTTTTCTATCGTGTAGCTATATCATAATCTCAGGCTCAGGGAAAATGTCACGGTGAGGACCTACGCGAAATATGAAAATGCATAAGCATGTACAAACACCATACATAATTATAGCGTGCCTATATGCGACATGTTTTATAAGTCAAATTGAATGCATTTATTGATTGTTTATCTTTTAAATCCATAAAATGAAAGTGGCTCAGTTACCATAAATGTGTTGTGTGACTGAGCCGTTTCGCATAGATCGTCACATTACCTTTTCTAAAAACATCAATATAATTGTTTTGGATTTTTTGTCCTAAATGTAATGTTAACATGAGTTGAGTTACGAAAT
This sequence comes from Saxidomus purpurata, assembly GCA_022818135.1. Classification (NCBI taxonomy): domain Eukaryota; kingdom Metazoa; phylum Mollusca; class Bivalvia; order Venerida; family Veneridae; genus Saxidomus; species Saxidomus purpurata. Next base: position 19,914,625 of record JAFMSR010000014.1, read on the forward strand.
AATAAAACTTGCGATATATTGCCATTTATGTGTACGAAAATAGCATGGAAGTGCAAAAGTGACTCAGTAACCTGAATTTCCCCTATATATAGCAGGTTTCTGTGTTTCACAAGTAACGCCACTTGGTAAGGCAGAAAAGAAATGTTAACAGTTTTTAGATTCGTATTCAGAATAATATTGCACATGATACTAGTTTCTATAATTATAGCAGGTTTCAGTAATTAACCATACTAAGACACGCCACACGAAAAAGTAGAAATATGAAATAGCTAAAACAAAAACAAAACAATAACGACAGAAAAGTAACAAAAACAGATCGCAACATTTCGCAAAACGAAAGCGGAATAAAAAGAATCATACAGCATCTCATGTTGAATACGATCTTTAAATGACACTTTTTTGCATCAGGTGGAACGATTGACATTACTGTTCACGAAGTGGTCAGTGCCAATGCTGTAAGGGAGATCCAGGTAGCAAGTGGAGGTGGTTGGGGCGGAATTCTGGTAGACACGGCTTTTGAAAACCTGCTAATTAATGTGGTAGGGAAACGAGAAATCTACGACACGTTCAAAAAGTCTGAAACAGAAGACTGGTTAGATCTTTGGCGTGACTTTGAAGTAAAAAAGCGAGCAATTACACCGGAGAAGAGTGCTCGAGTGAATATGAAATTTCCATTGACATTCAGCAAGACGTTCGAGAAATGTACAAAAAGGAAACTGGAGGATTCGATAGCGGCTTCAAGATATGCAGATAATATTGATTTTGGAGGAGACAAAATCAAATTTTCAGCAAGCCTTTTTAAAAGCCTTTTCGATAATTCGATACAGAAAACAGTCGACCATATAAAAGTGTTGCTTGGGAATGAAAATGGAAGAAAAATCAATGCAATTTTGATGGTCGGTGGATACTCGGAGTCGCCTATGCTACAGCAAGCTGTTAAAAACGAATTTCCTGAAATAAACATTATCATCCCATTTGGAGCGTCATCTACGATCTTGAGAGGAGCGTTAGTGTATGGTCACAGTCCAGTATCAATAACTGAGCGAGTACTGAAGTACACTTATGGTGTAAGAAGCATTGAGAAATTTAAGGAAGGCATTGACCCAGAGCACCATAAAGTAGTAACCGCAGTAGGAGTGAAATGTAAGGTTTTTGACAAACATGTTGAAAGGGGTCAAATTGTGAAATGTGGCGAAACACAAGTAGCCAGGCGTTATACAACAGCTCACAATTTTCAGTGTGAGATTGGATTTCCTGTATTCGCATCTACGTTGACAAATCCCAGGTACACCGATGAATGTACTCTCATTGGCAAAATTACTCTTGATTTACCAGATACGGAAAAATCACCAGGAAGAGGTGTTACAGTTTCTATGACATTTAGTGGTACAGAGCTTGAAGTTAAAGCTGTCGATGAGAAGTCAGGGAAAGAAGCAAACTCATATGTTGACTTCTTAGGATAGGCCATGATCGTTCCGATAGTATTTCAAGGATCTAGAGTTTTCCACATAAAGACTAAGGTTGAAGTAGCTTGTGATCTCATTTGATTATAAACGCATAAAGTAACTCGGCAATTCCATTAATAGTTCTGGAATTTAATCATGAATTTATGTTTTGCACGAATACTGATCATTTATAGGAAAATGGGATACTATCCTTGCTTCAAAAGCTGTGATCATCTGAGACGTGATCAAACAACTTATTTGGAGGATAAACATACGACAATTAGTAGCCAGTAATTTACTGCAATAAAATGGCTATTGATCCGGGGGATGGACTTGCATATCTAAATGGCTTTCCGTTTAGTAGAGGGAAAAAGTACGGCATCATATCTGACTCATATCTGTTATTTACTGTAAAACGTATAGTTGAACATTCTTCCTTGATGTTTTTTGGTATCTTCCTTAATCTTCAAAAAATCATAAAACGAAGAAAGAGAACAGTTGATGAGTAGTTCATTGATTTTGTGTTGCCTGGTTCATGTTTATAATTGAAAATTGACACCATAGTTGCTTGAAGCTCGAAAGACCATTTGGCCTTTGCATAATGTGATTTGTATTTTTATTATTACATGCATACACAATTTGCTTGATAAATTAAATTATTGTTACAGTTATAATACAGGAGTGTAGTTTTATCATTTTTACATGTTTTGAGCATTTGTATCATTTTCAGCAATCTGCTAATCTTTAAATAAATAGTTACACAAATTAAAATAAGAAAATAGCAGGTTAACATTGGAACAGTTTATGTATATTACGGACCTATCGATATTGTTTTATCTAAACCATTTCTAATCTTAAATAAGTTATGTGTATAAATCAAATGCTGCTTTTGTACATTTGAAAATAATTGTAACTTGGAATTTTAATAAACATTTGTGATTTGAAAACTAGGATGAAACTAAAGTGTCTCACGGTTGTATATAGATCTACATAACTATACACTTGTTAATTTGATATGTTTTGATGTTAATGCACTACCTCTAAAATATGAAGTAGAATTGTGTTCGTTGGACTTAGTTGCCCTAACTTCAAACATATTTGCCTAAATAATTATAACAAGCCCATAACTCCGGTAAAAAATGTCACGGCTGAAATTCCTTCCTAAATGAATACACACGGAGAATTTCATCCGTGAATATGAAGTATTACACTAAAGAGTTTTCACTATTCATTGCAATATAAGAATTTAAATCAGTTCCTAAGGCAATACTATTAGTAACGAATAGTCACACCCAAAATTGAAAAACTGAAAATGGTTAATTCATAACTTTCCCAAACGTTTTTCCTAGTACTAAAAGTCAAATGCGTCCTAGTTTTTTGGAAAAGATAAGTACCATCAACCGTCAATGTTTTTTTTCTAAAAGTCAAACGGTCCTAGTATTAAGGAAAAGATGAGTACAGTGGGACCTTCCTTATCCGTACTCTTCTAATCCGGAAAACTGTCTAAACCGAACGTTTCCCACGGTCCCGAATTCTTTCCTTCTTATGCAAAAATAACTTTGCAATCCGAAACCTGTCTACTCCGAAAACCGAACAAGTTTTGTGGCCAATTTCATATGAATTAGTGAAAATTTACCTGTCGGATCCGATTACAGACCGGACCATAGTATCTTGTACCATAAAAGCGTCCATTTGTTTTTCAAAAATCAAACGCTGAGATTATCTTTGATTTTTGTACCAGATGACTCAGTTCCCGTCCCGAAGATTTCACCAAGGCTTTACAATATGACAAAAGGTTATGAAGATTTCAAGACATGTTAAATTGAAATTTAATGTTTTTTTCTGTATTACATTATGACCCAACTTTTGACCAAGACACTGAAGTTTTGCTTCAAACAAAGATTAACACGGGACCAATATTCTGATCTAGTATTTTGAATACATGATCGGCTTAAGTGCTAAGATGGTTTTGATCCTTCTAAATCGTTTGACACATTATCTGGCTTTCTACTGTTACCAAAGTTTCATCATGGCGAATAATCTGACAATGTTCAGTCGGGTAAAACAATGTCGTCCGTGACATCTAAATAGAGTGGATGGTTGTGTATAAACTATTAAGTAAGTTCCGTCACAATAGCTACTCTGCGCTTGAGATGAAGGGAACCACCACGAATATAACACAAAATATGAGGTTAAGCTTGTGAAATTCTGAATTTAATTAAATTTGCAACAAGGAGATCTTATAGCACTGTGCTATGCTTCCGAATCAAGCTTCTTTAGGGTCTATACGTTAAAAAATGTCAGTTTTAAAGTATGTTTATGGACACATTTCTTTGTACATAACATTGTAAGCAGATCTCCGCGTAAACCGCCAACACACTGTTGATGATCAATTAGTCTGCTACGTTTCAGGTTTAAGCTCTTAATTGAAAGTGAGTTATATTAAAGCATTTTATAGTTTTTAAGTCATTTATAAGTTACGGACAAAAGGACCAAATCTTAAAATTGATCTGACATTTCTTAAGTGAGAAATGGGTATTTTCGAAATCAACGAATGTTCACTATCACTGGGCAATAGCTGCAGTCAAATAAGATAAAAACACTGGTAGTCAATACTGTTGCGCAACAGATCGCAATGAGCATTATAAAAAAACAAGGAAGCGCCTGTCCTAGCGAGTAGTTGTCAAATCTATTATATACAGGTATTTCAAATTGTGTTAAATAAGACTTTGAATAAGTCAACTGGTAAATTATACTGTACATTTATAAGTTGGCCGTCTTTTTATGATAAATTCATTTTGCACCTTTTGACTGCGCGATGTATTTACAAAAACATCTCTCCTTTTCTGTGTTATAACTCCAACTAAAGAAGCCAAAAGGCAAGGTGGTTCAAGCACCAATGTACGCTGGAAATTCGTGTCTGGTCTTTAAGCTTGCACACCTATCGTTTGGCTACTGGCATATTACACAATTTGGTTATACAATCATAATCTATGGACAAACCTGGATGGACATTGCAGTCAGGTAAAACAAATTTTGTTAGGAACCAGTATGCATGGGAATCATACTAGGGTCATGTCAAGTTCACCAGGGTAGAAATCCCACGTCAAGTCGTGACTATAAACAATCTCAAAAACAAAGAGGAAAATTGGACAATGATTTATGTTCTTGGTCACACAGTTTCAGATCCTCAGGGCGTAGTCTGACCTCAAGGGCATGATTTGAACAAGTTGGTAGAGGTCCACTAGACAATAAAACATTCCTTATATCTAAGCTCTAGACAGTGTGGTTTTGCATTAAAGGATTTTTAAAGGTTTTCCTATTTAAGTCTATGTAAAAGAAGTGACCCATGGTAGGGTCAATTTTGTCCCCTGAGGAATGATTTTAACGAACTTTGAAGAGGTCCGCTAGACAAAGTTACATACTAAATAAATACCTGAACTGTAGGCCTTGTGGTTTTGAAGAAGAAGATTTTTAAAGTTGTTCCTATACAAGTCTTTATGGAAGTTTTTATAGTCATTTTTATTTTCAGGGGCATGATTTGAACAAACTTGGTAGATTACTACAAGACAATATTACACACCAAATATCAAAGCTCAAGACCTTATGGTTTTGGTGAAGGAGATTTTTCAGGGGTTTCCTAAGTAAGTTAAATGAAAATCAGTGACACTCGGGCGGGATCAGTATTGATACCAGTGACAATATTTGAACAACCTTGGTAGAGATCTACTAGACAATGCTACACACGAAATATCTAAGCTTTCAGAGGAGATTTATAACGTTTTTTCCTTTATAAGTTTATATGAAAACCGGTGATCCCTGGAAGTGGTCAGTTCTGACCCCGGGGGGCATGATTTTAACAAACGTAGTTAAGGTCTACAAGACAATGCTACACACCAAATAATCTTAGCTCTAGATCCTGAGGCCGCTCCCACCCCAACCCCCTGGCGGAGCAAAATTTGAATAAATTTGGTAGAAGTCCATTAAACGCTGTCTCACATTAAAGATCTAAGCCTTGGTCCTTGTGATTTTGGAGTTTAATGCCAGGATTCATACTAAAATCGTTAAAAATTCAAAATGACCTTTATACCCCTTACATCTTCCTATGAACGTTGGATGGTTACCAGTGCCATTTGTCTGCTTCTGTATTATGCACTGTTCTTGAAAATCCAAAATGATTGACTGACACCCATACTGTTTATGAAATGGTTATCTTAACGTTTTGTGACTTTAATATTGGGGTAACTGCCTTGACAGTGCTACGGATTACTGCGTATGGTACCTATCTTTACAACTTACGTATCTTGTTAAAGATCAATCTTTGATGTTAAGATTATGAAGTATTCATCAGATAGTTTAAAAATTGTATAAACTATACATCTCGTTTAAGTGACTACTTAGAAAAGCTGTTGAATGTGTAACTCAAATATCAAGGCGCTCTGTTTGTTGGAGTTTTTCTTTGTCACGCACTGGGAAATTTAAGAATGATTTTACATAAAGTATGCCAAAATGACCTGCTATGTTGCGCGAAATAGTTTATTCTGTAGCAGAAAGGTCAATGTCACACATAGGACTTGAAGGTCTAAAGCAAGCATATATGTAGCCACCGGCTCACGGGGAGCTTTTAAGATTGACGAATGTCCGTCGTTCAACCGTCGTCCACATTTTCTTTAAGTGATTTCTTCTTATACACCACTTCATGGAATATCGTCAAACCTTGCCAGAAGCATCTTGGTATTAAGTTCTCTTTATCTTGTTCATATGGTTTCGGTTGACGGAACAAGATGTCCACCAGAGCTAAAAATAGAAAAATCTTTGAAAGTTATCTTATCCGAAACTCCAGACTCAGAGCTTACATATTGGTTAACAGCATCATCTAGATGTCATTTACCAATTTTGTTCTAATCATACCCCTAGGGTCTAAATTGGCTCCACCAAGGGTAACTTGTTTTGCAAAAAGATATATAATGGAATCTTCAAAAATCATCTTGTCTGAAGCAGCAAATCCAAGAGTTCGTGAAATGAGATGTAGTGAAAAGGCTAAGTACTTTTAATGTTATCCAGGTAATTTTAACATCACGCCAGGATAAAAATTTGTCGCGTTTTCAGTCTTCATGAATGGTTTCATAATTTAAGTACATAAATTACTCATATTTGTCAACATTATATGTTGTTACCCCCCCTCTTCCGCCCAACTAATGTTAATGATAAGTGTAGAGTAATTATACTTTCTAGACAAGTGAATGACGGTCAATATTTCTAGTAACATATTTGATAAGAAAAAAGGATTACATTTGTTTTCCTTAATAATGCACACGACACTATTCATTGAAGCACATGATTCGATTTATTTAGTTTCTTCTTACTCGGAGATGATTGGTCCACGGAGTGTGCAGAACGCTTTTGTCAAAATGATTGCGTGAACAGTATCCGTATATGGCTAAGGTAGATGAGAATGACCACGATTTGTAGAGCAGACATTAATTAAATCGTAGAATAACAGCAACATTGACCACTGCGAGTGGGACTACGTATGTAGTGGATGATTACAATCACTGATTATAATCTGAGATTCGAAGTATATAGGAGTCGCGCATGTTCATCCTTCTATCTATCCGCCTATTTTTTGCCTGTGGCCAAAAATCAATGAATCTTCACAGGATTGCGTAATACCAAACCTGTTTGTGCATATCGTCAGTGCGTCCTCATTGTCAGTTTTGCTCCGAGTTGTACCCTTTTGATATTTCTATACATATAGTATATATATTCATTTCTGTCCGTGCTATTTCTCAGCAACCATTGGCTGAAAGTCAATGACACTTCACATGACATATAAATACCAAGCCGAGTTGCGCAAATCGTCAGTTTTTTTTCCAGATCTATGGCCTTTTGAGTATATACATATTGTATATACAAGGAATTTATATTTGTCCGCGTTGTCCGTTGTTGTCTCAACAACCATTGGCCGAAACTCGATTTCACTTCACGAGTTATAAGTACCAAGCCTATTTGCGCATATCATCTGCGCGTTACAGTCGGTCAAAGGTCAAAGTCACAGGGACCTATTGATAGAAAACACTGTCCACCCTTTATCCCCTAAACCCCTCACTGGAGTTTGAAAAAACTTCACAAGAAGCATTAGTAAAATGTTTTCTTATGAATATCATGATTTGGGTTCAATAGGGCAAAGGTCAGGGTCACAAAGGCTTGTTGATAGAAAATTGTGTCTATGATTTATCTCCTAAAGGTCAAAGGTCAATGACACAGGGACATGTTTATTGAAAATCTTAACCTCTCTTTATCTTCTATTATGATAAAACTTGACATGTATTATAACTTTGAACTCTAGTTACCGAACCTTTCATATACTCAAAACCACTTTTGTTAAAGATAGTTCCTGTTGTAATATATATACTTCATAGAGAAGCCCTTGTAATTTCGGATATGAGCCAAGGACAGCCCTAAAATACCACAGTTTGAGGATATTGCTCGTTTCATTGTTATTGTCAATTAAAACTTTAAAGTCTATCACGATTTTGCAGATGTTTATTTCCAACAAACAATGGCTGGTTAGGGTTGCGCTATTGTACCACATACATGTAATAAATACGAGTAAAATAAGCCAATCAAAATGTGACATCGTAATGGAGTTTGAGGTATCAAGGGATGAGCTGTACAATCATTCAATGCTGAACCTTTGGCATGGTCATACATATTCCTATGCACATACCCGCACAAACTATTTGCTTAATTTATGTCACAGCACACTAATTTTCTGGTTTAACATGACCTCTGTAAAGTTGAAAAGGCATTGTTTTGTGTTTAGTTTTCTACAATTGTCTTCGCTTTTTTTTTGTAGCAAGGATGCTGATTTTGATTTTAGCCTCGTGTCGCATTATGTTCACGAAAAATTAAAATGTGGATGAAGATCATCACAAAACTTGCAGTAGTAGCTTCTTAATTCGAGAATCTCAGTTCCAGTAAGTTGGATTAAGACTAACACAAAACATCTGGAAAAAGAAACCCGTGATAGCTCCAAATGTCTCGCCTGAGTTCCATTGCACCACAAATGCAAGTAAAAGAGATTTCCCAACCAAACTTAGAAATGTTTTTTGACGAATCAACATGAGTTGAACAATCGTGGAATAACTAGAATTCGCTATTTTTGACCTTCATGTGACCATAACATTATTGAATTTGGGGGAATTGATAGAAAACCATAAACCGTGACAATAATAATCTTCGGACGGGTATGTTTATATAATCCATACAGTCATCTTTAAAATTAAAGTTTTAGCAGCCCGACCTGCAGAAATGATAACTTGCCTAATGGTATGAAGGGTGAATCAATCAAGATCGGTGGGGTTCGAGTTTGAATCTCAGTCAATATGGTTATTTTTTGTAATTTTGTGAAAAAAATCGCTTATACCTTGCAAAATTTTCATGTGATTTTAGGTGAGTGGAATTTATAATTATGAAGCCTTCAGTCATGAACATATGTAACACGTATATTTAAAACTATGACAGAACAGCTTACTTACGTTGATCACAAAAATGATAAACAAAAAATTAATACAATAGCAAAAACAAGCCCATAAAACACTAACTTTAAAGGCGTAAAAATGTAAAAAAATATATCTATTAGATATACTTAGTTAAAAAAAAAGACATTAATGGTTAAAGGAAGATTCGAACTCATGTCCCTTTGGTGACCATAAAATGCACATTTTTTTACGCCAACCCCTATACCACTGAGCTACTGCTATTTTTCTTCTGACATAGTCACATTTAGCTCTCAACATTAGATAAAACTTGTTTTTTTTACCCGTTTTACCTTTAATTTCAATATAGAATTTCCCGATAACAATTACATCATCGTGTGCTATTTATAGACGGTAGAACATACACATCATTGTTGTGAATTTATACGAAAATTTGAGAAAGGTTTACTTAATAAACTTAGAAAACTAGCCCTATCCAAAGCGGGCATATTTTTGCCGAAACAATATTGACAGAGCTTCTCTATCCAAGAATCATTTCTGTGAAATTCTGTTAAAATTCATGATTTTAATAAACTAGGTATAGGACCACTAGACAATGTTACATCAAATGTTTAAGCTTTGTGATTTTTATTTGTTTTGCAGTCATGTTGTTGAGTAAACTGGCCCGATCAGAAATCAATTTCTTTATATTAATTTATTCAACACTACAATAATATTTAAAAATGTATTTAATTAGCAATTACTAAATAAAACAATCTTTCTCAATAGAAATGTTTTCGCAAGCGAATATTCAGTATTTTTCATTTATAACCGCTGTTTAAAACATTATTTCAAAGAATGAAATAGATGCTAATATTGTCATGAATTTACACTTATTATTTACAAGAAAAATAATTGATTTTTTATGTATCTAAGTAGCAATCATAAATGAAATGTCCATTTCGGTGACGAAATCTCCTTTTTGCGAAATGGAGTCCATTTAGCACATAAGCCATATAGGAGCTGTTATATATATGGTAATAGTCATATTAATTAATCAGAAAATGAGAAACATCAATAAAATCAATTAAGACATACAAAAAACTTTCCTGTCTCCTTTCTCTTTTTTATTATTAAGAGTACTATTTCGTTTTGCATCAGTAACTACAAGTTCTGTCATTTTGTTGTACTATGATTTTACTCCTTCCGGGTTGGAAATAACCGTAACAGTTAAAACGAGCTGGAACAGAGCAATAAACAACAATTGAGTAAAATTTATCATTTTTTTGTCTTACGGATGTTTTTCCTGATTTTGAGGACGAGTAAAGAACGCTGAGATTATTACCTGAGGCTGAAGACGGCCTTTCAAAATGGCGTTTAGTAAATCCCTGTTTGGCAAAAAATCGAAGTACGAGTATAAGCAAATAGGAGAAGAATTTACGAAAGTAAGTACCGAACTTTTGTGTCTTAATCGTTAACTCAAAGAGAGATAAAAACTAATTTGATAATCTTTTTGTTTGGGCAAATGCAATTTGCAGACGCACAGTTTCTAGGGGTTTCGGGGACATTCTATATCATCACAGCTGCTTTCTTTTGTGCATATTTTGACGAAAACATGATTATTGTAGTTTTTGTCACGGTAAAAAAAGTTTTATTTACATGCATGTGCTCCTAATAATCTTAACAAGAATTAAATATCGTATTTCCAAAATCAGATAGATTTATATAACTGAGAAAAAACTGTTAATCATCGTTAGGATAGTTCTAGAAATAATGCTTTATGCGGACGGATGGAGAGACCAACAGGTGGAATCTTACAAGAGAAAAAATATATGTTAGGAGTTATTGAGTCCTGGTGCAATGTAACTTTGACCTCGTGTATGTTTTTTCTTATATTTTTTCTATTGTTATATATTATTATGTTGGTGTAACCGTTCAAATATTTTTATATAGTAAGTAAAGAAGTAACAGAATTGTTTTCGTGTCGTAAAGTTTTATTGGTTATGTGTAATAAACTACAATATCTATGTCTTTTGCAATATTTTTATCCAACGGAATTGACTGGAGCCCGACTTACCCTTGGTAAAGTATGTGCATAGTGGGAATTGGTTCGCAGAAGTACGCACACCGGGTTCAGGCATAGCTTGGTGATATTTCTTAACAAAGCTGGTGTGGGTAAATTGAATACACAAACATCAATCCATTTACTTCAAGGTGAAGTGGAAGGGAGGGACTCAGTTACAGTACACTAGTGCGGGAACTAACTATTCGGGTATCAGATACCACTATTGGTCCAAGAGTTGCTACTTTTTTCTGCGGTTTACATGTCATAAGGCCTGTTGAGTACATGTATGATGGCAACTAACCAGGTGTAGCTTTAAACATTTGCATTTCCAAGATTGTATTTCATTTAATAGCTATGAGAAAAACAGACAGAGAAACTAAACACGCGGTATATGATATCGTATTATGTTTTCGTTCTCTATCTATTACTTTGAGTACCTTGTAGTGTGTAACAAATAGCTGGAGCAGACTGGCAGATCACAAGGACCTTGAGTAATTTCTTCTATTTTTTAAGTTAGTATGAAAATTCGTGAATACTGGATTGCATTGACATCGTATTGATGCACAAAGTCTCTTAAATAGCTTTTTCTGAATCCGATCAAAGAAGCGCAAATAAATCTAACGAATGTCGAATCAGCGACTCGGGAATCGAACACTGCTTAGTTTTTCCTCAAACTTGCAATATTAATAACGTGTTCAACACCGAAACTAAAGTAATTGATAGCTTTTTCAAAGTGAGTTGAATTCCAACGTAGAACGAAGATAGAAATATGAAAAACGTTGAACGGAAATACAACACAACAAATAGATTTAGATAAATTGAGCGTGAGATTTTAAAATATACTCATAGAAAGAAGTTAAGCACCCCCTTTAAACTATATAGTGACTTTAAAAAATGATATCATTAAATCACCTTCAAATAAACGAAGGAAAGAAATGCTTTAAATCGTAACAGCAACCCTCTGCACGAACTGCAAACAGTTTTGCACTGCGAGTGTAAGCAGATTGTCTTTAAAAGATCCGAGGTTCATCTGAAGCAGAATAGTCAGGGTCAGGGTGGTCACCCAGGCACAGTGAAGGTTTACTCTGCTACTGAACGAATGAAGTACGGATGTCATCTGAAGACTCAAAAATGCATTTTACTCTATGACATCTACAGTTCCATACTTAAATTTGTTTTTGATTTCGGATAAAACACCACCCGTTGATTGTTCAACAATATCACCCGAAAATCCCAACATAATATTACAGTTTGCCGTTTTCCGTTTGCCAGAGAGTTGCTGTTATGGATTACATTCTTCTTCCCTAGCTCAATTTGACGGTATTTTCATGAAAAAGCTTCGTAAGATAGGTCACTCTAAAAGTTCAGGGGTGCTTAACTTCTTATTTTGTGTATATTATGATCGCAAAGACTGTTGACTCCGAAATACGCCAATGTCGGGCATACAGTAAGGAAATCTCTTGGACAGACAACGAGGTTTTGGACAATCAGCAATATCAATATCTGGAGAAGGTGTTCCGTGTTTATAATCTAAATTTAGGCGCTGAAAAACTTGGATATGACTTACCTGTCCCTGAATATTTTTGTTTGATTTAGGTCGAAAAATTACTAAATACCTTCATTTTTGTCATACATGTAAAATGATAAAATACAAGATCATTTCCATAGCAGATGAGTTTGCTGCACACAACACCCTTAACATCCGGCGATATGGTCCTTTGAGCACTAGTACACGAATACGTGGACATGCTTTTTTAAACAATCTTCGAAACTAGCAAGCATTGGTTATAGAATGTCATTCGACTGAATAGGAATGGTTCGTTCATATTCATCCATTAAAAAAAGCACAATTCGACGTAGGTATAAGGATATTATGCCATATTCCAATAAATTACCTGATACAAAAAATAAACAAAAGAAATGAATTCTTTGCGTCGCTTTTGGTGCCTCGCATCAACTCTTTTCTTCTTGAACATATGGACGGGTTATAAAGCAGAATCTGATATAGCACATTGCTTTGTGACATGCCCGTGTGTACTATGAGTATTTTGTTATTTATTGCAGCGTTGATAACTGCGATTAGTTTTGTTGGAAAATATGAGAATTGATTAGAAAATATTTAAACTGACTTACACTGGGTTAAATTGATTTTTAGCCAAGTTTTAAAGTTGTGCCCTGTACTTATCTTTTTACTCGGTCTGCTTGCCGTTTATTAATTTTGACATGTGACTTAGGTGCTGCTTAGTGGTTTGGCAAAAGTCATCTATTGGTGTGTTTATCATTGATATGCCAATTTGCTGTAGCTAAAATATCATTTTAAATGTGTTATTAAGCTTTTCATAACACGTCAGCCGAACTGTTTGTATTGTTTCGCATTATTTTGATAGATATCTCTCAAAGTTACAGAAATATCTCTCTAAGTTTAAAATATATATCTCTTTCTTGAATAGATATCTCCTTTTAAGATATATCTTTTGAGGTAGGAGAGATATATCTGTATGATAGCGATATATATCTTTTACACGGAGATATATCTCTATAGTATTGGGAGATATCTTTCAAACTTGAGAGATATCTCCATTGACAATAAGATATCTTCTAATTTACATAGATATCCCTGAATTTAAGAGATAACTCCCCTATATTAGAAGATATCTCTTTGAAATCAGAAAGATATCTCTTTTTTGAATTAATAGGAAAAGATATATCTTTCTTATTTCAAAGCGATATCTTTCGATTTAAATTGTATATCTTTTTCAAGCTGAGTTATGTCTTTGTATTACAGAAAGATATCTCCTGAACTTTAAGAGATATGTCTCTTACTTACAGAGATATCTTTTTTCACATGATTTGAGAGATATCTTTCTATTTTTGAGATATATCTCAAAGATACAGATGTATCTTTCTTAATTTAAGAGATATGTCTTTTTCATACATATATTTTTAGGTAATAGAGATATCTCTGTACGGTACTTGGAGAGACATCTCTTTGTATTGGGAGATATCTTTCAAAACATGAACAATATCTCTTTCAAAGAAAGATATCTCCTTATCTA
>JAFMSR010000014.1:19929171-19940169 GCA_022818135.1 Saxidomus purpurata
AGACGGTCAATGGCAAACTCACGTCGCCGCTTGAGACGAAAGATGTCCACTGGGTTCTTACTGTCCCTGCGATCTGGACAGATGCTTCTAAACAGTTTATGAGAGAGGCTGCATTATTGGTAAAATGTGACAATTTGTACAAGCAGGGATCTATACAAAAAGACATCTCTTTTGTATGTTTTGATTTTGAGGGCAACGTTTACTTCGTTTAATGGAACACTTAATATAGATAGATATTTTTATTATCACCAGACTGATAAGCGATATATGTAAATACATAAACTATAGCAAAAAGCATGCATATGAAATTACATAGTGTATCGTTTTAGTTTTTTGACGTGAAATGTATAGATATATTACCAAGATTAATATTACTTAATTAATGCTATGTCGAGGCGGGTAATATACCAATATATACCATGTCAAAAACCAATTAATGATTTACACTTCCTTGTGTTAAACAGAAAGATTCATTTTACTTTAGCTCACCTCAGCACTTTGTGCTCAATTTAAGCTATTGTGATTGCCTGGTGTCCGTCGTCCGTCTCTGTGCGTCAACAACTTCTTCAAACGACATATCCACAGGGGCAAATCAAACCAATGGGCCAAATTCAACCAAATTTCACGGGAATGTTCCTTGGGTGATCCACTAAAAATGTGTTCAAAGAATTCCATGCAGGACTTTGGTTGGTATGGCAAAAATAGGAATAACACTTCTTCTCTATAACCCAAAGCCCAGAGCTGATGTTGATGTGTAGCAGAGTCTAGTGAACCTTTTTCAAGAGTATTCAAATGACACCTCTTGGATTAAAGTTGATTCCGACAGTGAGGTCACCTGTTTTTCCATCGACATATCTAAAGAATCTTTTAAAATCTCGTCTAAAACTACAATGCCTACAGTTAGATGCTTGGTTTGTAGCATTACTTAGTGGACCTCTACCAAGATCGTTCAAATCATGTCCGCACGGTCAAAATTGACGCCGACCTAGGGTCACTTGTTTTACATAGACCTATATAGAAAATACTTTCTAAAGCCTTCTTGCCTATAACCACAAAGCATGGAGCTTAGATTTTTGGTTTGTAGCATGTTTTCCTGGACCTTTACCTTGGTTATTTGTTTAACATAGGAAAACATAGTCTTGTCTTAAACTACAAGGCCTAGCGTTAAGAAATAGTGGGCCCCTAACAAGATTGTTCAAATGATATTCATAAGGATAAAATTGACTTCGCCCCTGTGGTCACCTTTTAAGTAGTCTTTATAAAGAACTTAAAAAAAATCGTCTTGCTTAAAACCATAAGGGCTAATAATAGAGCAGCAAACCACCAGCCTTTAAAATAAATATTTTATAGTTGGACATTAGGAAAAGATCTGCCGTAACAAAAACGGCGGCAATATTCGACGCCATCTTAGATTTCTCAGTCCGCACCAAAATGTTTCATTTTATTCCGATGGTCCGATAAACTTCAGAGTCTCCCAAACATTTTGGTATATGACTCATTTTGTTCATTTTTTTGGCCTGTTACTTCTTAATTATCAAAGTCATTTTTAGGAGCTCGGCTGTTCTATTATAAGGTTTAGATATTTGGCTTATAGCATCATTGTCTCGTGGTCCTCTTCGACGATTGTTAGAATCATGCTCCTTTGGTCGAAATTGACCACGTAAAACAACACGGCCCAGAGTATAGATATCTTGTTTACAGCATTGTCTTGTGGCTCTTTACCAAGTTTGTTCAGATCATTGACCGGGGTTAAAATTGGCCACGTTCTTTTACTTGGACTTACATAGCATAGTATAGTAAACATTTTATAGTGGTCCTCTACCCACTCGCTGTGGTTGAAATTGGCCACACCTTAGTGGCACCTAGTCACGCCCTGCGACCTTGAAATGAGATTTTCGCGTACTTTGTTGTTTTTGAAGACACAGCAAAGAAATTAAAAACCATATGGGCATTTTTTTAAACAGATGACCATGTCCTGACCTTTTGACATACTTTCTTGTTTTTGAAACATCAGAGATGAAATCTTGACCATGTATACAGTTTTGCAAGTTAATTACAAGATTAACATTGAATGACCTTTTCCTCTCTGACATTTGGATACTTTTTGTCCTTAGAGCAATGGTTCTCATGTGAGCGATAAAGGGTCATCATGATCCTCTTGTTTGATTTATTCACCTACAGGTCGCTTTTAAATACCCACATGGTGTCTCACTGACACGTAATGTCGACATAAAATGACGCCGAAATTGGCGCGTAACGAAAGTAAACAAAAGACATGGAGAATTTCGATAAAAACAAAAATTTCATTAAATTTCAATTCGGATTCTATCGATTGTAGATTAGCTACTAAACGTTTTTCATGAAACCTGTCAAATGAGTGCTGGCACATTTATGCTACCATGATGGACATCATAAAATATTTAATACAGGTCATTATTTCATAATGATGTCCGAACAGAAATAATAAAAGGAAGCAAACTCAGCCTTTTATCTTTAAACGGGTGCACGTCATGCCAAATCAATGGTCACTGTGGAGCACTGTTTAATAACAGATAAGGTATATATGTGTCATCTCCTTCACACGGACACTTGATAGGTAGATCTACAGTATGTATAGCACCACACCAGCAACTTCAAATTCCCACCACCTCGGACACTACCCCACCACATCATTAAAAAAATTGGCCGTAACTTCAATTTACTTACTCGCCGGATCGTACAGTGACAAGAAATGGCTAGTTTGTACATGTAATCGTACATTGCATCTCAAGTATATTTGAAAAAACTTGATTTTGGACCAAAATATAAGAACAGTTTAACTTTGGTTACGGAAGATCGAGATTGTCTCCAATTTATAAACATTCCTGATTCTTGAAAGTTCTTCATTAAAATAACTTAAAAGAAAATTTACAAAACTCTCAACCTCACTACCTCGGAAGTACGCACCCCGCAGTTTCCTTTCACTTGTAGTGTCGAAAGCATGGTCGATTTATCTATTTGGATTTTCAAAAATAAATTAAGGTTTATTGTATGATTGTTAAATACTGCCTTTAGAACGTAATTTCATTTGTTCTGTTTCTGTTGAAAATATAACACCGTAAAATGCACTGAACATACAATAAAAGTATGTTCTTCTGCATAAAAGGCTGCATTATGTCTTTGACAGGCTGGACTTTCAACAGGCAATTTGACCATTGCACTAGAGCCAGAAGCTGCATCACTATTTTGTCGTCACTTGACCGTAGACACGGCAGTATCTGGTGGAAACATTTCCATAGCAAAGATGTCTGTCGGCACTACATACATGATTCTTGACGCCGGTGGTACGTCTGGCTTTTCAGTCATCATTTATTGAATTTTCAGTAAGATAGAATAATATACTGCTTTGATTTAAGCTGCCTTTAAGATTTATATTTAGAAACAAATGGTACATGTAACTTGTTTCTATCATTAGTGTAAATTCGGGTAACTGCGCCACTTACCGATTAAACCGAAATAATTTCGGATAAAGGTTGATTCCACCTGTATACTGCGTTGGCATTCACTTGTTCAGAACGACACGAAGTTTTGCGGGCGGGAATATTCGGATTTTCAATTACTAACCCCGAAAACAGACATCAATGAAAGATTGTACACTTGTAATTGACACTACAATTCTCGTGCTTGAATAGAGGATTATACCTACTGTTCAATTTTGCTTAAACTTACTTAGGGCTAAAGTACTAGTACATGAAATTTCGTTTATGGTCTGTACCTTCCACATGCATGGAGCCATTTTGCTACAACTTCACGCAATTGTTACCCGTGTGATGAGGCGGTGTCATGCATAACATCTTGTAATTTATCTCCAGGTTAAAAGGTCATACTTAGGGGCCGTATTCTGTAAGCTACTGATATATTGCAATATTTCCTACCCGTTATGTATCAGTTTAGTGCATGGACTAATTTCAATACAACTTAACAGAATTGTTACCCATGTGATGAGGGTGTGTCATGCACAACACCCGATAACCTACTAAGGTCAAGGTCACACTTAGGGCTCAAGCGATTTCTTAATGTTTTATTCAGCAATCTTTCCTGTTCTCTCTGCACTTTGCACATGCATGAAAAATGTAGTCCCATAATTATTATTCGTACCATTACGATATGTCGAAAACAACACCCAGCCTCCTACGCCTAATGTCTCTGTCACACTTTGTTCTTATACGTTATAGATTGCTCCAAACCGGGAGGGGACTTTATCAACTTGTGTAATATAACTTAGCTCTTATTCATGATCGATAATGCAAATCTTCTTCGTAAAACAATATGCTGGGATTTTCATATTGCTTAAAGTTAAGTACACCGCCCGCTATTAACACACTGTTGGTGTAAATGTACATTGTTGTATTTTTATTACAGGCTATTTTAGTTTTAGCTGGTAGTTTTAAAGGGTATTAGGTAGTAAAGCAATGGAGGTCTATTGTGAATCGAAGATAAAATGAAACAGCTTATGCATAGTATGAGAAAACGTAACAAACAATCGTTTTTACAGTCACCTTTTGTGAACAAAGACCCCTATTAAATCCCCAAAATTTTATGCTGCTCTTAGTTGACAGATAGTCTTTATACACATGTATTGTACTATAGAAAAGAATACAGTGTCTTTTCTTTGCTGGGCTGTTTGCATTAAACTCATGGAAAATGTCTCGGTGAGGACCTAATCAAAATATGAAATTGCATAAGCATGTACAAAAATCTCATACATATACAGTAGCGTGCCTATTTGGATCATATGCGACATGTTCAAATATCTTACTTTTCACACTAGGAAATTGTTGGTCATGGCTTTAATACAGTGCAATTTTGATTATGGTTGTTAATTCCGGTACCCTATCTTGACTACATACTAGACGAAATAAGCTTATTCGTTTAGTTATTGGCTTGAAAAGTAGGTCACATATAGGCCCAGATCATTTCAGGTCTCTAAATTGGTTACCCGAGTCAAAGAGAGTCGATCAGTTAACTCTGTGTCATGTCCGTAAGATTAAGATGGGTTCAGTCCCTGATTACCTTAATGATTATTTTGTACCCCTTAGCTCGGTGCATGATCGAGGCAAAAGGTTTAGAGTCACTGCTCAATCGAACCAAGTTTCCCGATCCAGTTACTCGTATTGTGATAATGGTCGCTACTCACTGCCAAGGTTAGACAGTTTTGGCAAAAAGTATTTTGCCTTCAACGGCGTTGATTGTTGGAATAATATTCTCCATGATTTGAGAATTATTATTTCTTCCAATAAGTTCAAACATGCAAGTTAGTTTTATTCTCTTTTTTACATTTGACTTTTAACCATGCTGATAATTTATAAGTTTTGTTTGATATAACTCATTTTCATATAGGTTTATAGGTTGCATATATTCTAAATAATGTGATACTAGTACTAGTAATTAAAGTAGCAATCTGTGATACACCTGAATCTAATTGATCTCTTCATGTTATGTGCTCTACTTCATGATAAATTCATGAAGTAACATTGTACATGACTTGTTTGTGTCATCCCTGATATTGGTGTGCATTTTTCATGGTGTAAAGTATATATATGATTATAAATCGCTGTTTGCCATTGGTAACTTGTTATATCATGCATATGTTTGATTGCCGTGTTTTATATGTATATTTTACATTGTACATTGTTACCAAATTAAATATATCTATAAATCTATGTTGTTTATAAGTCAAATTGAATGAGTTAATTGTTTATTCATCTTTTAACCCATGAAATTGAAGTAGCTCAGGTACCATGACTCTGTTAGGTAACTGAGCCTTTTCGCATAGATCATCACAATATCTTTTCTGAAGACATCAACATAACTTTTTTGTATTTTGTCCTAAATGTAATATAAACATGTTTTGCGTTACATTTTTACCGAAATAATAATGCTTGCGAGATTGCCATTTGTGTGTACGAAAATAGCATTAAAGTGCTTAAGTGGCTCAGTTATCCGAATTTCCAGGTATAGTAGTTTTCTGTGTTTCACCATAAAGTGACGCCACGTAATCAGATAGAAAAAAAAACAATAATGTTAAAAAAAGAAAAACGAAAACGTAAAAAGTACTTAAACGAAAAAAGAACCCATATAATTTTGCATAGGTTTTTTAACAAGTACATTTCTAAACCAGGTGGAACAATCGACATTACGGTTCACGAAGTGGTCAGCGCTAATGGTGTAAGGGAGATCCAGGCAGCAAGTGGAGGTGGTTGGGGTGGAACTCTGGTCGACAAGGCTTTTGAAAATCTCCTAATTGATTTGGTAGAAACACCAGAAATCTACGATTCATTCAAAAGGTCTGAAACAGAAGACTGGTTAGATCTTTGGCGTGATTTCGAAGTAAAAAAGCGAACAATTACACCGGAGACAACTGCTCGAGTAAATATGAAATTGCCCTTATCATTCAGCAAGACATTTGAGACGGCTGAGAAAAGGAAACTAGAGGATGCGATAGCTGCTTCAAAATTTGCAGAAGATATTAACTTTGGAGGAGACAAAATCAAATTTTCTGCATGTCTCTTCAAGGGCCTTTTCGACAGCTCGATACACAAGACCATCGACCACATAAAAGCAATACTAAGGGATGAAAATGTAAGAAACATCAAAGCAATTCTGATGGTCGGTGGGTACTCAGAGTCTCCCATGCTACAGCAAGCTGTTATAAACGAATTTCCTGGAATAAACGTTGTTATCCCATTTGGACCGTCATCTACGATCTTGAGAGGAGCGTTAGTGTATGGTCACAGTCCTATATCCATAACTGAGCGAGTACTGAAGTATACCTATGGTGTAAGATGCACAGAGCCATTCAAGGAGGGCATTGACCCACAGCGCCATAAAGTAGTAACCGCAACAGGAGTGAAATGCAGGGTTTTTGACAAACATGTTGAAAGGGGTCGAATTGTGCAACGTAACGAAACGCAAGTAGCAAAGGGGTATACAACAGTGAACAAATTTCAGCGTAAGATGATATTTCCTGTATTTGCTTCAACCTTGACAAATCCCAGGTACATCGATGAATGTACTCTCATTGGCAATATCACACTTGACTTACCAGAGCCAGAGCGATCACCAGGAAGAGGTGTTATAGTTTCTATGACATTCAGTGGTACAGAGATTGAAGTTAAAGCTGTCGATGAGAAGTCAGGGAAAGAAGCAAAAGCATATGTGGACTTCTTAGGATAGGCCATGATCGTTCTGATAGTTGTCCAAGAATCTATAGTTTTCCATATTTGATCGCATACAGACGTCAGTTGAATTACTTTATTTTCGTGTTCTCGTTTGATTATAAACGCATATAAAGTAACTCGGCAATTCCATTAATAGTTTGTAATTTTCATCACGATTTAACGTTTTGCACGAAAAATGATTATTTAGAGGAAAGTGGGATAATAACCGTGATCAAAACAATCTTTGATCACACGAAACGTGATAAAAACTCGTGTTGGGAGGACAAACATACGACAATGTAGTAGCCACTAATTTCTTGCGATAAAATGGTTATTGGTCCGGGGAGATGGACCTGTATTCCTAAATGAAATTCATTTTAGTAGCGGGAAGTAGTACGACATCATAACTGACTCGTATCTGTTAATTAATGGAAATCTTAAGGTTGAACATTCTTCCTCTCTCTTTTTTTCTCTCACTTGTACCATTTTAGTCATAAAACGAAGGAAAAGTAATTAAAATGCATCCATTTATAATAAGTCTTATTGTTATCAAATTTTTAAGTTTCGTTTCAAAAATTGAAGATTGACCCCATAGTTACTTAAAACTCAAAAGACAACACTGTAACTGATGTGTATTCACAATTTGCTTGATTAATTAAGTAATTGTTTCCAATAGAAAATATGAGTGTAATTTTAATGTTTCTACACATTTTGAGCTTTTATATCATTTTCAGCAAACTTATTGCTTATCTTAAAAATATTTACAATTACAAATATCACTAAAATTAAATGCAAAAAAAGGCAGGTTAAACTTGTAACAGTTTATGTATATGACACACCTTGATTAAATCAAGGTCATATTTGAAACAAACATTTCTCCTGCTTTTTTAACCATTTCTGAAATCTAATAAAAGAACATGTATTGCATATAAATAAAATGCTGCTATTGTAGTTTGAAAAATAGGTTGAAACTAAAGATTCTCAAGATTTTATGCACTTGTTCATTTCATTTCCTGTTTAAATTGATATGTTTTTATATGTCTGATGTAAACAAACTACTTTTCAAATATGAACTAGAATTGTGTTCGTTGAACTGAGTTGACAGCAAATATTACGTTGGTGTCTAGATACCCAGCTCTTTCGCACCGATCATCTATTTTTTAAGATAGTTCGTGTTTTAACATATATTCTTCATATAGAATCCGTCGCTATTTCGGATCGGCGCAAAGGACCGCTCCTCTAAAAATATCACTTTTAAATCTACCAACATTTTGTAGATGTTTATATCCACAAACAGTGGTTTGTTAGGGTTCGCTCTCTCTATTTTATATGTTTCAGGAAGTTTTAAAAGTATCTTCTCAGAATTAAATAACAGTTGTCCACCTGTGATTGTACCATATACATGTAATAAAATACGAGTTAAATAAGTCCCTAAAATGCGACATTATAATTGAGTTTGAGGCGTCAAGGAATGAGCTGTAGAATCACCCAATGCTGAACCTTAGGTATGGTCATTCATACTACTATTGCGCTACCCGCACAAACGATGTTGATTTATGTCACAACACACTATTGTCCGTTCTATCAAGTGATTTTGACCGTTGAAATAACAAGCAAATATTTTGATAGGTTGAGAATTATTCTCCTTAGACAAACATATAGCAACACTATGTCAGTAAATTTCACATAACCTCGGTAAAAATACAAAGGCTCATTTGGATTTAGTTTTCTACAATTGTCTTTTATTTCAAATAAGTTCGCTTTTTCCGTAGCAAGGCTGTAGATTTTGATTTAAGCCTCGTGCCGCATTCTGTTTACGAAAAATGAAACTTAAATGTGAATGAAGAACTTCACAAAACTTGCAGTTGTAACTACTTTATTCAAGAATCTCAATTCAAGTAAATTGGATTAAGACTAGCACGAAACACCTGGACAGAGAAAACCCTGGTGGTTCCAAATATCTAGCCTGAATACCATTGCACAACACATACAAGTAAAAAACATCCTAGTAGAGCATAGCACATGAGAATCATTCATGTGAATTTATTTTGAAAATGTGAGAAAGGATTTTTTAAGTTTACCCTGCCCAAAGCGGTCACATTTTTGCCGAAACAATCTGGACAGGGCGTAACTATCCAAGAAACATTTACCGCTTTTCCGTCAGCCGAATCTCCTTTCCGCAGACATGAACTAATTAGCTAATGAACTGAAGTATTTTTTTATTTAGAATCGCTGTTAAAAACATTATTCAAAAGAATACCAAAAAATACATTTTGTGTATATTATAACGTTATATAACGCATTACCGATGTAACGTCATTTCTAATTGGTTACGTCGTTTAAATTTGCGACTATTAAATAATGGATATAGAGTCGCAAAATTCGAACGGCGCATTTAGACACATTGTTCTTTAGACAAGGGATAACTATTTAGTGATTTTGATATTGACGAGTATTCAGTAATTATATCAATTATACCGCTGTTTAAAACATTATTTCAAAGAATAAATGGATACCAATGTAGTCATTTCTTTAAATTAACTTATCCTAGATCAAAAATAATATATAATAACGTATTTAAGTAGCAATTACTAAATAAAAAAGTCATTTGGTAGACGAAATATTCTTTTCGCAGGCACATATTCAGTAATTATTACTTATAACCGCTGTTTAAAACATTATTTCAGATAATGAAATGGATGCCATTGTCACGGATACTCGTGAGTTCTCATTTAGGGAGAAGGAGAGTGAGGATGGTACCTGTAAATACACGCAGGCACTAAAACAATGGCAATTTCTCAGAGAGAAAAGAAAAACACGGCTCTCGCCTTTAGAATCTCTATTATCAGTGCGCATCAAAATAAATAAAAAACAATCCACACGAAGTGTATAATACGACAAAGACATGAATGCAATGAATATAAATGAGTTACTGACAATCATATTTTACCTGTAAATACACGCAGGCACTAAAACAATGGCAATTTCTCAGAGAGAAAAGAAAAACACGTCAGATGAAAGTGAGTGAGGCCCGTCACCTTAGTTAAGAGATGAAAAATGATATGACTAATGATATGAATAATGAGAAGAAAAAGAGGACACGAACATATACATACACATAAGAGACACAAACGACAACACTACACATAGACAATAACATACACTCTGGCACAGACATATTGTCCCTGTGACACCATTATTGTTATTAATCTACATTTATTAATTTCATTCTACAGTATTTTAGTAGCAATTATTAAATAAAAAGTTCATTCAGAGAACAAAATTTCCTTTTCGCGAAATGGAGTACATTTTACGCTCTAGTAATATCGAAGCTGTTATAGTAATGTATATGTAGCAGTCACATTAATTAATCAAAAAGCGAGAAACATCAATAAAGACATATATAAAGTTTTCCTATCTACCTTCTCTTTTTGTCAATACATTCTTAACATATTTTACTATTCCGTTTTGCCTCAGTAACTACAAGTACAGTCACCTTCCTGGTTGGAAAATGATTGTGGATGAGTAAGAACGCTGAAATATATTACCGGAGGCTAAAGGCGGCCTTTCAAAATGGCGTTTCGTAAACCCCTGTTTGGCAAAAAATCGAAGTCTAAGCAAACAGGAGAAGAATGTACGAAGGTAAGTACCGATCTTTTCTGCCTTACGAAACTCATTTAATCGTGAACCTAGATGAGAGGGAGAGAGAGAGAGAGAGAGAGAGAGAGAGAGAGAGAGAGAGAGAGAGAGAGGGAGAGAGACAGAGACAGAGAGACAGAGAGAGAGACAGAGAGAGAGA
>JAFMSR010000014.1:19940669-19965630 GCA_022818135.1 Saxidomus purpurata
ATTCTTTTACGTGCCCGGTATATAGAACCGATACACGTGAAACTACCTCTGATTTTCTAACCATCATCTCTAGATTGGAGAAACACTGAAAAGTGTTTCTGAAATTTCCAGTGCCCCGGCCTGGAATCGAACCAGGGACCTCCGGATTGTAGTCCAGAGCGTTAACCACTCGACCACCGGCAAATTTGTAAAGGAGCTCTCTCTCTCTCTATCCTTTTTTCACTGATCTTGTCAGAAATTGAAATCCACCTTTTCTGTTCGATATATTTTATTTATATCTGGCAATGAAGAATTAAATATCTATAACTCATTTCTAACGGTCTTACAAAGTGTCTACTGTGTTTTCAGCATTATTGATTTCTTCTTGACGTCGTAGATCTATACTTGATCTATATATATATATATGCCTACGGGTTTGGTTAGTTCTTTGGCAGTGTTCTTTTTTTCTATGATAATCAAATCAGTGATAAATGTCTTTCTTAAAATTATGATGGGTACTATTACTTTAATTTTGCATGAATTATCAAACCCTTATGACTATGGACAGATTTGTTCTTGTAGGCCTATAAAATTATTATTTTAATCAGCCTCTCCGCGGTGTTTCTAGCAGACATCAATGCCCTTTCTTATTATGGTATATGTCATCAACAACTATATGACCTCTGTACTTAATAGGTATGACCCTCGTAGCCTGCTTTTTAATATATAGCAGTAGACACTTTGATAATTTAACAGTTCCGGTCATACTAGTAGGCAAGTATCATATGTAAAAATGTAAAAATTTCATATCACTTATCAGGCACCCGCAACTTACAACAACAAAGACAAAGAAGAACAGTCTCATGCAGGAGGGAGGATGCTCGTTGGTGCTATTGATTTTGGGACCACAAATTCTGGATGGGCATGTTCTTTTCTGCACGAGTATCAGACAGATCCTACAAAAGGGTTTGTGAGACAATGGCACTCTGGTTCTGGAACCCTTGCCACAGAGAAAGCCCCTACATGTCTGTTGATAAAGCCAGATGGAAAGACACTTGAGGCGTTTGGATACGATGCCGAAAACAAATACAGAGAACTAGCTGACAAGGGAGAACATCAGGGCTATTATTACTTCAAGAAATTTAAGATGATGCTTAACAAGAAACTTGGAGATGTATGTGTTCGATATTATAAGTCAAGTATTCAAAGTGTTAGATAATGTTACTATAATACTTCACGTCATCACTTACCCTTCAAAGACTTTACATTTCTTCTAGATACACCCGCTGTAAAAGAAACTCTGTGTGAACTAGCAAAATGTGACTCGTATACGACAGATATAGCTATATTGCATACTGCATGGTCTGATTAATGTATAGATTGAAAAGATTAATTACGTATTTGTAAGAATTCTCGTCTAATTCAAAATTTGCTTTTAATTTTTACCAGAAGTTGAATCGTAACATGACTTTAGAAGATGAAATGGGAAAGTCCCTGAATGCTTTAAATGTATTTGGCATGGCTATAAAACACTTGGTTGAAGATTTGATGAAGACGGTCAATGGCAAACTCACGTCGCCGCTTGAGACGAAAGATGTCCACTGGGTTCTTACTGTCCCTGCGATCTGGACAGATGCTTCTAAACAGTTCATGAGAGAGGCTGCATTATTGGTAAAATGTGACAATTTGTACAAGCAGGGACCTATACAAAAAGACATCTCTTTTGTATGTTTTGATTTTGAGGGCAACGTTTACTTCGTTTAATGGGACACTTAATATAGATAGATATTTTTATTATCACCAGACTGATAAGCGATATATGTAAAAACATAAACTATAGCAAAAAGCATGCATATGAAATTACATAGTGTATCGTTTTAGTTTTTTGACGTGAAATGTATAGATATATTACCTAGATTAATATTACTTAATTAATGCTATGTCAAGGCGGGTAATATACCAATATATACCATGTCAAAAACCAATTAATGATTTACACTTCCTTGTGTTAAACAGAAAGATTCATTTTACTTTAGCTCACCTCAGCACTTTGTGCTCAATTTAAGCTATTGTGATTGCCTGGTGTCCGTCGTCCGTCTCTGTGCGTCAACAACTTCAAACGACATATCCACAGGGGCAAATCTAACCAATGGGCCAAATTCAACCAAATTTCACGGGAATGTTCCTTGGGTGGTCCACTAAAAATGTGTTCAAATAATTCCATGCAGAACTTTGGTTGGTATGGCAAAAATAGGAATAACACTTCTTCTCTATAACCCAAAGCCCAGAGCTGATGTTGATGTGTAGCAGAGTCACACCTCTTGGATTAAAGTTGATTCCGACAGTGAGGTCACCTGTTTTTCCATCGACATATCTAAAGAATCTTTTAAAATCTCGTCTAAAACTACAATGCCTACAGTTAGATGCTTGGTTTGTAGCATTACTTAGTGGACCTCTACCAAGATCGTTCAAATCATGTCCGCACGGTCAAAATTGACGCCGACCTAGGGTCACTTGTTTTACATAGACCTATATAGAAAATACTTTCTAAAGCCTTCTTGCCTATAACCACAAAGCATGGAGCTTAGATTTTTGGTTTGTAGCATGTTTTCCTTGACCTTTACCTTGGTTATTTGTTTAACATAGGAAAACATAGTCTTGTCTTAAACTACAAGGCCTAGCGTTAAGAAATAGAGGGCCCCTAACAAGATTGTTCAAATCATATTCATAAGGATAAAATTGACTTCGCCCCTGTGGTCACCTTTTAAGTAGTCTTTATAAAGAAAACACATAAAAAAAAATCGTCTTGCTTAAAACCATAAGGGCTAATAATAGAGCCGCAAACCACCAGCCTTTAAAGTAAATACTTTATAGTTGGACATTAGGAAAAGATCTGCCGTAACAAAAACGGCGGCAATATTCGACGCCATCTTGGATTTCTCAGTCCGCACCAAAATGTTTCATTTTATTCCGATGGTCCGATAAACTTCAGAGTCTCCCAAACATTTTGGTATATGACTCATTTTGTTCATTTTTTTGGCCTGTTACTTCTTAATTATCAAAGTCATTTTTAGGAGCTCGGCTGTTCTATTATAAGGTTTAGATATTTGGCTTATAGCATCATTGTCTCGTGAACCTCTTCGACGATTGTTAGAATCATGCTCCTTTGGTCGAAATTGACCACGTAAAACAACACGGCCCAGAGTATAGATATCTTGTTTACAGCATTGTCTAGTGGCTCTTTACCAAGTTTGTTCAGATCATTGACCGGGGTTAAAATTGGCCACGTTCTTTTACTTGGACTTACATAGCATAGTATAGTAAACATTTTATAGTGGTCCTCTACCCACTCGCTGTGGTTGAAATTGGCCACACCTTAGTGGCACCTAGTCACGCCCTGCGACCTTGAAATGAGATTTTCGCGTACTTTGTTGTTTTTGAAGACACAGCAAAGAAATTAAAAACCATATGTGCATTTTTTTAAACAGATGACCACGTCCTGACCTTTTGACATACTTTCTTGTTTTTGAAACATCACAGATGAAATCTTGACCATGTATACAGTTTTGCAAGTTAATTACAAGATTAACTTTGAATGACCTTTTCCTCTCTGACATTTGGATACTTTTTGTCCTTAGAGCAATGGTTCTCATGTGAGCGATAAAGGGTCATCATGATCCTCTTGTTTGATTTATTCACCTACAGGTCACTTTTAAATACCCACATGGTGTCTCACTGCCACGTAATGTCGACATAAAATGACGCCTAAATTAGCGCGTAACGAAAGTAAACAAAAGACAAGGAGAATTTCGATAAAAACAAAAATTTCATTAAATTTCAATCGATTCTATCGATTGTAGATTAGCTATTGAAACGTGACTAAACGTTTTTCATGAAACCTGTCAAATAAGTGCTGGCACATTTATGCTACCATGATGGACATCATAAAATATTTAATACAGGTCATTATTTCATAATGATGTCCGAACAGAAATAATAAAAGGAAGCAAACTCAGCCTTTTATCTTTAAACGGGTGCACGTCATGCCAAATCAATGGTCACTGTGGAGCACTGTTTAATAACAGATAAGGTATATATGTGTCATCTCCTTCACACGGACACTTGATAGGTAGATCTACAGTATGTATAGCACCACACCAGCAACTTCAAATTCCCACCACCTCGGACACTACCCCGCCACATCATTAAAAAAATTGGCCGTAACTTCAATTTACTTACTCGCCGGATCGTACAGTGACAAGAAATGGCTAGTTTGTACATGTAATCGTACATTGCATCTCAAGTATATTTGAAAACAACTTGATTTTGGACCAAAATATAAGAACAGTTTAACTTTGGTTACGGAAGATCGAGATTGTCTCCAATTTATAAACATTCCTGATTCTTGAAAGTTCTTCATTAAAATAACTTAAAAGAAAATTTACAAAACTCTCAACCTCACTACCTCGGAAGTACGCAGCCCGCAGTTTCCTTTCACTTGTAGTGTCGAAAGCATGGTCGATTTATCTATTTGGATTTTCAAAAATAAATTAAGGTTTATTGTATGATTGTTAAATACTGCCTTTAGAACGTAATTTCATTTGTTCTGTTTCTGTTGAAAATATAACACCGTAAAATGCACTGAACATACAATAAAAGTATGTTCTTCTGCATAAAAGGTTGCATTATGTCTTTGACAGGCTGGACTTTCAACAGGCAATTTGACCATTGCACTAGAGCCAGAAGCTGCATCACTATTTTGTCGTCACTTGACCGTAGACACGGCAGTATCTGGTGGAAACATTTCCATAGCAAAGATGTGTGTCGGCACTACATACATGATTCTTGACGCCGGTGGTACGTCTGGCTTTTCAGTCATCATTAATTGAATTTTCAGTAAGATAGAATAATATACTGCTTTGATTTAAGCTGCCTTTAAGATTTATATTTAGAAACAAATGGTACATGTAACTTGTTTCTATCATTAGTGTAAATTCGGGTAACTGTGCCACTTACCGATTAAACCGAAATAATTTCGGATAAAGGTTGATTCCACCTGTATACTGCGTTGGCATTCACTTGTTCAAAACGACACGAAGTTTTGCGGGCGGGAATATTCGGATTTTCAATTACTAACCCCGAAAACAGACATCGATGAAAGATTGTTCACTTGTAATTGACACGTACAATTCTCGTGCTTGAATAGAGGATTATACCTACTGTTCAATTTTGCTAAAACTTACTTAGGGCTAAAGTACTAGTACATGAAATTTCGTTTATGGTCTGTACCTTCCACATGCATGGTGCCATTTTGATACAACTTTACGCAATTGTTACCCGTGTGATGAGGCGGTGTCATGCACAACATCTTGTAATTTACCTCCAGGTCAAAAGGTCATACTTAATGGCCGTATTCTGTAAGCTACTGATATATTGCAATATTTCCTACCCGTTCTGTATCAGTTTAGTGCATGGACTAATTTCAATACAACTTTACAGAATTGTTACCCATGTGATGAGTGTGTGTCATGCACAACACCCGATAACCTACTAGGGTCAAGGTCACACTTAGGGCTCAAGCGATTCCTTAATGGTTTATTCAGCAACCTTTCCTGTTCTCTCTGCACATTGCACATGCATGAAAAATGTAGTCCCATAATTATTATTCGTACCATCACGATATGTCGAAAACAACACCCAGCCTCCTACGCCCAATGTCTAGGTCACACTTTATTCTTATACGTTATAGAGTGCTCCAAACTGGTAGGGGACTTCATCAACTTGTGTAATATAACTTAGCTCTTATTCATGATCGTTAATGCAGATCTTCGTCGTAAAACGCAATTTCGATTAAGTTATGCAATTTTTTGGGTGCGCTATAACTAGGTTTGAACATGTTTTATAACCCACTTGTGTTTTTTTTACGGGAAAAGACGTCGAATGTGAAAGTCAAAATGATGGAAATTTCATATCAAATTCTTTACTCTGAAACATACAGTGCACTTCTGTGACTACTGTTATCTCACTAACAAATAAGCAAATGGGAGTGTACGGTCTGGAATGAAAAGGAGAACAAGAAAGAGCATGAACACGTTAGAGATCACATATATGATATCACTTTCTAATTTATGACAAACTAGGCAAAATTTCAATCGCGTTTAAATACGTAGCTCAGTTGACCACACAAGAGTAACCGAGACATGAAACGTTCTGACGTTTGTCGTTACTGTCCTAGTACAATTTGCAGTAACTGTAGGTATAAACAATATGCTGGGATTTTCATATTGCTTAAAATTAAGTACACCGCCCGCTATTAACAAACTGTTGGTGTAAATGTATTTTTATTACAGGGTATTTTATTTTTAGCTGGGAGTTTTAAAGGGTATTAGTTAGTAAAAAAATGGAGGTCTATTGTGAATCGTAGATAAAATGAAATAGCATATGCATAGTATGAGAAACCGTAACAAACAATCGTTTTTAAAGTCACACTTTGTGAACAAAGACCCCTATTAAATCCCCAAAAATGTATGCTGTTCTTAGTTGACAGATAATCTTTATATACATGTATTGTACTATAGAGAATAAAGTGTATTTTCTTTGTTTGGCTGTTTGCAGGATGGTCTAAATTTTGAAGAAGTTTTTACCATAGGGTTGACGTACTTTGGAAAAAAATAAACTTGGAATAATTGTAGAACAGGCTTTTTGAAAATGATAGACTGGTTGGCAAATTAAGTGATAATTTTCTATCGTATACCAACATCATAATCTTAGACTCATGGAAAATGTGTCGGTGAGGACGTAAGCAAAGTATGAAAATGCATAAGCATGTACACAAATCTCATACATATACAGTAGCGTGCCTGTTTGTATCATATGCGGCATGTTCAAATATTTTACTTTTCACACTAGGAAATTGTTGGTCATGGCTTTAATACAGTGTCATTTTGATTATGGTTGTTAATTCCGGTAACCTTGACCACATACTAGACGAAAAGGCTTCAAACAACTCGAAATAAGCTTATTCGTTTAGTTATTGGCTTGAAAGTAGGTCACATATAGGCCCAGATTATTTCAGGTCTCTTAATTAGTTACCCGAGTCAAAGAGTCCATCAGTTAACTCTGTGTCATGTCCGTAAGATTAAGATGGGTTCAGTCCCTGATTAACTTAATGATTGTTTTTGTACCCTTTAGCTCGGTGCATGATCGATGCAAAAGGTCTAGAGTCACTGCTCAATCGAACAAAGTTTCCCGATCCAGTTACTCCTATTGTGATAATGGTCCCTACTCACTGCCAAGGGTAGGCAGTTTTGGCAAAACGCATTTAGCCCTCAACGGCGTTGATTGGCGGAATAATATTCCCCAGGATTTGAGAATTATTTTTCTTCCAATAAGTTCAAACATGCCAGTTAGTTTTATTCTTTATTTTACATCTGACTATTAACCATGCTGATACTTTGTAAGTTTTGTTTGATATAACTCATTTTCATATAGGTTTATAGGTTGCATATATAGTTATATTGTACATGACTTGTTTGTGTCATCCCTGATATTGGTGTGCATTTTTCATGGTGTAAAGTATATATATGATTATAAATTGCTGTTTGCCATTGGTAACTTGTTATATCATGCATATGTTTGATTGCCGTGTTTTATATGTATATTTTACATTGTACATTGTTACCAAATTAAATATATCTATAAATCTATGTTGTTTATAAGTCAAATTGAATGAGTTGATTGATTATTCATCTTTTAACCCATGAAATTGAAGTAGCTCAGGTACCATGACTCTGTTAGGTAACTGAGCCTTTTCGCATAGACCATCACAATACCTTTTCTGAAGACATCAACATAACTTTTTTGTATTTTGTCCTAAATGTAATGTTAACATGTTTTGCGTTACATTTTTACCGAAATAATAATGCTTGCGAGGTATTGCCATTTGTGTGTACGAAAATAGCATTAAAGTGCTTAAGTGGCTCAGTTATCCGAATTTCCAGGTATAGTAGTTTTCTGTGTTTCACCATAAAGTGACGCCACGTAATCAGATAGAAAAAAAAACAATAATGTTAAAAAAAGAAAAACGAAAGCATACAAAAACGTAAAAAGTACTTAAACGAAAAAAGAACCCATATAATTTTGCATAGGTTTTTTAACAAGTACATTCTAAACCAGGTGGAACAATCGACATTACGGTTCACGAAGTGGTCAGCGCTAATGGTGTAAGGGAGATCCAGGCAGCAAGTGGAGGTGGTTGGGGTGGAACTCTGGTCGACAAGGCTTTTGAAAATCTCCTAATTGATTTGGTAGAAACACCAGAAATCTACGATTCATTCAAAAGGTCTGAAACAGAAGACTGGTTAGATCTTTGGCGTGATTTCGAAGTAAAAAAGCGAACAATTACACCGGAGACGACTGCTCGAGTAAATATGAAATTGCCCTTATCATTCAGCAAGACATTTGAGACGGCTGAGAAAAGGAAACTAGAGGATGCGATAGCTGCTTCAAAATTTGCAGAAGATATTAACTTTGGAGGAGACAAAATCAAATTTTCTGCATGTCTCTTCAAGGGCCTTTTCGACAGCTCGATACACAAGACCATCGACCACATAAAAGCAATACTAAGGGATGAAAATGTAAGAAACATCAAAGCAATTCTGATGGTCGGTGGGTACTCAGAGTCTCCCATGCTACAGCAAGCTGTTATAAACGAATTTCCTGGAATAAACGTTGTTATCCCATTTGGAGCGTCATCTACGATCTTGAGAGGAGCGTTAGTATATGGTCACAGTCCTATATCCATAACTGAGCGAGTACTGAAGTATACCTATGGTGTTAGATGCACAGAGCCATTCAAGGAGGGCATTGACCCACAGCGCCATAAAGTAGTAACCGCAACAGGAGTGAAATGCAGGGTTTTTGACAAACATGTTGAAAGGGGTCGAATTGTGCAACGTAACGAAACGCAAGTAGCAAAGGGGTATACAACAGTGAACAAATTTCAGCGTAAGATGGTATTTCCTGTATTTGCTTCAACCTTGACAAATCCCAGGTACATCGATGAATGTACTCTCATTGGCAATATCACACTTGACTTACCAGAGCCGGAGCGATCACCTGGAAGAGGTGTTATAGTTTCTATGACATTCAGTGGTACAGAGATTGAAGTTAAAGCTGTCGATGAGAAGTCAGGGAAAGAAGCAAAAGCATATGTGGACTTCTTAGGATAGGCCATGATCGTTCTGATAGTTGTCCAAGAATCTATAGTTTTCCATATTTGATCGCATACAGACGTCAGTTGAATTACTTTCTTTTCGTGTTCTCGTTTGATTATAAACGCATATAAAGTAACTCGGCAATTCCATTAATAGTTTGTCATTTTCATCACGATTTAACGTTTTGCACGAAAAATGATTATTTAGAGGAAAGTGGGATAATAACCGTGATCAAAACAATCTTTGATTACACGAAACGTGATAAAAACTCGTGTTGGGAGGACAAACATACGACAATGTAGTAGTCACTAATTTCTTGCGATAAAATGGTTATTGGTCCGGGGAGATGGACCTGTATTCCTAAATGAAATTCATTTTAGTAGCGGGAAGTAGTACGACATCATAACTGACTCGTATCTGTTAATTACTGGAAATCTTAAGGTTGAACATTCTTCCTCTCTCTTTTTTTCTCTCACTTGTACTATTTTTAGTCATAAAACGAAGGAAATGTAATTAAAATGCATCCATTTATAATAAGTCTTATTGTTATCAAATTTTTAAGTTTCGTTTCAAAAATTGAAGATTGACCCCATAGTTACTTAAAACTCAAAAGACAACACTGTAACTGATGAGTATTCACAATTTGCTTGATTAATTAAGTAATTGTTTCTAATAGAAAATATGAGTGTAATTTTAATGTTTCTACACATTTTGAGCTTTTATATCATTTTCAGCATACTTATTGCTTATCTTAAAAATATTTACAATTACAAATATCACTAAAATTAAATGCAGAAAAAGGCAGGTTAAACTTGTAACAGTTTATGTATATGACACACCTTGATTAAATCAAGGTCATATTTGAAACAAACATTTCTCCTGCTTTTTTAACCATTTCTGAAATCTAATAAAAGAATATGTATTGCATAGAAATAAAATGCTGCTATTGTAGTTTGAAAAATAGGTTGAAACTAAAGATTCTCAAGATTTTATGCACTTGTTCATTTCATTTCCTGTTTAAATTGATATGTTTTTATATGTCTGATGTAAATAAACTACTTTTCAAATATGAACTAGAATTGTGTTCGTTGAACTGAGTTGACAGGAAATATTACGTTGGTGTCTAGATACCCAGCTCTTTCGCACCGATCATCTATTTTTTAAGATAGTTCGTGTTTTAACATATATTCTTCATATAGAATCCGTCGCTATTTCGGATCGGCGCAAAGGACCGCTCCTCTAAAAATATCACTTTTAAGTGATAGATTTTGTAGATGTTTATATCCACAAACAGTGGCTTGTTAGGGTTGCGCTCTCTCTATTTTATATATTTCAGGAAGTTTTAAAAGTATCTTCTCAGAATTAAATAACAGTCGTCCACTTGTGATTGTACCATATACATGTAATAAAATACGAGTTAAATAAGTCCCTAAAATGCGACATCATAATTGAGTTTGAGGTGTCAAGGAATGAGCGGTAGAATCACCCAATGCTGAACCTTAGGTATGGTCATTCATACTACTATTGCGCTACCCGCACAAACGATGTTGATTTATGTCACAACACACTAATGTCCGTTCTATCAAATGATTTTGACCGTTGAAATAACAAGCAAATATTTTGATAGGTTGAGAATTATTCTCCTTAGACAAACATATAGCAACACTATGTCAGTAAATTTCACATAACCTCGGTAAAAATATAAAGGCTCATTTGGATTTAGTTTTCTACAATTGTCTTTTATTTCAAATAAGTTCGCTTTTTCCGTAGCAAGGATGTAGATTTTGATTTAAGCCTCGTGCCCCATTCTGTTTACGAAAAATGAAACTTAAA
The DNA here is from genome assembly GCA_022818135.1 of Saxidomus purpurata. Lineage (NCBI taxonomy): Eukaryota > Metazoa > Mollusca > Bivalvia > Venerida > Veneridae > Saxidomus > Saxidomus purpurata. The sequence continues at coordinate 19,951,697 of JAFMSR010000014.1, forward strand.
TGTGAATGAAGAACTTCACAAAACTTGCAGTTGTAACTACTTTATTCAAGAATCTCAATTCAAATAAATTGGATTAAGACTAGCACGAAACACCTGGACAGAGAAAACCCTGGTGGTTCCAAATATCTAGCCTGAATACCATTGCACAATACATACAAGTAAAAAACATCCTAGTAGAGCATAGCACATGAGAATCATTCATGTGAATTTAATTTTGAAAATGTGAGAAAGGATTTTTTAAGTTTACCCTGCCCAAAGCGGTCATATTTTTGCCGAAACAATCTGGACAGGGCGTCACTATCCAAGAAACATTTACGGCTTTTCCGTCAGCCGAATCTCCTTTCCGCAGACATGAACTAATTAGCTAATGAACTGAAGTATTTTTTATTTAGAATCGCTGTTAAAAACATTATTCAAAAGAATACCAAAAAATACATTTTGTGTATATTATAACGTTTTATAACGCATTACCGATGTAACATCGTTTCTGATTGGTTACGTCGTTTAAATTTGCGACTATTAAATAATGTATATAGAGTCGCAAAATTCGAACGGCGCATTTAGACACATTGTGCTTTAGAAAAGGGATAACTATTTAATGATTTTGATATTGACGAGTATTCAGTAATTATATCAATTATACCGCTGTTTAAAACATTATTTCAAAGAATAAATGGATACCAATGTAGTCATTTCTTTAAATTAATTTATCCTAGATCAAAAATAATATATAATAACGTATTTAAGTAGCAGTTACTAAATAAAAAAGTCATTTGGTAGACGAAATGTTCTTTTCGCATGCACATATTCAGTAATTATTACTTATAACCGCTGTTTAAAACATTATTTCAGATAATGAAATGGATGCAATTGTCACGGATACTCGTGAGTTCTCATTTAGGGAGAAGGAGAGTGAGGATGATACCTGTAAATACACGCAGGCACTAAAACAATGGCAATTTCTCAGAGAGAAAAGAAAAACACGGCTCTCGCCTTCAGAATCTCTATTATCAGTGCGCATCAAAATAAATAAAAAACGATGTGTATAATACGACAAAGACATGAATGCAATGAATATAAATGAGTTACTGACAATCATATTTTACCTGTAAATACACTCAGACACTAAAACAATGACAATTTCTCAGAGAGAAAAGAAAAACACGTCAGATGAAAGTGAGTGAGGCCCGTCACCTTAGTTAAGAGATGAAAAATGATATGACTAATGATATGAATAATGAGAAGAAAAAGAGGACACGAACATATACATACACATAAGAGACACAAATGACAACACTACACATAGACAATAACATACACTCTGGCACAGACATATTGTCCCTGTGACACCATTATTGTTATTAATCTACATTTATTAATTTCATTCTACAGTATTTTAGTAGCAATTATTAAATAAAAAGTTCATTCAGAGAACAAAATTTCCTTTTCGCGAAATGGAGTACATTTTACGCTCTAGTAATATCGAAGCTGTTATAGTAATGTATATGTAGCAGTCACATTAATTAATCAAAAAGCGAGAAACATCAATAAAGACATATATAAAGTTTTCCTATCTACCTTCTCTTTTTTGTCAATACATTCTTCACATATTTTACTATTCCGTTTTGCCTCAGTAACTACAAGTACAGTCACCTTCCTGGTTGGAAAATGATTGTGGATGAGTAAGAACGCTGAAATATATTACCGGAGGCTAAAGGCGGCCTTTCAAAATGGCGTTTCGTAAACCCCTGTTTGGCAAAAAATCGAAGTCTAAGCAAACAAGAGAAGAATGTACGAAGGTAAGTACCGATCTTTTCTGCCTTACGAAACTCATTTAATCGTGAACCTAGGAGAGAGAGAGAGAGAGAGAGAGAGAGAGAGAGAGAGAGAGAGAGAGAGAGAGAGAGAGAGAGAGGGAGGGAGGGAGAGGAGGCAGGGAGGGAGGGAGGGAGAGAGAGAGAGAGAGAGAGAGAGAGAGAGAGAGAGAGAGAGAGAGAGAGAGAACGCTGTTGGAAGGGGGTTTCGTGGACATTCTATATCTACACATCTGCATTCTAAGGCATATTGCAACAAAAAAATAAATACCATAATTATTGTAGTTTTTGTCATGGTAAAAAAGGTTTTATTTACATACATATGTTCCTAAATATCTTTACAGGAATTAAAAATCGTATTTCCAAAATCAGATACATAACTAAGCAAAAACTGTTAATCATCGTTTAGACTATTCTTGAAATAAAGCTTTAGGCGGACGGATAGAGAGACCAACAAGTGAAATCTTACAAGAGAAAAATATCTCTCATTAGTTATTGAGTCCTGGTCCAAAGTCACTGTGACCTCGTTTATGTTTAAGCTTAAACCTTTTTTCTTTTATTTTTTCTATTGTTATGAATTAATATGTTGGTTTAACCATTCAAATATTTTTATTCAGTAATTAAGGAAGTAACAAATATGTTGTACACGTTTAATGGTTGTGTATAATAAACTACAATATAAATGCCTTTCGCAATATTTTCAACCAATTGAATTGACTGAAGCCCGACATAACCTTGGTAATATATGTGCATAGGGGGGTAGTGTTATACTCGGGTTTTCACTAAACCCGTTATAAAGTTATTTATATGTCTAATTTGACTTTAAGTACAGTCGACTGTCGTTTACGTAAATCTGCTATTCAATGAAAGTTATAATTAGAAATTACCTGGATGTATTTTACAGGATTTTATCTCAAGGTCTCCGTGTAAGTCATGTGAAGCATGTGGCAACTCACTATACATAAAATATGCATTCTGGCCTGAGTTATTTAGCAAGCCAGCCTACACATAAAACAAATAGTAGTCACCATTTATCTATCTCTTGTTCATCTGTTGATTTTTCTCTACCTGACATTAGGTCAAGCAACATGATTCCGCGATTCCTTATGTTTACAAGTGTTTGCATTTATTCTTTTGAAACTCCTTCATTCCTGTTAATTCTGTTAATGTCATTATATGATATGACATTTTAGCTATATTTAAGCCAAGTCTGAATGTTTAATTTCATTGTTAAATCACTTTAAATTGTAAAAGTTTGTTATTGATTTTTGTAATTTCCCGCCATGTAACTCCATTTTTCCGTTGCATTGTGGGATATTTTTAGCAGAGACAACTCTAACTCAGCAAATATCCAATAATTCAGTCATTGTTGTCTACCTTCTAGCACTTAACTTAAGGGTTTTTACCTTATTTGTTATAGAAGTTTATTGTTAAACTTAGGCAGTCCGATTTTTCTTAAAATGTCAATAGCCATTTTTGTTATTTAGTTGATGGAGTTTGGTACCAATTTTTGGTAGCTACCATGGTAGTCACCATTTTTGGGTAGTGGTCGCTCTACCAATATTTGGTAGCTTCTACCAGAAATGGGTAGATCTACCAATTTTGGGTAGCTGCTACCACTGCATAGTATATAAGCAACGCATTTTTGTCACACAAGGCATTCTAGTTCTCGGAAATACTTTGGGACAGTCCACGCTAATTTTTGTCAGAAAATTGTTAACAATACCGTAAAGAATTTTAACGTAAGCTAAATCAGATATTTTCAGAGTTTTAATCAAAGTGTTATAGATTCACATAGCCGAGATGGAACTGGATCTATATCTCTTTTAGACTTTTTATAACATTTTGATATTTTAATCGATTTTCTCTGGTTCTTCCTAATTCCATAGATATTGAATCTGGTACCTGTATGTCACAGTGGATTGATTTAACTTGAAGCAAATTTTATAAAGTTACGTCAATTCGGAGGTATACGCGCGTTGATACAACATAACACGGAGACCTTATATTTTGATTAGCGTAACGTGTTAACACTAAACCTTAGTAAAACTATTTATGAAGTCATTCAAGCCCTAATATTGATTAGGCAATATTTATTACTGTTAATAAAGTTAAATTTAAATAGTTAAATCGTAGTTGATTGATTTCTGAGGGCATATAGATCTAATAGCCCAGGTTGGTTTATGAGGAAAACAATTTAGTATTGTTTTTACGCCACTGCGATCCCTTGACGTCTGGAAGCTGACATACGTCCTTAAGCAGCAGGGTATGCCAAATCCATTGTATACTTTCCTGATACTACAGCACCTGTACTTAGAGGGCACCGCTAGTGTATGCAAATGAATGCAACATTTACCTGATATTAACTACAGTACCTTCACTTAGTGGGCATTGCTAGTACATGCGCAATTCTGCAATATATTTACCTGATCCCAACTGTATACAGTACCCATACTTATAAGGAGTCAACCGTTTTTTAAAGTCTTTAAAGTCTTTATAGACGTGTTTACCCCTGGTACCAGGTCAGCTACCATTATACTTATTATACAGATAAGTAAGCGTACTAGAACAGTCGTTTATTTAGTGCAGAGGTTTAGGGACCCCTGACCCTCTGGAACGTAACAATATGTTTCGTTGAAGTACGCACACCAGTTGTATCATATCTTACTGATATTTATTTACAAAGCTGATGTAGGTAAATCGAAGACACAATCTTCATTCAATTTATTTCAAGGTTACGGGAAGGAAAGGGGCTCAGTTACAGTACACATCAGATACAAGTGGCTACTTTTTTTATTAGGGTTTACATGCCATTAGGCCTGTTGAGTACATGTATTATGGCAACTGACGTGATGTAATTTTGAACATTGCCAGGACTGTATTTCATTTACTAGCTATATGAAAGAACACACGCGGTATATGATATCGGATTGTGTTTTCGTTCTGTATCTATTACTTAAGCATGGAGAGAGACATACCTTGAAGCTTATATAGCAAATCGCTGGAATGAGAATAAAGGGGAAGATCACAATGGTTAGTCGTACAGACCACAAAGCGTCTATGTCTGAAACTTGACTATTATTTGTTCTATTTTATGTAAATATCAACAATCATGAATACTGGATTACACGGACATTGTATTGATGCACAAAGCCACTTTAATAGTTCAAAAGCACTGATTTTATTCTGAGTATCATCATCGAAAATAAATCCAATGAATGTCGAAAATTAGCGACTCGGGAGTCAATTCGACTCTGCCTACTTGTTTACTCAATTTTGCAATATTAGTAACGTGTTAAACACATCTATAGTAACTGATAGCCTTTTCAAAGTGAGTTGAATTCCAAGGTTAAACGAAGATAGAAATATCATAAATATTGAACAGAAACACAACACAACAAAGATTAAGGCCTAGAGCAAATAAAGTGTGACATTTAGTCCAAAAAAAAATTGTCTTCGAATCATTTTTTTCTAGCTTCATCTTACAGCAAAACCATCAAGGTTTATGAAAATATAAGGTTTTGGAAAACTTGGTGACTGTTTTTGAAAAAAATCAAAATGGATACAGCCAAATTAGTACAAAATATAAAAGACATGGCAAACTTGCAATGAAAATAAATGCATAGTGAGCACTTATAGATACCAAATAGATTTATGCTAAAGTGCATAACACTTAAATGAAGGCATTTATGTGTTTGACATGTGCAATTTTCGCTTATTTGTATTTTTTTCTGGAATTATTGAAAAAATAAATAGAGGAAAGTCAATAATGAAAAATTAAAATTTTGTTTAAGTAACTGTGAGCATATAGCATGACAACTAACAGCTTAACAAATATAATAATTCAACATAAATGTATGTGCCAGGTTTCATTGATGTAACATGGAAAGTCTAAAAGATACAAGCTTTAGAAATGAGCAAGTATCTTTTTACTTTAAACGTTAGGGTTGGGACATACTATGTGCATGTAAATTTATGTGCTTTTAGTGTTACTAGTAAAAAGATTTCTTAAGAAAGTTTTAAGAAAGTATTTGCAAAATACAGAGAAGCTTAAATCATCATAATAACACAAGAGAATATTACAGTTGGGGCCAGTCAGTGTGATTTATGATTGTCAATTATCAAGAAAATATTAAATGCTATAGGACTGCTAGTGCTAATGACAAAAGGTCCATAATCACATTGATACATATTTTAGTGGCTTAAACATAATTGTAGGGGAGCTATTAATCATAAAAAAAATGCAAACATTTGTTTATACCTTTATAGGAAAAGAAAAATGACAAATAATGGAAACTTCCAAACTGTTAGGGTTGGGACATTTTTCACTAAAAGTAAAAATGTTGTTTGTAAGTGGTTTGATTAATTTATAGCATACACTGTATAAGTATAATACTGTTTCATAACATATTGTCAACTGTTCATAACGTTAAAAAATCTTATTCCAAGTAAATTTTGCGAATACATGTAGTAACTACATGTATGATCTCTGTTGAGAATCTTACACCGCAGGAGAAATTTAAAATGATAATCAATTGCTGTAAGAATAATGTCACAAGTACAAAAACAATTCAAAGTAACTTTTAGCAGTAACAACGCAACATTTAAATTAAGTAGTACAGTAATCAGTATTACTTTCAATGCTTTTTTCATGAAGATAATTGCCAATTTGAGCGTTAGGGTTGGGACATATTACTGCTTTAAATTCAATATATTAGAACTGAAAGCTTGCAAACTATACTAATGTCTCCTCTAACTCACTGAATTCAAACACATTATAAGCTCCACAATATACACTATATACTTATTGCACTTTAAGTGTATACATATTTAATGGTGTCCGTCGTCTGTCTGTCCTCCATCCACACAAAACCTTGTGTACGGAATAAAGGCTGCATATTTCACTGGATCGTCCTGAAATTTGGTCAGAATGACTGCTTTGATAAAACCTGGGTAGAGTTTGAATATGGGTCATCTGGGTTAAAAACTAGGTTACCAGGTCAAATCTAGAAAAACCTAGTGGGTTATAATGCAATAGAGGTTGCATTTTTCATTGAATCTTCATGAAGCTTCGTCAGAATGACTTTTAATGAAATCTAGGTTGAGTTTGAATATACTAGGTCATCTGACGTAAAAAATCTATTTCATCCAGTCAAATAAGAGAGAAACCTTGCATTTTTCAAGGGAACTTTGATTTGTCAGAGTGGCTGTCTTGATAAAATCTAGGTTGAGTTTGAAATATTGGCTAACTTGGGTTAAATACTAGGTCAGCTGGTCAGAACATAGTTTACATGACATAGAAAAACTTTGTTTATATAAATGCCATAGAGATGACATTTACAACATAATCATCATGGAAATTATAATCATGAAAATTGGTTAGAATATTAATTCTGTCTCAATGATTTCTAGTCAAAAGTTCAAATCTTGGTCAAATGGGGTTAAAAACTAAATCACAGTCAAATCAAAGAAATACCTTGTTAACACTATATAGGCCACATAGTAAATTGGTTTAAATGTATATGTCTTGTCAACATGGTCAAGGTCAAGCAGAATGTTTGTGTTTATGATATTATGATATTATAGTTTAGGGTTGAAATTTGGTTAAAAATTACATTTGGTCACAAATAGGTCTCATGTGAGCAATGTAGGGTCATCCTGGCCCTCCTGTTTCCCTTACTTCATCACAGTTTTTCAAGAATTATCTGCCCAAGTTTTAGATTTGCTTTCATTTACTTTGTTTTCAGTACTTAAAGCTCCTTTAAAAGATAAAATGAGAGTGAGATTAAAAAAAATTAAGGTCGCAAGGCCAGAAACATTGAAACTTTTCACTCCGAAATACGCAAATGTCGGGTGTAAAGGAATGAAATCTCTTGAATAGATCAGACAACGAAGACGACATTGTTTTTTGTCATCCTGAATGTCATTAAGATAGGGAATAGCAATATCTGGAGAAGGTGTTTATAATCTATATTTAGGGGCTGAAAAACTTGGATATGACTAACCTGTCTCAGAATGTGTTTATTTGACTTAGGTCGAAAAATTACTAAATACCTTCATTTATATCATACATATGTAATGATAAAATACAAAATTAGTTTCATAGCAGATGTGTTTGCCGCACACAGCACCCTTAAAATCCCCCCTCCATTTTTATTGCATTTTTGATGTTTTCACATTTTTCATTTTCAAACAATTTGTAGAATCGGGTATGCTGTGCCTGAAAGCAGGTACGTGCTTTTTGAAACAATATCCGAAACTACCAAGCATTGGTTTAAGAAGACCAATCGACTGAATGTAAATGTTTCATTCATATTGGAGTTATTCTGAAAAATACCAATACGTTTGTAACTTCCATTTAAAAAGATCTAGCACGAGCCATCAGAGAGACTTGTTTTGTTATTTATTTTAGAACACTGCCATAGTCCCGCACTAGTTCAAATTTATGGCTGTCTCTGAATTATATGCAAGGAGTGTGTCGAACTCTTAAAAGTAAGTTAAGAATGCTAATGTGAGCTACATAGGGTTAACCAGTTCCTTCATGCTTAGATAATATGAGCCAAAACCGTTTAAAGAACATACGTTGAACAGTAATTTGAGATGTGATAACTTGTGCATTGTACACTAAACCTATTGATAAGTCAAACTTAACTGATAACCTTTTATTTTGCATGTATAGCTGAGCAAAATCAATTTTATTGGACCTATTTAATGGTATTGAAGCAGAATCTGGTATTGTACATTGCATTGTGACATGCCCGTGTGTACAACGCAAATTTTTATATCTATTGCAGCGATGATAATTACGATTAGTTTTGTTGGCAATAATTTTAAAACATTAAAACTGACATGCTTTTGGTTACATTGATTATTTGCCATTTTTAATGTTTCGTCCTGTTGCATGGGTTTATGACCCTTTCGATTATGGACAGTTGATTATGAAATGATTGGTTCTCGTAGACCTATCAAATTATGTTTTAATCAGCCTCTCTGCAGTGTATCTTGCTGACCTCTATGTCCCATCTCATTATGGTGTCTATGCCATCAACAACTACATGACGTCTGAATATAATAGGTTCGACCCTCGTTGTTTGTTGTTTAAGATGCAGCAGTAGACATTTTGATGAAGTAACAGTTCTTAACTTTTTCTATGACATAGTCGTACGCCAATATCCATATGTAAAAATGTAAAAAATTCTTATCACTTATCAGGCACCCGCAACTAACAGCAACAATAACAATCACACAGAAGAACAGTCTCGAACAGGTGGGAACTTTCTCGTTGGGGCTATTGACTTCGGGACAACAAATTCTGGATGGGCATGTTCTTTTCTTTACGAGTTTCAGACTGATCCTACAAAAGGGTTTGTGAAACAGTGGTACTCTGGTTCAGGAACTCTTTCCACAGAGAAATCTCCTACATGTTTGTTGATAAAGCCAGACGGAAACACACTCGAAGCGTTTGGATACGAAGCAGAAAACAGATACAGAGAACTAGCAGACGTGGGAGAACATGAGAGCTATTATTACTTCAAGAGATTTAAGATGATGCTTAACAAGAAACTTGGAGATGTATGTGTTCGATATGATAAGTACATTTATACAAAGTGGTTGATAATTTCACTATAATACCTCACGCCATCATTTACCCTCCAAAGACTTTACGGTTCGTCTAGATGTGCTCACTTTGAAAGAAACCATGTTTGGGATAGCACAATGTGACTTGGAGGTGACATGAACAGCTCTACATGTCATGCATACTGCAATCTCAAAACTGTCTAGCACAAGTTTTAGCGACATTTATTTAATTTCCCGATTCATGTATAGATTGTAAAGAATAATGACATGTTTTTCAGAATTCTAGTCTAATTCAAAATTTGCTTTTAATATTTTTGCAGAAGTTGAATCGAAACATGACTTTAGAAGATAAAATGGGGAAGTCCCTGAATGCTTTAAATGTGTTTGGTATGGCTATAAAATATCTGGTTGAAGATATGATGAGGATTGTCGATGACAGACTAACGTCACCTCTTGAGACGAAAGATATCCACTGGGTTCTTACAGTCCCTGCGATCTGGACAGATGCTTCTAAACAGTTTATGAGAGAGGCTGCATTAATGGTATATTATGGCATTTTATACAACAGGGATCTCTAAAAAAAGATCTCTTTATACAAATACAAAGACATCTTTTCTTGGATATTTTGATTTCGAGGGCAGGCTTTGGTTCGTGTTATGAGACATTTAACATACATGCACATATATATCGTTTTTATCACGAGATTTAGTAAATAAAACTGCTGCTAAAGCAACAAAGGTATACGACATAAGAAGGAAATGTGTTATCTTTTTTTAATTAGTGTGTGTACGGTTGTAGCAAATACCAAAAATTAGTTATTATTCTGTCGGGTGTCAGAGCAACCACGCTGAAATGACCCTACGCCATTCTAGAAACTAAAAAAATTGAGTGTTTACTATAAGTCAAATATACAATTTTAACTCAAAATTAAGTTACGGAAAATCGAGCTAATAAACGTTCTAGAGACTCCAATTTTGAGAATGTTGTTTCGACAAATCATGCAAACGACAGTCTCAAAAATCTACTGGCAGCTTCCAAAACCGAGTTTTGAAAGTTCTTTATTAAAGTAACTTTAAAGAAAATTAACAAAACTCATCCTCACATTTCTTGTTTATGGTGCACAACCCCGTAACCTCGGACATTTCCGTTAAATTGTCGCGTCGAAAGCAAGCATGGGTAATTTATATATTCTGATTTTCAAAAATGAATTCAGGTTTATTGTACGGTTGATAAATACTGCTTTTAAGAAACAAACATATGTTTAATTTGTACTGTTTCTGTTGAAAATATGAGATCGTAAAACAAATACAATAAAAGTAACTGCATAAAAGGCTGCATTTTTTCTTTTACAGGCTGGAATTTCGACAGGCAACCTGACCATTGCCCTAGAGCCGGAAGCTGCATCAATATTTTGTCGTCACTTGTCAATGGAAACAGCTGTATCTGGTGGAAATATTTCCATAGCAAAGATGTCTGTTGGTACTGCATACATGATTCTTGATGCCGGTGGTACGCTTAGCTTTTCAATCATCCTTTATTTAATTTCCAGAGAATAATAAACATATCTACTGCTTTGAATTAAGATGTCTTTAAGATTAATATTTTGTAAAATATGGTACAAGTAGTTAATTTCTATTATTAGGGTAAATTCGGGTAACTGGACCACCCCCCGGTTACTGTGCCACTTACCGATTATACCTTAATAATTTTCATAAATGTTGATTCCCCTGTATTCTGTGTTGGCAGTAGGTTCAGTGAAATATTCGCATTTTCAGTTACTTACTTCGAAAACAAGTCATAAGAGGTCGTACACCTGTAATTGACATGCACATGTCTCGTGTTTGAGTAGAGGATTAAAGCTGCCTGCTGTACAATTTTGCTGTTAAAATGTTTAAGTTCTACAGTAATTCAAATGTTTACACTATGAATTAAAAATGAACAACTCGTTTTAAATGATGTAGGAGAATATTCCACTATACAGTCATACCGGTCATATGACGGTCATAAGTTTGCGCTTACAATATCAAGGTCACACTTAGGGCTAAAATACGACTACATTGAATTTCGTTTCCGGTCTGTTTCTTCCACATACATGGAGATATTTTGATATAACTTCACAGAAGTGTTACCAATGTGATGAAGGTGTGCCTATTCTTTTTTCTCTGCGGAAAAAGATGTCTTATGTTAAAGTCAAAATAACGGAAATTTCATTTCAAATTCTTTACTCTGAAGCATATAATGTACGTCTGTGCGAATAACACGAATTATACCAGCTTATAAATGTTATCTCATAAACAACTGAGCAAATTGGACTGCATGATCTAGAAAGAGCATGAACACGATAAGGATCACATATATCTCATTTCTAATTACTGACGAACTCGGCAAAACATTAATCGCGTTTAGACCTGGCTCTAAGGTACTAAGGCAATGTAGGTCTATTGTAAATCGAAGTTGAAATGACACATCATAGACATAGTATGAGAAGAAAGTAACAAACAATCGTTATTACAGTCAAATTTGTAATCAAAGACGTCTATGAAAACTAGGTATGTCAATAACCGGTTATTTCACCAACCGGTTAACCGAAAGATCTTCCGACCGGTTAACCGGTTAACCGTTTGAAATGACAAAATCGTCGGATGTTGAAAACCCCTTGCTGGGCTGTTTGCACGGTGGTCTAAATTTTGAAGAGGTTTTTTACCACAGGGTTGACGTATTTTGGAAAAATATAAACTTGGAACAATTGTAGAACACACTATTTCAAAAAGATCGTTGGCAAATAAAGCGATACTTTTCTATCATAATCTCAGGCTCAGAGAAAATGTCACGGTGAGGACCTACTTAAAATATGAAAATGCAAAAGCATGTACAAACATCATACATAATTATAGCGTGCCTGTTTGTATCATATGCGACATATTTTCATAGGTCAATTTGAATTTATTTATTTATTGTTCATCTTTTAAGTCCATAAAATGATAGTGGCTCAGTTACCATAAAATTTAATGTGTTGTGTGACTGAGCCGTTACGGATAGATCGTCACATTACCTTTTCTAAAAACACCAATATAATTGTTTTGGATATTTTTTCCTAAATGTAATGTTAAAATGTTTTGAGTTACCGATATAATAAAACTTGCCATATATTGACATTTGTTTGTACGAAAATAGCATGTAAGTGCATAAGTGACTCAGTAACCTGAATTTCCCCTATATATATAGAGGATAATTGTTGGTTTCGGTATAAGATCATGTTATAATTTCACCGAGTGAGCACCAAAAGTGATATTTTCACGAGTGGCGCAGCCACGAGTGAAAATAACAACTTTTGGTGTTCACGAGTGAAATTAACGTGATATTACACCACTACCAACAATCTTTCTGTTTATTTTATGGTTAAAACTCTACTTTTATTGAGTTTGTTTCTACAAAATATCGAAAATCCCGGGAAACGTCACCAGAAACATAGCGCAAATGACGTCATATAAACGACGTCATCGTCGCATGGTTTCCAGCATTAATTACGCTCGGTATACTTTTTGACGTAATTACGGGTTAAAGATTGCAAAACAGTGAAAAATAAAAATGGTAATCCACTGTTTCAAAACTGTGGATTATCACTTTTATTTCACTGAGAAAACTCTATAATTCACTGAAAAACATAGAATAAAGCAGGTTTCTGTGTTTCACAAGTAACGCCACTTCATGAGGCAGAAAAACAAAAGCAGAAAAACCGTTTACGGATTTTAGAACCGTATTCAGAATACAATGTAATATTGCACATGTAACTAGTTTCAATATTTAAAGCATGTTTCAGTAATTAACCATTCCAAGAAACGCCATACGAAAAAAAAGACATATTTCATTGTAAAAACAAAAAAATTACGACAGAAAGAAACTGAAAGAGATTGCAACATTTCGCAAAACGAAAGCGGATCAAAACAATCATACATCATTTCATGTTGAATACGATCTTTAAATGACACATTTTTTGCATCAGGTGGAACAATTGACATTACTGTGCACGAAGTGGTCAGTGCTAATGCTGTAAGGGAGATCCAGGTATCAAGTGGAGGTGGTTGGGGCGGAATTCTGGTAGACATGGCTTTTGAAAACCTTCTAATTGATGTGGTAGGGAAACGAGAAATCTACGACACGTTCAAAAAGTCTGAAACAGAAGACTGGTTAGATCTTTGGCGTGACTTTGAAATAAAAAAGCGAGCAATTACACCGGAGAAGAGTGCTCGAGTGAATATGAAATTTCCATTGACATTCAGCAAGACGTTCGAGAAATGTACAAAAAGGAAACTGGAGGATGCGATAGCCGCTTCAAGATATGCAGATGATATTGACTTTGGAGGAGACAAAATCAAATTTTCAGCAAGCCTTTTTAAAGGCCTTTTCGATAAGTCGATACAGAAAACAGTCGACCATATAAAAGTGTTGCTTGGGAATGAAAATGGAAGAAGAATAAATGCAATTTTGATGGTCGGTGGATACTCGGATTCGCCTATGCTACAGCACGCTGTTAAAAACGAA